>CM066326.1:64537446-65022372 GCA_033807775.1 Saussurea involucrata
ACTAAGGTCATACCTCGACCATAATCGTCCCAACCAACAAAATTCATACTCGACACCTCTCCTTATTCTTAATTACCATATCCTCCACGACCTAGCGAGTTCATAGCCTTCATGCATGACAACACAATATTTTACATCATTTTGTGCATTTGAAAGTTTGATAGATACGATAACATGAAATAAACTCGAGTATGTATGACTAAACACCACCCAAGTTGAATCGTAAACACAACGACCTCAAGGATCGCTCACATGCAACCCCACGATAAATCACAACATTGCCCTGCCGAATCTATATCGGTCCAAACCAAAAATATATTCAATAAAACATTTCCAATACGACTAGAAAGTTTTGAAACGAAATAACTTATACAAAGTGAGTCAATCGGCTCGCGCACTCATTCGTATGATAGTAACGTGTCAATACTCATTTTGGTTATAAAAAAACTTTGCAGTCAAACATTTTCATGAGTTTCGCAATACATATTATCTTAACATGAAAAATGAAATAATTCACAAATCACACAATTAAATTTTTTTATCGTGCAACGTAAATAAGTTTGTCTTTTTCTTTAAACACGCGCTTGCACGCATCGACTTGTTTTCAAAATGAGAAACTCATTATGCTCGTATATACTTCTAACATAAAAGAGTTCATGTAACTCATTTAAAGACACCATGCATGAAACTAAATTTGCAATGAAGGCTATTCACTCTCATAAGGTCCACCATTGTACTCCCAATAACTTATCATCGACACCCACTATCGACCAACGGTCACTCTCTCACCCTTATAGCAACTCGTGGTACAGGTGCTTCACAACCCACCTGTCTGACCGCCCCACACAGTTTTCGCATATACTAATGACCCCCAAGTCATGCGGTCTAAATCTTTGACTGATACATGTCGATAAACGACCAGATACTTCACATCCTTCTTACACACATACTTCAATCCAACACTGGTATCTTTCCTTTATTATCCCTGCCACTAAATCGCTTGACTAAAAGTCTGAGGCTCATCTCCTTCACTCGTCCCTGAGCTGAAACTTTTAAAACTCCAACACAGTCCTTATTCCCTATCCCAAATGATCGACCCATCATTCATCCCTTCTGAACCCAAGAAGTTCTATCATTACTCGATGCACTACGGCCCGAACAATACTCCGTCCAGGAAGTGTCATCATTCACATCACGAATGACCTCACACATCACATCAAAACAATTGCCATCATCGCAAGGTTAGATTTTGCTCCATAATTCCACCCCTCCATCGACTGTCTCGACAATAGCAATCTTCTAGACATACGAGAATTGAATAACCACAAATAACTTACACTCGAACGACAGATTCGCTATATAAGGAAAATTAAGGACATACATGTACCTGTAAATTCGCAATTACACTAGCCAGGTGTAACTTTAAATTTACCTTACATGACAGTTCTCACTACCTTATCCTTAGTGCACCTAGAGTGTTAAAGGCAATACCTATATCTCGGTTGTGACCCCCACCATATAGTTTAAGTTTAGGCCCATCTGGTCACCTAAATCCCTTAAACTATGGCTCTGATACCATTTGTAACAACCCGAAATCCATAACATACATTTTATTTAAAATATCCCAAAACAAGGGTCCCAGTACATACATGACATTCCAAAACATAGGTTACAACACTTGCAGCGGAAACAAACTTCCACAGCCGAGAACTAGCTATGCTAAAGCAATACTAAATTAAGATCTAGAGTGCTCTACACAGATCGCATCCATCTCTATTCTTCATGCCTTCTCTTTTTCCTTAGACGAAGCACCACTAAAGCGCTTCCCTGAAAATGGTTTTGGTTTTGAAAAGTGAGGGTTAGACCATGAGGTCTAGTGAATTCCCTCTAAAAAGCAGTTTATACGAAAACATGCATAAAATCATTTCTTTATCCGCCCTAAGGCCCACAAGTAATTCCATGTAACGACCCGGATTCCCAAACACACATCAAATAGCATACATTGCATAACGGCGTTATAAAACAAGAGATACATTATATAACAAATATGGTCCCCTAGTCTTTACAAACATTCAGTACATCATTACAACGTTTACTTAGTAAATTTACATCATTACTAATAACATAAGTATAACTACAAAATACATCATAGTCTTCAACTACAAAAGTCCTTCAAAAGCTATTTGCGGATTAACCTTCTTACTTGCTCTTACTCGATCCACGACCTGGAATACATATTTTTAAAACAAAAATGAGGGTTAGACCTTGAGGTCTAGTGAGAAAATCCCCGTTAGTTAAAAACCATTTGCACAAACGTCATACACATAACACCCATAAGAATACCAACTATGACTCATGCATCATGTATCTCTCCATCTCATTCTCTTGGCCATATTAATTGGTTGCGAGCCAATTAATCAATTTACACCACTGTACTGAATACAGCCAACACCACTGTCCCTCTGTACAGCCAACACCACCGGTCCTAAGCCCAACCAACTAGAACTCATGCAGTGTAATACTCATATAAACATAATATGCACATTATTACACTCATTCCACATATATGTATTCCAGTTTGAAAACATTTTTAAGTAAACACTCACTTGTTTGCTTATCACAACTCTTCCCAATCTTCCACAAAGAACTCAGCTTTCACCTTCGATTCACAGTATCTGAAATAAATAGATACATATACCTCTTTACCAAAAAGATCACATAAGACTCATTAGGACCAAGAACTTTAGATAAATCTATCTAAATCTTATTCTCCATTATTTCCCCCAAACCCGTACTTAAGTTAAGTCCACGGTATATTCAGTCCTCATTCATTCCCTATCCAAGAATTAACAAAACACAGGTTACTGGATACACAAAAGCATCTAAACTCTCAAAATTGACCAAACAGAAAATGTTCCCAGACAACGCAAACTTTCCGGACAACATGAACTTTCCGGATAACATAAACAACCCGGATAACATAACTATCCGAATAACACAACAATCCGGACACTATCCGGTAAATCATTTCATCCGGAAACTAGAGAAAATAGGACTTACCCGGTTAATCAATTCATCCGGATACCTGCAAGAAAACTACCGGACACTATCAACACATTATCCGGACACCACCCAAGAAACTACCGGACACATTCATCTTATCCGGAAACCTCTGACTGTTCATCCATTTTCTACCCAGAAATCGACTGAATCAATACTAGATGTGAAATTGATGATTCTACTCCGATAGAAACCTTCTAATACTAATTACAGACATAAATTACAAAGGGACATACCTTAATTTCACTTCCAAGCACTTCAAATGAGGCCTTAACCTTAGCTTTCTTCTTCTTATCTTTTGGTCTCAAAACACACACACACACACACACACACACACTGATTGTTTCTGGATATTTTAGAATTATGAAATATATGTATTCATCAAGAGATATTATCAAACCAAGTTACTACTTTAGTCCCTAAACTATCCATTAATGACCAAAACACCTTTAACTCCTAACTTAACCCAAACTTACCCTAAACTTCAAATTTTAAAGTTAACTATATTTAACGGAAAAGAGATTTTAACTAACGGACATACCGGGGTATTACATCATCTCCCCCTTAAAAGAATTCCGTCCTGGAATTCGGTTAGGCAAAAAGGTATGGGTACTTAGTTCTCATTTCTGATTCTGACTCCCAAGTAGCATCCTGCCCTTTGTGATGTCGCCACTGTACTTTTACTTGTCTGATCTCCTTATTCTGCAAAACTTTAACTTTACTGTCAATTACCGCTTCAGGTTCTTCCACATAATTCAGCTTTTCATCAACCTGTATTTCTGGTAGGGAAACTGCTTGATCCGGCGTAACCAAACACTTCCGCAAATTTGAAACATGAAAAGCGTTATGAATCCTACTTAACTCTGACAGAAGATCCAACCTGTAGGCTACTTCACCAATTCTTTCTGTTATTGCAAATGGTCCAATGTATCTTGGGCTCATCTTACCTTGTTTCCCAAATCGAATGACTCCTTTCCAAGGTGAGACTTTCAACATTACAAAATCTCCAACTTGGAACTCTAACGGTTTTCGGTGTCGGTCGCCGTAGCTTTTCTGTCTGTCTTGAGCCACTTTCAAACATTCTCGAATCTGAGAAATCTTATCCGCGGTCAACTGAACTATATCTGGTCCTGCTAACTGTTTCTCTCCCACTTCGTTCCAACACAGAGGCGTTCAGCATTTTCTACCATACAAAACTTCAAATGGTGCCGATTGTATGCTGGAATGATAACTGTTATTGTATGCAAATTCTATCAACGGCAAATGCTTATCCCATGGTCCCCCAAAATCAACAATGCAGGCCCGCAAAATATCTTCCAAAGTCTGAATCTTTCTTTCACTCTGACCGTCAGTTTGAGGATGATATGTTGTACTTAACTTTATCTGCGTTCCCATTTCCTTTTGAAAACTTCTCCAGAACCTTGAAGTAAAACGACTATCACGGTCAGAAATAATCGAGATTGGAACTCCATGTCGAGTTACTATTTCATTGATATACAGTTTGGCTAGTCTTTCCAACGAATAGGTTTCCTTTATTGGCAGGAAGTGAGCAGACTTTGTCAACCTGTCAACGATCACCCAAATAGCATCAAGTCCTTTCGTAGTCCTTGGTAACTTTGTGATGAAATCTGTAGTAATCTGATCCCATTTCCACATTGGTATTTATAGACGCTGTAATTGCCCAAACGGCTTTTGATGTTCAATCTTCATCTTCTTACAAGTAGAACAATCTTCCACATACTGAGCAACACTTCTTTTCATTCCCGGCCACCAGTAGAACTGTCGTAGATCTTTATACATCTTATTCGTACCTGGATGAATAGAGAAACGATATTGATGAGCTTCTTGAAGTACCCGATCACGTAAATTACCCAAACGAGGCACCCAAATTCTGTTTCCCAAACACAGTAACCCACGATCGTCTGGTACAAATGTTGTTGATATCCCTACTAACCGTTCTGGTTTCAAGTGTTCTTCTTGAAAAGCTTCTACTTGACACTTCTTCAATTCGTCAAAGATGTTAGGTAGAAGTTCAGCCTGTAGTGCAATGACTTTTATTGTTCCACTCCTTTCTTGCCGACTCAGTGCATCGGCTACCACATTTGCCTTTCCCGGATGATAAAGAATTTCACAGTCGTAGTCATTCACCAGTTTTAACCATCTTCTTTGTATCATATTCAATTCCCGCTGATCGAAAAGATGTTGGAGACTCTTATGATCGGTATAAATTTGACACTTAGAACCATAAAGATAATGTCTCCAAATCTTCAGCGCGAAAACCACTGCTGCAAGTTCCATGTCGTGTGTAGGATACTGTCGTTCATGATCCTTCAGCTGACGAGAAGCATAAGCAATAACTTTCCCATGCTGCATTAATACACAACCCAATCCCAATTTCGAAGCATCACTGTAAACAACAAAATCATCGGAACCTTCAGGTAGTGACAGAATCGGTGCGCTACAAAGTCTTTCTTTCAAAATCTTGAATGCTTCATCCCGTTCTTCTTTCTATTCAAACTTTATATTCTTTCGCGTCAGCTTGGTCAAAGGCGTAGCGATACGGGAGAAATCTTGTATAAACTTTCGATAGCAGCCGGCTAAACCCAGAAAACTTCTTACCTCGGTTGGCGTTCTCGGCGGTTCCCACTTTTCAATTGCTTCTACTTTCATCGGATCAACTTGAATGCCTTTCTCAGAAACTATATGTCCTAGAAACTCTACTTCTCGAAGCCAAAATTCACACTTAGAAAATTTTGCATACAACTGTTCCTTCTTCAACAACTCCAAAATCAAACGAAGATGTCGTGCGTGCTCTTCTTCTGATCGAGAGTAGATAAGGATATCATCGATAAACACAATAACGAATTTATCGAGATATGGCTTACATACTTGATTCATTAAATCCATAAAAGCAGCTGGGGCGTTCGTCAGACCAAAAGGCATTACTAGGAATTCGTAGTGACCATACCGTGTGCGAAAAGCAGTTTCAGAACGTCTTCTTCTTTAACCTTCAGCTGGTGATAACCAGATCTCAGATCAATCTTGGAGAAATAGCAAGCTCCAACTAGTTGGTCAAAGAGGTCATCAATTCTAGGAAGCGGATACTTGTTCTTGATCGTGCACTTATTCAGTTCCCGATAATCAATACACATCCTCATCGAACCATCCTTCTTTTTCACAAACAGAATCGGTGCTCCCCACAGCGAAGAACTGGGTCTGATGAAGCCTTTATCTGAAAGATCCTGCAGTTGTGTCATCATCTCTTTCATCTCTGGAGGTGCCAAACGATACGGTGCACGAGCAACAGGAGCGGCTCCAGGAATCAGATCTATACCAAACTCTACTTGTCTAACAGGCGGAAGACTAATCAGATCTTCTGGGAAAACTTCCGGAAATTCATAAACAACCGGGATATCTTCCAGCTTATTCTTTTCTAGTTTAGTATCTATCACATAAGCTAAGTAACTCGGACAGCCTTTATTGATACACTTACGAGCTTTCAACATAGAGATAAGGCAAGACTGATGATTTCTACGATCACCATAAATCACTACTGGTCCCTTCTCAGGTAAAATAACATTTATCAACTTCTTATCACAAACTATACTAGCCTGATTCTCGGCTAACCAATCCATTCCTACTACCACATCAAACTCGATTAAGGCTATAGGAAATAACTGAATAGGTACTCCACACCCATCTATGTTTATCACACAACTATCAAATACTTCTTTAACCGGTACTTGACTATCATTAGCCGTATCTACCATTAACGCATGATCTAACACTTTAGGCTTTAAATGCATATAGGCAGCAAAAGAAGGCGACACAAACGATCGGTTTGCACCGGAATCAAATAACACTTTAGCACGTGTAGAATTTATTAAGAATGTACCTGTAACCACATCGGGAGTCTCATCTGCTTCTTGCTCTGTCATTTGGAAGGCACGACCACTTGCTCTTGGAATTTCTGGTCTTGGTACTACCGATCTAACACCCGCTGGTCTTACTGACGTACCACCCTGCTGTACTCTCCCCAGTGGACAATCGGACTGAAGGTGATCAGGAGAATGGCACGAGAAACAAAATCTAACTACCCGACAGTCTCTAGCAATATAACCGATCTTTCCACACTTATAACAATTCCTTGGATCAACTTGACAACTTCCTTGATGAAAACGGTGGCACTTTGGACAAGGTCTTTCAACTGGCCGAAAAGGCGTACGACTATCAAATCTTTGAAATCTGGACTTCTTTGGATCATACTGTGACCCTTCCCATTTTCTCTTCCCCGTACTCTTATCACTAGCATCTCTCCCTCTATCTCGTTCCACATTTTCCGCGGCATCAACTGCGGCTGAGAAGGTTTCCGGTCCCTTTGCAATCACTAGACTTCGGATTTCTGACTTTAATCCAAAGATAAACCTTTCCATCTTCAATGCCTCCGTGGCAACATAGTATTTAGCGAATCGTGACTTCTCCAGAAAACGAGCAGTGTAATCTCTGACTGATAATTTCCCTGTTGTAGGTTCATAAATTCCTCTTCCAGTTGTCTAACTGCTGCTTGAGGACAGAACTGTCTTTTGAAAGCTGTTGTGAATTCTTCCCAAGTAAAAGTAGAATATACATCAGATCCTCTAGAGGTAATGAGAGCTTCCCACCAGTATAGAGCATCAGCTTTCAACATCGCGGTTCCGTATAATACTCTGTCTTCCTCAGCACATTTACTGGTTTTAAATACGGCTTCTATCTTTTTCAGCCACCTCATGGCCTTCACTGGATCCCTTTCCCCTGCGTACGTTGGAGGTTTACAGCTTAGAAACATCTTATAGTCACACTTCCGTGGCACTGGTATAACAGTAGGTGTAATAGGCATCTCGTCTTCCAGGTTAGGATTTGGTATTTCAGTTTCATTATGACGAGTTCGATCGAACATAGCTTGTATACTTGCTTGCAACCTTCCCATTTCCGCCGTTAGGTCGTCCCTTGTAACAAATTCTGTACCTTGCGACTGAACTCTGCCTCCAGTTCTGCCCCTACCTCGTTCTCCTCTTCCCCTTGTCCCAACTGTTGGATTCGTTCTATTTGGGTTTCCTCATTCCTCTCTATTCGTATTTCGAGTACCGCTTGCCATTCTGTAGATTCAGACAAGGTTACTATACACATAAGCACATACCCCATATAATAAGGTTTTCCAGTTCAAACATGTACCTGTAAGTTCACAATTACACTGGCCAAATGTAATTTGAAATTACCTTACATGATGTTCCTTATACCTTTTATACTTAGCATCCCAAGGTTCTAAAATAATAGGGACATCCTACTTCACATGCAGTTTAAGTCTAGGTACGGATACAAATACCTAAATCCCTTAAACTAGGGCTCTGATACCATCTATAACGACCCGGATTCCCAAACACACATCAAATAGCATACATTGCATAACGTCGTTATAAAACAAGAGATACATTATATAACAAATATGGTCCCCTAGTCTTTACAAACATTCAGTACATCATTACAACGTTTACTTAGTAAATTTACATCATTACTAATAACATAAGTATAACTACAAAACACATCATAGTCTTCAACTACAAAAGTCCTTCAAAAGCTATTTGCGGATTAACCTTCTTACTTGCTCTTACTCGATCCACGACCTGGAATACATATTTTTAAAACAAAAATGAGGGTTAGACCTTGAGGTCTAGTGAGAAAATCCCCGTTAGTTAAAAACCATTTGCACAAACGTCATACACATAACACCCATAAGAATGCCAACTATGACTCATGCATCATGTATCTCTCCATCTCATTCTCTTGGCCATATTAATTGGTTGCGAGCCAATTAATCAATTTACACCACTGTACTGAATACAGCCAACACCACTGTCCCTCTGTACAGCCAACACCACCGGTCTTAAGCCCAACCAACTAGAACTCATGCAGTGTAATACTCATATAAACATAATATGCACATTATTACACTCATTCCACATATATGTATTCTAGTTTGAAAACATTTTTAAGTAAACACTCACTTGTTTGCTTATCACAACTCTTCCCAATCTTCCACAAAGAACTCAGCTTTCACCTTCGATTCACAGTATCTGAAATAAATAGATACAGATACCTCTTTACCAAAAAGATCACATAAGACTCATTAGGACCAAGAACTTTAGATAAATCTATCTAAATCTTATTCTCCATTATTTCCCCCAAACCCGTACTTAAGTTAAGTCCACGGTATATTCAGTCCTCATTCATTCCCTATCCAAGAATTAACAAAACACAGGTTACTGGATACACAAAAGCATCTAAACTCTCAAAATTAACCAAACAGCAAATGTTCCCAGACAACACAAACTTTCCGGACAACATGAACTTTCCGGATAACATAAACAACCCGGATAACATAACTATCCGAATAACACAACAATCCGGACACTATCCGGTAAATCATTTCATCCGGAAACTAGAGAAAATAGGACTTACCCGGTTAATCAATTCATCCGGATACCTGCAAGAAAACTACCAGACACTATCAACACATTATCCGGACACCACCCAAGAAACTACCGGACACATTCATCTTATCCGGAAACCTCTGACTGTTCATCCATTTTCTACCCAGAAATCGACTGAATCAATACTAGATGTGAAATTGATGATTCTACTCCGATAGAAACCTTCTAATACCAATTACAGACATAAATTACAAAAGGACATACCTTAATTTCACTTCCAAGCACTTTAAATGAGGCCTTAACCTTAGCTTTCTTCTTCTTCTCTTTTGGTCTCAAAACACACACACACACTGATTGTTTCTGGATATTTCAGAATTATGAAATATCTGATTTCATCAAGAGATATTATCAAACCAAGTTACTACTTTAGTCCCTAAACTATCCATTAATGACCAAAACACCTTTAACTCCTAACTTAACCCAAACTTACCCTAAACTTCAAATTTTAAAGTTAACTATATTTAACGGAAAAGAGATTTTAACTAACGGACATACCCGGGGTATTACATTCCATAACAAACAGGGGTATTTGCACAATGTTCATAGACCACCACCACATCCGATAATAGCCACGACCGGGGCCCAAGCAGACTCCCTTTTCGCCTACAGGGCCCAAGCAGACTCCCCATCCCACGTGTGCAGGAAACGGATTCCAAGCTCACTGGGTCAATAATTCAACTCCCAAGGGATTGTTAAAATCCCAAGGTATATTATTCCCACTGTGCAACCCGACTCCACATAGGCATACAAGCAAGGCTAGGAGTATAAATAACAATGCATGCATCTTTACAAAATAGCTCATAACATACGAAATAAGCGTTCACGAAACATGTCTTTTATGCAAGAAATTTATAAAGATTTATAAATTAAAGCATGCTCGCATCTCATACCAATTTCAGTAATAAACAACAACGTTTAACAAGTCATCTCATTTATAAAAAGAGTAATGTAGCCTTGTGTTATTGTCCTTGTGTTAGCTGTTTGCAGTTAGTAAGAAACGCACTGAGAGGTTGCTATAGGCTTCTAGAACTGCAGAAAAAAGGGTCTCATGTGGGGTACTACGTTATATATATAAACTCCCCTTTTTTCTATAGACAACCTGGCCTTATAAACAGTTTTCTAGCAACAAGACCTGCTAGTTTGATAGCATCAACAACAACCTGTTAGTATCTAATAATTATATATACTATCACATATAAGCAAGGCATCCTCTTCTAATACCAAGCCTTACTTCCGGACCGACCCGAAACCTACGAATGGTCAGACAGTTCACCGTCAACCAAACCGGTCAGAAAACAACTATAATCCGAATCCACCATTGTCTGGGTAACCCTTAATCCGGACACAGACTAATCCGGATACCCCTTATCCGGAAACCCACAATCCGGGAACTTCCGTCTGGAAACCAACAATCCGGGTAATTCATCCGGATTCTTTAAAGTAATCGGACAATCCCTATCCGGATTTCACCCATATCCGGATAACTACAATCCAGACAGGGAAACTTTAAACTCAGTCTCCTCCTTCTTCGGTTACAAGAAGAGGGTTTTCACCCTAAATCAATCCCAATACTTAAAATGATCAATACATTAATTCATATTACTCATTTCACATCGATTTCTGCACATTAGCAACCCATTTTGATGCAAAAACCCAAAACTTCCCAAATATAAGAAGACAGGCTATTTGAATCCCCACTCAACCCAAATCCAATACACAATGTCAGAATCATTGAAGAAATATAAAGGCTTACCTTGATTATGATGATTTTCTCCAAGCAATACTCTCACAGGTTTCTTGCACGAGCCTCAAATCTTATCCTCTCCTCTCCTTCTTTCACGAACCGCCTCCACAAAAATGAGAAATTAGGGCTTTGCATTCCTTTAAATACCTTCTACCGAATTGCATCCAAGTCCCCAAGTTCCCATTTTTCACATTTTGACCACACATTACAAAGATTATGACAATTGAGGATATGGTTGTTACATATACGATATGGAGATCAGACAACGATGGGGTGACGAGGAGTGACAATGAGGAGTGATATTAGTGTTTGCGTGAGGTTTGAATGGCATAGGGTTAAGGAACAGTAAAACTGATTCAAGTTCTTTTTACTTTAAAACATTCCTAATCAATTACAAGGATGTAAGTAATCAATTTTTAAAAGTTCAATGTTTAAGTTATTAGAAAAAAATAATTCAGGGACTTAATCATTGATAACTCTTATTTTTGAGTGTTATTTACATATCATTTGCGTGTGTTTTCTTCCATTTTAGTTGTGTTTCCTCTTTAGTTGTTTGAGTTTCTTTCTTTTATTGTTTTATTTTCATTTGGAGTTGTTGTTGGTGTTTTTATGGTTATATTCATCATTTTTTTGTTAAAAAGGTCACTGTTTGGATGTGGGCACAGTCCACTATAGGCACCCGAGTATCCAATGGATAAATCTATTAACTGGTATTATGAGTTGTTCTGCAGATTGAAAAGCATTACAGATTTTCTGGATATCACATGGAGATTTGGCAAGGATTGTCCATTGGATCATAACATTGTTTACCCATTAGTCATTGCACATTTTGCTCTTATAAATTGAGGCTTTGGAAGATCGTCCAAGAATCAATCAAGGAAGCAAGAACAATATGTTTTTCATCTTCAAGCATGTACTTTCATGGTTGAAGATATGAAGTATTAGTGTAGAATTTAATTTCTCGTATCATGTAATCTGAATTCAAATCAAAGGTTTATTAATTGTTACAATTGATAATTTTTTTGAACATACAATATTATGAAAAGAAAATTTTATTATTTCATACATTTAACCCTTAACTTTTAATAAACTGTTTGGAATCTCGCTTTTTTTATTTTGAAATTAGATATAGAAAAGATAAACATCAAAGCAATTAACTAATTTTATGATGTTTTTAAGTACTTCACTAATTAAAGCATTTCGTCTACTTATCTTTGATTTGAGGACTTTTATAATTTAACAAACATGCAAAATTATATATCTATATTTACTATATTATAAAGCATTTATGAAAAACTCTTAAAAACAATTCATAAGGCCTTATGTACTGCTATTTAATGCTGATTACTTAAAATCTCCTAAAAACAACTAACGAAGTTTTATGTACCACTGTTAATGCTAATTATTTAATTAGTCCTTATCTCTAACTCCCTACAAATTATCAAAAGGTAAACCCCTAAAAAAAGCATCATTCTTTAATCCTCATTAGTTACCTAAATAATCTTTATCTCCTAACCCTTTTCAAATCTTCAAATCATGAACCCCTCAAAAAACGTCATTCTTTGTACAAATTTATTAAAAAAATATATTATAATTTTCTCAAAACTACACAAACTGTTTTATAAATTCGACAATGATAAAAAGTGTAACACCCCGAATTTTCATGTAAGTAATCTTTCCATAACGCTCCTCAAATTAATCAATTCAGCTTGCTTAGATGTTGAGAAGTGGGGACTTTGTGCATATGAACTCTCGATAGGTTGAACCTAGGCTGCACCGTCAAAATCACCAAGTTTCGGGGCTGGAGGAGTGCTGGGCGACATTGCCCGCGACAATGCCCAAAAGCAAAGTCGCATGGCATAGTCACCATGCTTGTACCGTACGGTGGTTCCCTACCGCGACATTGCCAGCGACAATGCCCAAGGGCAAAGTCGTGTGGCATAGTCGCGACGGGCCACCTGATGTATAAAACTCACCCCTTTTGCCACTTTCAGCTCATTCCTTACCCATCTCGTTTGGCAGCCGATTTTGGAGCTATCAAGGGCGATTTTCTCACCCTCACACTCATCTTCTCCATTTATTTCACAAAGGGTTAGTTGGGATCATTTAAGAAGCTTCAAAGGTTGTCCAAGGAACACTTATTGGAAGGGTTCCAAGACTAGCACAAGCAACAATCCTCTCCACTCCACATTTCTAGGGTTTTACCTAACCCTCACCTAAACCTTTACCTTTCTTTGGATGAAATGAAGTTTGAAGCTCACTTTGGTAACACTATAAGTGTTTGGGTGGTGGATTCATATGGTGGTTGAGGTTTTGGAAGATTCATATGGATACAAGTTTCTTCCAAGGAGCTCAAGTTGGGGAAAATCTAGATTAGCCTAAATCTAGCAATGTGAGTTCAAGTTGATTTCTGAAAACATTGTACATACCAAAAATGTTATTTTCCAAGTATTTATGTGTTTTATACAAAATTATCAATTGTTGAGTTGTTTGGTGGATTTTGATTATTTGAAGTATTTAACATTATAAACATTGTAAATACCCATAATTGGGATTTTTGGGTAATTTGATAAATGAACCATAAATGAAAATGTTTTGATGAATTATTGCATAAATGGAAGTTATTTGGTAAAAATACATTTTGGTGTTTGTTGTAAATATGCATAGTTTGTGTTATAGTACACTTTGAAAATACGATCGTGTGAGTCATTGGATTTTGGTCATTCCCGACCTTACGAACATTTTGGAAATTGTAAACCTTTTGGTTTTGAAGAAGAGATATATTTTGAATATTTCGATGAGTTAATCTTAGCTGTTGATATATTTTAACGATTTATTTTACGAGTATAAATCTTTTGGTATAAATGCACCTTGATGGGTGTTTTGGGAAATGATTGGTATTAAGCTAAAGTTGTGTGGAGTTATTTACGTGTATGGAGCATGTTTCGCATACACGTGGGGTATTAACGTTTTATTTCATTTTATGACTTTTAACAAATGGTCTTTTGATTAGGTGAAATTGTGGCTTGTTATTTGTTTATGGTGGGTTTTGGGGACATTTGTCCAGTTTTGATAGCTCAACGTAGAGCCTGGTCATAAGTTATGATTATTTGAGAATTACATGTTTTGAATGCGCTAGTTCATTCGTTTGGAGTCATGTAATGTTTTAGACCTTATTAGCTATGGATCCATAGGCACTTGAGTTTTTACGTTCAATGGTGAGATGCTAGTTTCTCCCATTGTAGCACGGAATAAGTATCAATGGTAAGGTGTAAGACCTATGTGCTGATATGTTGATTTGAGTAGTATGCCAATGATGGGACACTAGTTTTCCACATTGAGGCACAATTAGGCATCGACGGTATGGTATAAGTCCTACGTGCTATTACGTTCTTGGATGTCGGTATTTCATGGGTGTGTGTTTTAAGTAGCCACACTCGGCATCCAATACTCGAATCTCAATAACATTGATAAGTGACCTAACTTTGTGTGCCCGTCTCATTCGATGGAACCGGGTCTCCCCCGTCACCGAAAGATGTTGTTTTGGGTATTTATCTTTATCCATGTTTTCGGTGACGTTTTATATTTGTATGGATTGTTTTCCACGATATATGAGTTGTGGGCTATGCTTCATCCGTGTTTGGGATGTTTTGAATAATAGCAATTTATTCATGATTTTAATCATTTTGGAAATCAAATACTATTACACTTTTCAAGTAGGTTTTGGGATGAGTCCATTATGAAAATCGTTTTATATTAGAGCTTTCATCACGGTATTTGTGTGAGTTGGA
The DNA here is from genome assembly GCA_033807775.1 of Saussurea involucrata. NCBI lineage: Eukaryota > Viridiplantae > Streptophyta > Magnoliopsida > Asterales > Asteraceae > Saussurea > Saussurea involucrata. Next base: position 64,552,569 of record CM066326.1, read on the forward strand.
AAATGGGTGATTTGCATCTAAAGGAAATTCTTTCTGAACTTGTGATTTAAATTGCATCTCTCTCGTTTTACGAATTATATAATCACGATAAAACCCTTGAACTCACTAGGCGTTAGCCTAACCTTTTTATTTGTCGGCATGTGCAACAGGTTCCGGTTGGGAAGTAGTTCTAGTGACACGGTGAAGAGACGAGTGCTTGTAGTGTGCTCGAGGAATGAATTCCTTAGTGAAGTCTTCCGCACTTATTTTGGGATTAGCAACTTGTACTTGTGTTAAGTAACAACCGACTTTATGTGGTCACATAGTATGACTTGAGTTATTAATTGTGGGAGTTGTTATGTTTCATCTTGAGGTTATTCCAAGAATGGTTTGTAGAAGGAATTTTATTCCTTAAGTGGTTATTTTATCAAAATTTTATTTAGTTGCTCCTTCCAATTTTGAGGGTGTTACAAAAAGTAAAACAAAACATTAAAATCAAGATATACCGCGCTGCATTGCGCGAGTACCCTTCTAGTATTAAATAAAATGTTCGTTGGTGATTAAAATTTTAATTATCAAGCAATGGTGTCGGCTTGTAAGTGTCTATTATACATCTACATGTATAATATTAAATATAATATAAAAATATATTAGATTATATGAGTAAACTTCACTTTTGATCCCTAACGTTTTTCCTCTACTCTGGTCACACCACCAAATCCAGAAACAAAAGAAGTTGATGAATCGAGAAAATGAAACAGAAAGATCTCTGTACATACGAAAAATTAAATCATGCGGGGTTTAAATAAGAAAACAACGAATTTTGTAACAACCCACACTAAAATTAAGCCAAACAACATCCACAATAAAACTAAACTGCCAAAAAGGCTCACACTGTCTCAATATCAAAATTTCAAAAATGGGTTCGCAGAAACAACCTTAGTTACAGCTGAGAAATGTATCTAACATAAGTAAAAGGGAAAGTCTTCTAATTCCACTAGAAGCAAGCTCCAGCTCACATCTTGTCCTTTCCTCTAGACGAGCTCTCTAAAACCTGCTTACCTGAAAAAGGGGTTTTAGTTTTGAAAAGCGAGGGTTAGACCACAAGGTATAGTGAGATCCCTCAAATAACAACATGCACCACACACAACAACTTAAAAGAGTTTATATAAATTAATACATAATACACCCTTATCAGTTTAAATAACCACACATATGCAGATGTTTCACGCTTGATCACATACACTCCCGTGACCTCGTTTTAGGGCACACACCCGCCCTTCATAGTCATGTGAGTCGAGTTCATATATGTGTAAGGGACACACTCCCCATAAGGCGTTATAATAAGTTACTCTACGTCCCAACTCTTACATGCCACGATACAATCATATTGCTTTAACTTACATAAATTAAACCACAAGTAAACATGCAATTCAATACAAGAATGTACGAGTATCAATGCAAGTATGTCAAAGCCTCACCTGATGTCCACACTAAGTGTTCTTACTCAAAACTGCTATCCTCTATCCGTACCTACATTTGCACCAACACACAAGAGTGGATAAGTCACTCAACTACCCACATAGCACCCCGAACCCCAAGGCATTCCCAAAATCTCACTGCCACACAGAGTCCCATACACCGGTCCCTTTCCCGAACACAACCAATCCGGGAGTATCCGGCTTCCCGCTTTCTTGACACAACCAATCCGAGAGTATCCGGATCTCAACTTCCCGGTAACACTTCCGGATTCCAGGCTTTCCCGGGTTCTTTCTGTTTGGGTAAAATTTCATGAGTCTCGACCACGACCAGAAAGTTACCCACGACACTCGACTGTCGTAAGACACCTCTCGACCTCGACCTACTAACATGAGGTGACTGTTATGTTTTCTATGTTTAATGCAGGGTCAAAACCATTAATGACCAACGGACATAACCGACGAGATTAATTACGAGCATTAAAACCACAATGACCGTTACCTGAAGCTTTTATGGAATCAATAAAGCATTCGAAGACTATAAATACAAAGGCTCAATAACATTTCGCGGACAACTGAATTCCCAAGAACACTCACTGCAAGAACGAAGAATACTCTATCTTGAAAGATCGCTCTCGACGCATGATTCCAACGCACGACACATTGTGTTTACACACGACGCACTTGTTTTTTACATTCGATACACTTGATACTTTACATTTAAAGTATTTCCTTCATTTGTACTGTAATCTTTGTACTCTCGACACCTGAAACATAAGGACATCGCCCCTGTTTGGCGACCATAGTGCAGCGACGACACCCCACTGTCGTCCGCGGGTTTTTTCCTCGTTGAGGTTTTTCCCGCGTCACCAAATCCCTTGAGTCTCATTTACATTTTTGTCTTTATCGCATTGCTTTGTCGAACGATTCCTATCTTTAGTTGTTAAGCTCCACAATCAACCTTAAGTTATCCTTCTGGACGATTTTTGGCATTAACACTTTCCCAGATAGCGATTCCCGGCATGGTTTTCTGGATCCCATCCGGATTCCCAAAGGTTTCCGGATTTCATTCGGACAACATGGGTTCCCAAGTAAATAGTTCCGGACAGCCACTCAGATTCGACCACTTTCCGGATTCTTCATGATCCGGAAGACTCCTCCGACCACATTTCGTCCCTTTCAACGGGGATGCCAATGGTTCGTCGTACGGCAATGGCACCAGTCCGGGAGGTAATCCTTAAACAGGAGTAAATCTTGATCCTAATGACCCCGTCGCTCAGCGGTTGAAGATGCTAGAAGATTAGAATGAGCGTGTCCTATCTTTGGTCGCTAAGCTGCCGGGGGCAGCCGTACCTGTCGATTTCAAGCCTCGTTCAGGATTTCAAGCGTCGCCTTTCGTTGACAAGATCACGACAGTCGACGTCCCAAAGAAATATAATATCCCTACTTTCATGCCCAAGTATTCGGGGATAACCAATCCAACGGAGTACATCGTGCAGTATAAGCAGCTAATGTGGACTATCTCGATCCCTCAAATGTATCAAGAAGTCTACATGTGCAAGAGTTTCGGGGCGACCCTCACAGGTCCTGCCTTCCAATGGTTGATTAACCTCAAACCCAAATCCATCGGGTCGTTCGCTGAGTTAGTCAACCAGTTCTCCCAGCAATTCGCCAGCAGTCGCAAGATGGAGAAACAGACCAGCGACTTGTATTATGTCGTGCAGAAGGCCGATGAATCTATCCGGAGCTATTTCAATAGATTCAATGCAGAAATGATCAGTGTCCGTAACTGTGACGTCAAGACCGCGATTGAAGCCTACAAACGTGGTCTAGATGAAGTTCGGGTCTATACACTGATCTGACCAAGTATCCTCGGAGAATTTCGAAGACGTCCGAGCCAGAACCCTTGCTTATATGAGGGTGGAAGATGATGCTGCCTTTCGTCGGAAGCACACCAACGATAAGAGGTCATTAAGTGTAAAGAAGCCAGAGTTCAAAGCGAAGGCATCATCCAAGTCAGAGCCTGCACGACAAATCTCGAACGTCCGATTCAAGACAAAGGCGGAGTTCAAGACCGCAAACTCCACCAAATTTCCTCAGTACCCTAAGATATCCTCCTACGGATTCAAAGGGACCACTAAGGACTTGGTCGAGGCTCTGAAGACCGTCCAAGCGACCATCCGGTGGCCGAAGAAGTCCGACAAAGATGACGGTAAGAAAGATAAATCAAAGTGGTGCGACTTCCACGTCGACCACGGTCATGTGACGGACGACTGCATAGCTCTCAAAAAGGAGCTGGCATATCACGTCCCGAAGGGCAATCTCAAAGATATCATCGACGACGTCGTTACTCTAGCTAACGACCCTCGACCGCCGACTCCCGATCATGCAAAGGTCGTCAACTGCATCACTGGTGGGTCTGACGTGTGTGGCCTGACGTATTCCGTAGCCAAACATCATGCCAGCCAAGCACCAGACGATCGACCTACCCCTCGTTCATCAAGACCTAAAGGAGATCTGGAGTTAGAAGCCATGAAGATTTCATTCGACCAAGACGACCTCGGTGATTCGTATCGGAAACATCATGATGGGTTGATCATGCAACTCACGATTGGTAATTGTTTAACCCGGCGAGTCTTGGTCGATGGAGGCAGTTTAGCGAACGTCATCTTCCTTGATACCATCATGGGAATCGATCGATCGTAAATCACCCGATGATCGACAACCTTGGTCGATTTCAATGGAGACGCGACGAGCACTTTTGGAGAGATCACCTTGCCTGTCTATGCCGGAGGAATCAACAAGCAGACCAAGTTCAACATCATCGACTGTGCGTCGGCCTATAACATCATCTTAGTTCAACCATGGATTCACGGCATGAAAGCCGTTCCCTCGACGTATTATCAGATCATGAAGTTCCCTACGTCGTGGGGAGTCCAGGAGATCAAAAGTGAGCCGAAAGTCGCCCACGACTGCTACAAGACCACCCTAAAGCCGTAGAAGCAGACCATCTAGCAATTACAGGTCCAGGATGCTCCAGGGACAGCCGACGACTATCGCCTGAACGAAGTCGTCCTGGACCAGAGCAAGCCTGACCAGAAAGTATTTGTAGGTTCGTCCCTCAATCCCTGCCTTAAAGACAAACTGATATCTTTTTTGCAGGAACATGCCGACTGCTTTGCCTGGTCGCACGAAGACATGGTCGACATAGACCTCGGTTTATTTCTCATAAACTCAATGTCGACCCGTCATTTAAGCCTATCAAGCAAAAGCGGCGGAAATTTGCTTCTGAAAGGAATAAGGTGATAAATGACGAGCTCAATGGCTTGCTAATGTCGTGGTCGTGGCAAAGAAAAATGGAAAATGGAGGGTCTGTATTGATTTTACAGATCTCAACAAAGCCTATCCGAAAGATCCTTTTCCATTGCCACATATCGACGCGACAGCAGGACATGAACTATTGACGTTCATGGATGCTTATTCTGGATACAATCAGATCCTGATGCACGTCGAGGACCAAGAAAAGACTGCGTTCATGACAGATCAAGGTATTTACTGTTATAAGTTTATGCCTTTCGGTTTAAAAAATGCAGGGTCCACCTACCAGCGTCTGGTGAATAAGATGTTCAAAGACCATCTTGACGACACAATGGAAGTGTATATCGATGACATGCTAGTCAAGTCGAAGAAAGCAATCGACCACGTCGAGCATTTGAGGCAGTCGTTCGACATCCTTCGGAAATATAGCATGAAGCTCAACCCGACGAAGTGTTCCTTTGGTGTCAGCGCCGGGAAATTCCTGGGTTACATGGTCACTCGACGAGGAATCGAAGCCAACCCCGACCAGATCAAAGCCATTATCGAGATCAAATCCCCGAGAAATTTCAAAGAGGTCCAAAGGTTCACTGGTCGGGTGGCAGCTCTGAACAGGTTTATCTCTCGATCCTCAGATAGATGTCATTTATTCTATAACGTCCTCAGGAAAAATAAAGGCTTCGACTGGACCGACGATCATGAGCAAGCGCTGCAAAAATTAAAGGAGTACATGACGTCGCCTCCTTTGTTGTCAAAGCCTGACGACCATGAGGTCTTGCAGCTATATTTGGCTGTTAGTCCTAATGCAGTAAGTGCCGTCCTGACACGACAAGATGAAAAGCAGCAACTGCCGATCTACTATGTAAGTAAATCTCTCTTGGACGCCGAAACCGGGTATTCCTCTATGGAGAAATTGCTTTTATCGCTAGTTACAGCTGCTAAAAAATTATGACACTATTTTGAATCGCATCCTATTACTGTCGTGACTAACTTTCCCCTTAAGTATGTCTTGAGGAAACCTGAGTTGACAGATCGTTTAGCAACATGGAGCATATATCTCAGTAGTTACGACATCGATTTTAAGCCCAGGACCACGATCAAATCGCAAGCCTTGGCGGATTTCATTGCTGATTTCAGCCCTGAATTGGAGAAAGAAGCAGAGCTCAAAGTGTCAACTGTGGCGACTCACGACGACGTGCCTTGGACTCTGTATGTCGACGGATCATCCAACACTAGAGGTTCAGGACTAGGCGTCGTCTTAAAGTCGCCATAGGGGGGCAAGATGGTGTATTCCGTGCGATGCGACTTCAAAACCACCAACAACGAAGTTGAGAATGAAGCCCTAATCGTGGGAATGAATATGACCCACGACTCGGGGGCAACCGCGCTACATGTCAAAAGTGTTGCTCTCCTGGTCGTGAACCAGATGAATGGAGAATTCGCGGCCAAAGATTCAAAGATGACAGCGTACCTAAAGGTAGCAAAAGAAAAATCCGAAAAGTGTAAATCTTTTTCTATTGAACAGATTCCAAGGGACCAGAACACTCTAGTCGATGCTTTAGCAAACCTTGGGTTTGCTCTGGTCGAGCCAATATTCGACAGCATTCCTATGATCCATCTGGCGACATCATCCATCGAAAATATCGATGTCGTCCAGATCGAAGACCAAGAAGATGATTGGTCGTGCGACATCAGAAATTTCCTTGTGCACGACCAACTCCCAGAAGACAAGATGGAAGCTCGGAAGATCAGATTCAAAGCATCCAGGTATGTCATGATCGGAGATAGACTCTATCGACGATCATCAACAGGCTTAAACCTGAGATGCATCATCAGCAAAAGTCAAGTTCAGAAGATCCTTCAAGAGATGCACGATGGAGAATGTGGCAACCACTCAGGAGGTCGCAGTTTGGCTAATCGTATCTCTCGACAAGGATACTTTTGGCCAACACTGCGACAAGACGTCGTCAGGTATGTCCAGAACTGTGACCCTTGTCAGCGACATTTAGGTATGTCCCATAAACCTTCTGAACCTTTACATTCGACACTTATCCCATGACCCTTCATGAGATGGGGAATGGATATCGTCGGCAAGCTACCACCTGCCCCAGGGCAAAAGGTATTTCTCCTCGTACTTACGGATTATTTTTCTAAATGGGTAGAAACAGCTGCCTTTTCCCAAGTCAGGGACAAGGAAGTCGTCTCTTTTATCCAGACTAACATCATATGCAGGTTTGGGATCCCGTCCGAAATCGTCTGCGATAATGGATCCCAGTTCATAAGCAACATGACTCGACAGTTCTGTGAAGACCGCAACATCAAGCTGACGACCTCGACCCCCAGGTATCCCCAGGCAAATGGACTTGCTGAGTCGAGCAATAAGACCATTATTGCTTCGATCAAGAAAAGATTAAAAGTTGCCAAAGGAAAGTGGGTCGAAGAACTCCCTTCAGTCCCGTGGGCGAATCGCACGACGCCTCGCACGTCCACAGGACAAACCCCTTTCTCTTTGGTCTATGGTTGTGAAACAGTTTTGCCGGTCGAGGTCCAACTCCCAACCTCGAGGCATACTTCCGTCGACCATAACTTGGTTGATTTAAGTTATGACCTCGATGCCCTTGAAGAGCTCAGAGAATCAGCCTTGATCAGAATGGCATCACAGACGCAAGCGGTCGAGCGATATTTCAATAAGAATGTCAAAGTTAAAGTCTTTCAAGAAGGCAACTATGTCCTACGACGAGTGTTTCAGAGCACTCAAGATCTCAATGCCGGTAAGCTTTCCACCAAGTGGGAAGGTCCTTATCTAATCTCAGAAGTTGTGGGTAAAGGTGCCTATTGTTAATGCCAAAAATCGCACCAAAGGGACAACTTAAGGTCGATGTGGACTTAATCAACTAAAGAAAGGATCTTTCGACGAGACGTGCGATGAGGGAAAAAATAAATGAGACAAGGGATTTGATGACGCAGAAAAAACCTCAAATGAGGAAAAACCTGCGGACGATAGTGGGTGTCGTCGCTGCACTATGGTCGCCAATCAGGGGCAACGTCCTTGGTACTGGCGTCGATCGTACGATGATTACAATACAAATGAAGGAAATACTTAGAAATGTAAAGTACAAGTGTTTGAATGTAAAAACAGGTGTTTGTCGTGTGTGAATACAAAGTGTGAACTTCTGGTCGAGGGCTGTTTGTCGTGCGTCGAGAGCGATACTTGATCTTTCCCTCGAGTGTTCTTGAGTTCGCAGTAGGGTTCTGGCTTTCAGTACTTGATCTCCAGAGTTTGAATGTTCTTTGCTATGAGTTGGGATGATTTTCTCTGCTGTTTGGTGATGTTCGCTGATGTATATTCGATGTTAACTGATGTCCCTTGTAATGAAGCTTTAGCTTGTCTTTTATAGTCTTCGCGTAATTAATTAGTTCCATTAATGATTTGATCAATGGCTACAACGGCTGGAAACGGTCGCCGAGATGAATGTTCATAATACTCTTCGTCCGTTACGGCTATCGATCGTTAATGGTTGCGTCGGTTATGTCCGTTGCTCTTTAATGACTTTGACTCCTGCATTAAACACTTAACAAACGTAACAGTCAAGGTTAATGTTAGTTCGGTCGAAGGTGCAACGATCTTACGCGATGGTCGTACGGGACGGGCGATGCTATGGTCGTGCGTCATGGGAGACGTACGACTTACCTTTTACGGGAGACGACGGATGTTTTCTGGGTTCTTGTCGAGACCTTATCTAAATACAAGATTTGGATTATAGCGTGCGTCTTACCTGCTCTGGTCGTGGTAGTACGACGTGATTTTTTGCCCAAACAGTTTGCCCCCAAAATTTGAAAATTGAATGTCAAATTTAATTTTTAAATTTTGTCAATCAGACGCGTAGGAAATAAGACAAGAGTTAGAAATTACCTCATTCGCCTTGGAGCTGGACTGGCCCGTTTCTAACTGAACGAGAAGTTGAAAAGGGAACGAGGTCGTGACGTCATACTGACACACGATGATGCTTACCAGCTGTCGAGGACAGGTGTCGACGATCCCTGTGGTCATAGGAAAAGACGGGGATGCGCGGCGGTTATCCAGGGATTCGACTTGATGCGATCGACTACATAAATAAAGATTACGATGGATCTTTTCTTGGCGATTTCTGTTCGATTAGAACTTGCAAGGATTTTTGACCTAATTTGAGTTTTCCTGAGATCATATAAGATACGACCTTCCAGTTTGCGTATGCGTCGTAAGTCTATTGCTAGAAAGCCTAGAAAAAACTGGGATATCTGGGGCCTCTCAGAAGTGCAAATCAATTTAATGGGGTTGGCAATGTCGACAGAGCCTAGAAGCACCATTAAAAACGAAGAAGATCTCGACGACTTTAGAAGTCTAGCGAGGATTCCCAGGGGGATTACCGTGAGCAAGGTTGGCAATGTTCGACCGGAAATGTGCCCCGAGGGGTACATTGTTATATACGAATATCCGTTCAAAATAGGCTTTCACTGGCCATATTCGCCTTTAGTCAAAGAATTCATGTGTGAATTTGATCTTTCGCCAGGGCAACTGATGCCCCAGTTCTGGCGAGTTATCTTGATCATCGAACGACTTACCTCCAACTGGAATACACCGATGAACGTGAGGGACCTTCTGACGGCGTATAAGGTCAAGAATGACCAATACCGTCGTTATAGCTTGTTTTCAAGGTTCAAGGGTGATCGTACCCTGGTTTTGAATACTGCGGTCAACGACCGTGGATGGAAGAAGAGGTATGTACTCGTACGAGCGTCGACGCTGGACACTGATAGTGACTGGATTAGGGAGGGTTGGAATATGACGGGTGAGCCTTTGACTGTATGTTTTCATGTTATTCTGTTGCTCGATTGTTTCTTCGACTGATCTTCTTTTTTGTGCGTAGATATTGATTTCGAGAAGGTAAAGCCAGATGATGCTTCTCGGGCTAAGGTCGAAACGTTCTTGGAATTTAGTACCGAAGACCGGTCGTATGTCATGCGTCATTTGATAGACGAGGATGATGACACCGTTTTCTTGAGCGATAGAGTGAGGCTGGGTCGAGAGGAGAAAGAAGAAGAGGAGGATTCTGAGAAGACCGAGGAGGAGGAGAAGAGTGAAGAACTAGAGGTATAGATAATTGGTAAGTATCCTTTTGTCTTCTTTTCGCTCGACCTGATCTTTCTCTGTTCTGAATCGTCTAACTTCTTTCTTTTTCCGTACAGGTGAATCTCAAGCACAGGCGACGTCTTCTGTTGCTAGGAAGATGGCCCAAGTCGAAGTAGCTCGCGAGGCGAGGGAGAAGGAAGTTTCGACAACTGGGTCGGGAGTCCTGAAGAGAAAAGAGGTCCTGACAGCCGGGTCGGGCCTCTTAAAGAGGACAAAGGTGTCCGTTCTGAGGGAACCGTCTTTGAAGACGGGTAACCCATCGAGGGTTTCCTTGTCCAGGAAGGCGAAGGCGTCGGTTGCGACCGGCGCGAAATCTGTGGATACTGCGCAACTGGCGACGATGTCTCCTGTTGTCCTATCCGGCCCTTCATCGGCCGACAGAGGCAAAGGCGCGCAGAAGGGACCTTTGGGGGAAACGACAGTTAACTTTACGTTGCCATCGGGTTTTCTGGACGACAATGTCTTGGACGAGACGAAGTTGTTCCCCCATTTGGAAAAATATTTGCTTCCGTCTTTCAGGGAGCGTTTTGACGGGTTTTCTTTTGAGAAGAAAGAGTTCCATACAGCTGGACTCTTATTCTTGGTAAGCCTTTCTTTCAAGGCTTGTCATTTGTCGTTGTCATTGTCGTTGTCGTTGTTTACTAATGCTGCTCATATTATGATTCTCCAGGCGTTCCAAGCTTCCCTGGCATTACATGCCGAAACGATGAATATAGAGGTTTCAACGGCTTCTGTTACCAAAGATGAAGATGCAGCGTTAGCTAAAGAGAAAGTTGCTTTGGAGCATGAAGAAGCGATGCCGGTGCGCCTTGACCATGCTCTGGACGAATTGGATGCCCTCAGTCATACAAGAGACGAGATAAACTCACGTTTGAAGGATTCCCTGACTTTGATGCGCGACCAGAGAGAGGAGCTGGAGAGGATGAAGGAATCCGTAACCGCGAAGAGGAAGGAAGTCGAGGGAACCAAGACTAAGGTGATAAATTTGAAGAAGGAGTCTGATGAGTTGAAAGACGAAAATAAGTCTTTCTTTTCTTATGCTCGACTTACTGCGCGTGCAACAATTATGCGACGTCACCTGCAGGGCAAGGATCCTTTGGCTTCAGCGTCAGATGAGCTGCGTCTCTTTTATGAAAGAGTCGGGACTGAGAGAGATCTCGACTTGGATGACTAGAAGGAGGTCGAAGAGGAGACGACTAGTGAGGGTTTTCAGGATGGGGTATCGGACAAGGTCGTGACCGATGCTCCTCCATAACCTTAAAATGTATTTGTTCGTTCGTGCTGCTCGACCGTTAGTGGTCGATTATGTACTTGATGGCTTATATAATGAACGCAACTTTTGTTTATGCTTTATCCGACCATGTTTAATTATGAATTTGAACATAGGACACACAGGAAATCATGCGACTGAGGCATATATTGCAATACGATGATAAGAACGTAAAACAAATATAAAAACATGCGATTAAAGCATCCATTCAGGGTATAAAAGCTAAGAAACTTAGGGGTAAAGTCGTTTAGACTCTGTGATCGTACGACCAGATCGTACAGTGAGTTTGTGGCGTATGCCCCTGCGGAGGAATGATTAAGTTAGAGACCTGATCGTCGATGCCGTTCGACCTTGCGATATTAAAGTCATAAAGTAGACTTAATGACTACTGTCGTGCGATTCTGCGAAAATTTGTCGTGCGATTCTGCGATAAAATGATGTCGATGTCGGGGGTTGGTCGTTGGCTAGCCAACGACCCTCCGATGCTTAAGTCAGTAAACGTTTTGTGAGAAAAAATCGTATGAGAAAGAGTTAGAGAACGTACCATTTCAGACTCTCTCTATTTGCCCCCTGTCATTTATTACTGTATCCTTTTCGTGGGGAAAAGATAAGTTTTAAATGACAGAATGACACGGAGAAATATTGTCCTGCGGTCGACTATGTTGTCGTGCGACGAGGCACCATAGTAAATTTATCCCTGTGGAAAAGATATTGTTAATATAGGGATAGAAAAACGAACCTGTCGAGAGCTTGATCTTACGACTTCAGTTTATTTTCTCTTTTGATCTCTTGGATTCCCCATGGCGTAGGGAATTTTAATTAATAACTTTTGCATGCTTAGGAGTCGACGGTTGATGGCCATCAGCTAGAACAGCGACATCGTCGATGATGTCCTTGAGATTTCCTTTCGGGAAATGATATGCTAGTTCTTTCTTCAATGCGATACAGTCGTCTGTCGCATGACCATGATCGGCATGGAAGTCGCACCACTTTGATTTGTCTTTCTTAGCATCGTCCAGGTCGGACTTCTTTGGCCATCGAATGGTAGCTTGGGAACTTCTCAGAGCTTCGACTAGGTCCTTTGTAGATCCTTTGAATCCGTATGAGGATATCTTGGGGTACTGAGTGAACTTAGCCGCGGTCTTGGCCTCTGCTTTCGTCTTGAAACGAACATTTGAAATTTGGCGCGCTGGCTCTACTCTAGAAACAACCTTTGTCTTGAACTCTGGCTTTCTGACGCCTAGCGACTTCTTGTCGTCAGTATGCTTGCGACGAAAGGCTGCATCATCTTCGACCCTCATATATGCTAAGGTTCGAGCTCGGACGTCTTAGAAATTCTCCGGGGGATATTTGGTCAGGTCGGTGTATAAACCAGAACTATCGTCCAGACCACGCTTATAGGCTTCGATCGCGGTTTTTACGTCGCAATTGCGAATGCTGATCATTTCGGCATTGAATCTATTAAAATAACTTCGAATAGACTCATTAGCTTTCTGCACGACGTAATATAGGTCGCTGGTTTGCTTCTCCATCTTACGACTGCTGGCGAATTGCTGGGAGAACTGATTAACCAACTCAGCAAACGACCCGATAGACTTGGGTTTGAGATTGATTAACCATTGGAGAGCTGGACCAGTGAGAGTTGCTCCGAAACTCTTACACATGCATACTTCCTGGTACATAAATGGGATCGAGATCGTCCACATGAGCTGTTTATACTGCGCGACATGCTCAGTCGGATCAGTCACACCAGAATATTTGGGAGTGAAGGCAGGAATGTTATACTTCTTTGGGACCTCGACGGTGGCAATCTCGTCGATGAAAGGCGACGCCTGATATCCCGAGCGAGGCTCGACGTCGATAGGCATGGCTGCCCCAGGCAACTTGGCGAGCAAGGACAGGAGGCGCTCATTTTGGTCTTCCAACATCTTCAAACGCTGGGCGACGGGATCGTTAAGATCAGGATTTGCCCCTGTCGAGGGATTGGTCCCTGGACTAGTGCCATTACCATGCGACGAACCATTGGTGTCCCCGTTGAAAGGAACAGAATATGGCTGCGACCCATATTGGAATTGCTGCGGTCCGTTCTGAAACGATGGTGGTCCTTGATGGAAAGGCTGTGATCCACCTTGAGGTCCATTCTGAAATGGCTGTTGAAATGGTTGCGACCCCTGCTGGAAAGGCTGCGACCCTTGTAATGGTTGAGACCCATTATTCATGGGTGGTGGCCTTATGTGCTGAGGAGGAACTGTCCCAAACTGAGGATTTGAGTTGAACGGCCCTGGCTGTTGATTCTGCATGAATGGGCCTGGATGCTGATTCTGTGCGGATGAACCAGGATTCGGGACAAATGGTCTAGGGCCATTCTGGTCGAACGATCTTGGAATTGGGTTCTGCACGAACGGCCTAGGACCATTTTGAGGCCCAAGAGGATTTCTTAACCGCGCGATCTCCTCAGCTGCTCTGCGATTCTGCTCTGCCATTGCATTGGGCTGATTCCTGGCGACTTCGAGCTCCTGATACATTTGAACAACAGCTTGCTGCGGATTTCCAGAGGCTGCCATTTTCCTGCAATAGAAAATAGAAGAAACTCCAAGAAACTATTAATAGGGTGCACGTTCGTCGAGGATTTTCTCTAGATGAGGCCCCACGGTGGGCGCCAAACTGTTAATGCCAAAAATCGCACCAAAGGGACAACTTAAGGTCGATGTGGACTTAATCAACTAAAGAAAGGATCTTTCGACGACACGTGCGATGAGGGAAAAAATAAACGAGACAAGGAAAAAACCTGCGGACGACAGTGGGTGTCGTCGCTGCACTATGGTCGCCAATCAGGGGCGATGTCCTTGGTACTGGCGTCGATCGTACGATGATTACAATACAAATGAAGGAAATACTTCTAAATGTAAAGTACAAGTGTTTGAATGTAAAAACAGGTGTTTGTCGTGTGTGAATACAAAGTGTGAACTTCTGGTCGAGGGCTGTTTGTCGTGCGTCGAGAGCGATACTTGAGCTTTCCTTCGAGTGTTCTTGAGTTCGCAGTAGGGTTCTGGCTTTCAGTACTTGATCTCCAAAGTTTGAATGTTCTTTGCTATGAGTTGGGATGATTTTCTCTGCTGTTTGGTGATGTTCGCTGATGTATATTCGATGTTAACTGATGTCCCTTGTAATGAAGCTTTAGCTTGTCTTTTATAGTCTTCGCGTCATTAATTAGTTCCATTAATGATTTGATCAACGGCTACAACGGCTGGAAACGGTCGCCGAGATGAATGTTCATAATACTCTTCGTCCGTTACGGCTATCGATCGTTAATGGTTGCGTCGGTTATGTCCGTTGCTCTTTAATGACTTTGACTCCTGCATTAAACACTTAACAAACGTAACAGTCAAGGTTAACGTTAGTTCAGTCGAAGGTGCAACGATCTTACGCGATGGTCGTACGGGACGGGCGATGCTATGATCGTGCGTCATGGGAGACGTACGACTTACCTTTTACGGGAGACGACTGATGTTTTCTGGGTTCTTGTCGAGACCTTATCTAAATACAAGATTTGGATTATAGCGTGCGTCTTACCTGCTCTGGTCGTGGTCGTACGACGTGATTTTTTGCCCAAACACCTATCGGCTCCAAACCCTCAACGGTCGAGATGTCCCACGTAGCTGGAATGCAACACATTTGAAAAGGTATTTCTTCTAAAACCTTTCTTTTTCATAAGATTTTTATTCATCACGACGATTACTGACTTAAGCATTGGAGGGTCGTTGGTTAGCCAACGACCAACCTCTGACATTGTCTTATCGCAGGATCGCACGACTTAAGCAAGTTACCAAGTCTATTGTACGACTTCAATAAATTTTCGCAGGAACGCATGACTCAAATTCATCGAATGATTTAATCGTACGATCATAAGGTCTAACGACCCCGCGATCTATATTTTTAACTTGGAAGAATTTCATGTTCTGAATGAATGCTCTGATCGCATGTACCAATGTTTGGTTACATGGTTTAATAATATAAAAGTCTTACGACTTATGTTCTAATTGTTGTGTCATGATGAATGCCTAAGTCACATGTCTTCTTGTTCATTTTATACTTAGTGAATTTCACAATTGATGTTGTTCACGAAATGTATAAGACACAAGTTCAAAAGAAATTTATGTTTCATTCATTGAATAATCTGTCAGTTACATCCAAATAACTCGACCACTAACAGTCGAGTGATAAAAACAACAAACTAAAAATTTCTAAGCTTGAGGAGGATCGTCAGCCGCGTCCTTGCCGGAGGCTTCGCCTTTAGAACCCTCTTCGATCTCCTCCTCCTCGACCTCCTTCTCGTCATCCGAGTCGAGGTCTCTTTCAGCTCAAACCTCCCTCTGGTAGAAGGCAAGCTCCTCCGATTCTGAGGCGAGGGGATTCTTCCCCAACAGGTGTTGCCGCATGATCGCCGTCCGTGCGGTCAATCGAGCCAAGGCGAAGACGGACTTAGCCTCGTCCTTCAACTCCTTCACCTCTTTCTCCAAGCTCACCACCTTGGACTTGGATTCCTCGGCTTCTTTCTCCTTCGTAGCCAAGGACTCCTTCGTCCTGTCCAACTACGCCCTTTGGTCGGCGATCAAGTACAGAGATTGCTTCAGGCGGTGGTTCGCCTCATCCTTCGTACGTTCGATGGCCTCCAAATCGTTCAGGGCATCGTCGAGCCTTACGGACATCCCCTCGGCACGCTCCAGAGCTGACTTCTCTCTGACCAACGTCGCGTCCTCTCTTTTGAGAGCAGAAGACATCAAACCTTCTCTTTTCGTTGTTTCGGCATGAAGAGCCAGAGAGGACTGAAACGCCTGTAAAACATGAAGGAATATGTTAGTAAACACACGACAAAGTTAACAACGACAAAATTAAATAAGTCTCGAAAGAAAGACTTACCAAAAACGCAAGTCCTACAACATGGGACCCCGTCTCCTCGACTGGGACCCCCTGGAAACGCTCCCTGAAAAAGGGTAGCTGATATTTCCCCAGATAAGGAAACAATGTTGTCCTGTCTAGGACGTTATCGACCATGAAGTCTGACGGCAACGTAATGTTGACCGTCATGACCTCAGCCTCTCCCGTCTTAGGACCCTTGCCCTTGTCGGCTGACGAAGGGGTCGACGTGGAAGTAGGAGACGCAGTCGATTTCGCCAGAGGCGCAGAATCGACAGGTATTGCGTCGATCGCATCAGAAGACGTCCTCGTCTTCTTAACGGATGCAATCGACACCTTCGCCTTCTTAGGCATGGCGACTCTCAACGAGCCGCCCGTCTTCAAAGATGGTTCCCTCGGGACTGACATCTTTGTCCTCTTCAGGACCCCCGACCCAGTTGTTGGGGCCTCTTTCCTCTTTTCCCTCGCCTTGCGAGCCATTTCAGCTTGAGCCGCCCTCTAGGCCATCACAGACGAGGACTTAACATTGGATTCTCCAGAAAAACATATAGAAAAGAGCGTTACGAGACAGATATAAGTAAAAGAGATCGGGGTCGAGTAGGGAAGAGTAAAAGACACTTACCAGTCATCTCTACCTCTTCTTCTTCTCTCGACTCCTCTTTCTCTTCTGTCTTCTCTTCCTCCTCCTCTTCCTCTCGTCTCTCTTGATGATTTTCACCCAGAAAGACCAAGTCGTCTTCCTCGTCTATCAGATGACGTGTGACGAATGAACGATCTTCGGTACTAATCTCCAGGAACTTCTCGATCTTGGTCTTGGAGTCGTCGTTGGGCTTCACCTTGTCGAAGTTAATGTCTGAAAGCACATAAGAAAGAAGATTAGTCGAGAAGCAAATAAATAAGTACAACAAAAACGCTCGACCAAAGCTAAAACTCACCCGTCATGTTCCAGCCGGACCTGATCCAATCGCTGTCGGGATCCAGCGTCGCTACACGCACGAAGGCGTACCTGGTCTTCCATTTGCGGTCGTTGACCGCAGTCTTCAGAACCAAAGTACGATCGCCCTTGTGTTTCGAAAACAAGCTGTAGCGACGGTACGTGTCCATCTTGACCTGGTAAGCTGTCAAGAGGTCCTTCACGTTCATCGGCGACTCCCAGTTCTTGGTAAGTCACTCGACGACCTGGATGACCCGCCAGAATTGGAGCATCAGTTGCCCCGGCGAGAGGTCAAACTCGCACATAAAAGCCTTGGCCAGAGGCGAATAGGGCCACTCAAAACCTATCTTAAATGGATACTCGTATATCACGACGTACCCAGTAGGGCACATCTCCGGTCGAATCTTACCGGCCCTACTCACTGCAATCCCCGCAGGGATTTTCGCTAAACTCCTAAGCTCATCGATGTCCTTTTGCTTTTTGATGGTACTTGCAGGTTCGGTAGACATTTCTAATCCTATTGGCCAATTATGCAGGTCTGAAAAACCCCAAAGGTCCCAGTTTTTCCTAGGTTTCCTAGCAACAGACTTACGACGCATACAATGGATGATGAGTCGTACCTTATATAGGCGCTCTAAAACCTCTAAATGCCTAATCGATTCAGAGATTCTTGCAGGTTTGGAATAGATTCGCTGAAAGATGGCAAGAAATCGAGAAGAAATCGCTCTATAAACTCTCTGAAAGCGTAAAATGGAAAATATCCACCGTGGGTCTCTATTTATGTAAACGATCGTGTCAGGTCGAGTCACTCGATGATCGACACGTGCCTTCGTTTTTTCGTATGCACACACGGATCGTCGACACCTGGCAATTACAGCTGTTAAGCACGATCGTACGTCAGCATGACGTCACGATCTTATCCCCTTTTCGACTTCCCCTTTAGTTGGAATCAAACCGATTCAGTTGCCTAGCCAACAACTTTCGACACGTGTCATGACCCCAGACGTCCGACTGACAAAAATTTAAAAATTTGAAATTTGAATTTGACACTCTATTTTTAAATTTTGGGGGCAAACTGTTTCGGTAAAATTTTATCAGTCTCGACCATGACCAGAAAGTTACCCACGACACTCGACTGTCGTAAGACACCTCTCGACCTCGACCTACTAACATGAGGTGAATGTTATGTTTTATGTGTTTAATGCAGGGTCAAAACCATTAATGACCAATGGACATAACCGACGAGATTAATTACGAGCATTAAAACCACAATGACCGTTACCTGAAGCTTTTATGGAATCAATAAAGCATTCGAAGACTATAAATACAAAGGCTCAATAACATTTCGCGGACAACTGAATTCCCAAGAACACTCACTGCAAGAACGAAGAATACTCTCTCTCGAAAGATCGCTCTCGACGCACGATTCCAACACACGACACATTGTTTTTACACACGACGCACTTGTTTTTTACATTCGATAAACTTGATACTTTACATTTAAAGTCTTTCCTTCATTTTTATTGTAATCTTTGTACTCTCGACACGTGAAACATAAGGACATCGCCCTTGTTTGGCGACCATAGTGCAGCGACGACACCCCACTGTCGTCCGCGGGTTTTTTCCCCGTTGAGGTTTTTCCCGCGTCACCAAATCCCTTGCGTCTCATTTACATTTTTGTCTTTATCGCATTGCTTTGTCGAACGATTCCTATCTTTAGTTGTTAAGCTCCACAATCAACCTTAAGTTATCCTTTTGGACGATTTTTGGCATTAACACTTTCCTGGATAGCGATTCCCGGCATGGTTTTCTGGATCCCATCCGGATTCCCAAAGGTTTCCGGATTTCATCCGGACAACATGGGTTCCCAAGTAAATAGTTCCGGACAGCCACTCGGATTCGACCACTTTCCGGATTCTTCATGATCCGGAAGACTCCTCCGACCACATTTCGTAAACCCACAGTCGCAAGCACAAAAACTCCTCTGGGCCTTTCGTTTAATCAATAGAGACGGAATTGGAATTCCCAAATGATTAAACCAACAACTCCCATTGTTCCCCAACAGATTAATCTAGGTTATCACACACTGATTACCTTTAAATTATTCTCAAGAATTATTGGCCAAAGAAGTCCCCAAGTCCAGGTTTCAACAATAAAATCCACAATCAGCCTTTCTATAATACTCAATAGATAAAGGTTTAAGGAGGAAGTAATTACCTTGAGATTGATGTTGATTCAACCTCCAAAGTTCCCAATTTTCAAGTCTCCTTCCAAAGCTGCACAAATGTTCCACACATAGATACACACACTCAGCCGCCCCTCTAAGAATGAGAAGAGAAATTAGGGTTTTGGGTTTTAACCCTATTTACATATTTACACAGAAGTGCTCCTACTTACATTTCTCCCACCATTCACACTTACTCCATTAATTACTTCAAAACAGACCCAGTTATTACAAATTTCAATTTTGGCATCTTGGTCTTCACGCATCAATAAACGAAGGCATAAAATGAGTTTGGGTATTTCGTTCAATATGAATCTGGGTTTTGACATAAAAGGATGAAAATAATGAATTTGGGTTTTGGCATATGTGTTGTCCACAATAAATTTGTGTGGGTTTCATTTTGATGGTGTCTGGATTTTACACAAGTATTTGTTTTCGTTGTAATGCTTGTCAATAACATACACATGGAGAAATGAATAATGGTTTGAATTTGAACTGATATGGGTGTCTAGAGTTTGGATTTCTGGATGGAGAAGGGTTCTAACCGGAGAAGATAACCAGAATGGAGTAAGAAAGTGTCCGGAGATAGGTTAGGAAGGTGTGGGAAATTTAATTAAATAGAAAATGGATGCATAAACGGTAGTTCTAAGTCGGGAATATGAACATAGTTAGATATCCAGCGAATGTTGGGACTTAATCGCACCTAATAATCGATTTTGGGAAATTTGGGGTTTTGACAGTTCGATTATCCGGATATCGCCCCATCCGGGTAATACTAGTGTTCGGATAGTGTTGGTTTCCGGACATATGTTTTCGAGTATTGGGAGTCCGGGTAAGGATTTCCAGATAGTTTTGCCGGATAGTTCTCCGGATTGTGTGTCCGGACTAGCTAGTGTCCGGATGTGAAGTACCCGATAGAGGTTTCCGGATAGTGGTCCAGGAAGTGGCAGTTTCCGGAAGTTTTCTGTGTCCGACAGTGGGTTGTCCGGGTAGTTTTTCTAAGGAATGTTGGTTTGTTTTAGGTGTTTGGGTTCAGTTCGGCTTGTACGAAAGAGAGAGACGCGTGCATAGGAAATCACTACAATCAGGTGAGTTCCCTTGCACCCTTTTTCTAAATGTGGTAAATCGTTGAACTTACTGTTTATTATTGGATATGGTATGTATTGCGAGCATGATTCGTTTACAAACTTTTATAAACTCTTCGCATGAAAGTATGTTTTTGGTAATGCTTATTTCGCTTGATATGAACCGTTTTATAGGGATTTCATGCACTGTTGGTTTGTTGTTAGCTTTGCTTGTATGCTATGTGGAGTCGGGTTGCATAGTGGGATTAGTGTACCTTGGTATCCGATGATCCCTTGGGAGTTTGTTATGTCTCAATATGTATGGAATATGTTTCGTGCATATTCGGGTAAGGGGGAGTCTGCTTGGGCCTCGAGGTGAGGCGAGAGGGGAGTCTGCTTGGGCCCCGATCGTGGTTGCTGGATTTGTGCGATCTATGAACACTGTGCAAATACCCTTGTATGAATGGATTTAATGTTGAGTTTATGGTTTTAAAGTATTGTTTTATGCATGCCGTGTAAACCGTTTTCTGAGGGAATTCACTAGACCTTATGGTCTAACCCTCGCTTTTCAAAACTAAACCATTTTCAGGGAAGCGCTTTAGCGGTGCTTCAAGTAAAGGCAAGGAGAAGTGTTGAGGTTAGAGATGGAAGCATCGGCATAAGGAGCACTGTAGTTCCTTAGTAATCTTGCTTATAGATAGATCTCGGTTGTGGATAGAATATTTTCCGCTGCCAATTTTGAGTTGTTTAGACTTGTAATGATCAGTTTATGAATCTTTTTATGTAATTGGGACCGTTTTGGGATTATTTCTATATTATTGCTTGAAATTTTTGGGTTGTTACATTTGGTATCAGAGCCATAGTTTAAGGGATTTAGGTGACCGGACGGGCCTAAACTTAAACTGTAGGATGGGGGACACAACCGAGATATAGGACTGCCTCTAGGAAAGATCACTCTAAGTGCACTCAAGGATGAGGTAGTGAGAATTGTCATGTAAGGTAAGTTTGGAGTTACACCTGGCCATTGTAATTGCGAATTTATAGGTACATGTATGTGCTCAAATTGCCTTATTAGGTGGAGCTGTCAATTGAGTGTTGGTTACAGGTGGTAATTTCAGTTCTTGTCATGCCTGGAAGATTATCAGTGTTAAGACATTTGATGGAGGGGTGGTAGCATGGAGTAAACTCTACCCTTGTGACGATAGCGATGGTTTGATGTGATGCGTGAGTTCGCTCATGGTGTAAATGATCACGGTTTTAAAACGCGCCTGATAGAGGAGGTATCAAGTCCCTCTTATAAGGCAACTTTTGTTCCCTTCCCCAACCAATGTGGGATCTTACAATCCACCCCCCTTGGGAGCCCAATGTCTTAGCTGGCACACCAGTCCGGTTCCCGGCTCTTATACCATTTGTAACGACCCAAAACTTCAAACATGCAATAATATAAATAAACAAGCCCAAAACTGGGTTCGATTACATAACTTCCCAAACCGGGTCCCAAAACATAACCAAACAGTAATCGAATAACAGAGTCTATCAAAATTTGCAGCGGAAAACACAAGTCCACAGCCAAGCATCTAACTATAAAATACTATTGTGATCTATACTAAGGCCAGCGTCTCTACAACTTCAGGCCTTCTCTTTCCCTTTGCTGGAAGAAACTCTACTAACCTGCTTTCCTGAAAAGATTTTAGTTTTGAAAGCGAAGGTTAGACCATGAGGTCTAGTGAATTCCCTCTCAAAAACAGTTTTTAAACGTATTTCACCTTTACATCAAATAACTGTCATAATGATGGAATAAAATAACAGTTTACGAATAACTTCCACACAAGGGTATTGCATAGTGGTTTCCACGACCATCACCTTCACGCGACGTCCACAATCGGGGCCCCCAGTAGATCCCCATGGACCCCCAGTAGATGCCGTACCCGTGTGCACGAGAAACAGATTCCAGGCACACGGTTCACCACAACTTCCAAGAATCTCGATGATTCAAGGTACAACCCAACTCCACTGTGCAACCCGACTCCACATATTGGCATATAAACATGAACACGACGTATATCATGAATATGTAACGTACAAATCTCACAATTTAAAGAACAACTTTTCTCATATCAATATACTGAATCAAAACACCAATATCATTTAATGAAAACATGCTTAAGTTGATTTTCATATAAAAAGGGTACAAGGGAACTCACCTGATTGCCGCAGATATAAGCACACACTTCACTTCCAATTAATCTCGACAAAAATCCTAATTGTTTACCAATAACCCCATATCAGGACTTAAGTCTTAATGAAAAATATATCATACCTACTCCACTGTCAGACCACTATTCGAAAATATTACCACCCGAAAACCCACTGTCGGAAGCTACTTTCGGAACTCTTACCCGAAAACCCTTTTTCTCCGGAAGTAAGAGTTTTTCGGACACCCCACTATCCGGGACTAAATGTCCGAAACCCACTTATCCGGATACCAATCCGGACACCACCCGGACTTACCATCATTCGGAAACTAGACACGACCGGAAACCATCCATCTCTTTCGGTAAACCAATTCCGGACACTTTGTCCGTAAACCATCCACATTTGGGTGGTCAAGTCCGGAAACCACAGTTGTCCGGATGTTGATCCGGAAACTCTTTTTTCCGGATAAGGCGATTTTTGATACTGTCGAACAGGGAAACCCCCACATCCCTTAAACCCATTTAAACTATGGTTCTTGCCATGAAATCCTTAAGACAATTAGTTGGGATTACCCTCTTAATGTAACACCCTAAAATCAGGGCCAGTTTAAACCTTAAAGTTTACCAAGGGTAATCATGAAATCATCCAACTTTTATACATAAGTAGAGAATTAACTATGAGGATTCATATATACAATTTGAATTCTCCAAAACATCCTATTAATCTAGTCTTGTCAACTAAGATAAGATTAAACTGGTTGTCTAAGTCATTCATCAAAAGCATCCTCGTATCGGCTAACTTCTCCACTTAACATCAACAAGTTGAATACTCAAAAGCACTCGTCCCTCTTCCCTTTACTTCCCCAAGCTAGCACCTGGTAAGAAAATTTAATTTGAAACGATTAGGCTTACGCCTAGTGAGAACATCCAATTTCAAATTAAAACATTAACAACTTTGAAAACTCAGATATTCAAAGCATAAAAACAAACCTGGTTTGCCACCATTCTTACCATACTCGTACTCGTCTCATAATGACGGGAACATAACCGATCCCATGAGTATGACTAACATTCAGAAAGTCATATCATCATATTCGAGAGCCTACTGCGAATCATCACGGATTCTAGTTTATCGATCAAGCCTAAGGACTTACATTGAATCGCCATACCTTTTTCTTGGAATGAAAGCAAAAATAGCACTTATACATTGCCTATTTCTAATCTACCGAAAGCAAACGGAAACAACATTTACACTTTGTCTATTTCATGTTTCCACGTCTCAATTACGAATAGCAATTATACTTTGCCTATTCACTACAGTCAATACGAATAACAACTATATTTTGCCTATTCCACTTCTCAACAAGAATAGCAATTATACTTTGCCTATTCCACTATTTCAACATGAATAGCAACTCTACTTTGCCTATTCAATCATTCCTACATAAATAGTAATTCTACTTTGCCTATTCAACCATTTCAACATGAATAGCAATTCTACTTTGCCTATTCAATCATTTCTACATGAATAGCAATTCTACTTTGCCTATTCAATCATTTATACATGAATAGCAATTCTACTTTGCCTATTCAATCATTTCTACATGAATAGCAATTCTACTTTGCCTTTTCAATCATTTAGTGATACTAGTGTCTATAGATCATTTGCACTTCTTAGCATATGTGCATATTTATTCGAATGCACTAAACACTTCATATCGTATTCTCAAAGCTAAAGATTCCAAATAATCTAACATACCCGTATTCTCAACTGTCCCCCTTCGGCGACTTAGCAGGGGGGTTCCGCTTGATCCGGATCCTATCGCAAATCCGAATCAATTCCGGATCCAATTGATTCTGGGTCACTTCCGGTTCTTCTTAATTCGCAATACTGGATCCCCAAATACCCAATTCCGGAATTCCATTACCGGGTCTCAAAAGCCCAATTCTGGAATTTCATTACCGGATCCAAAAGAGCCCACTTCCGGAGTTTCGTAATACCGGATCCAAACCCCACTTCCGGAATTTCCTATTTCCGGATCCGAAGCCCACTTCCGGAATTTCCTATTTCCGGAATTCACTTATACCGGAACCAATCCCAATTCTGGAATTAATCCATACCGGAACCAAATTCCGGAACCTCGATTTTGGCATCCGATAACACGTCAATTTACTCTAAAAGCTCATCTAAATACAACTTATTGATCGATTTCATTTCAAAACAATTATACCAATTCGTTCAGACAGTTTATATACAACATCTGATTCAATTTCAACTGATAAAGTTTTAGGTGAAGAGATGAACTCACCTATTTGAAGCTTTTAACCCAACAATCCAAATCCTTCTCTTCTCTGATTCAACAACCTATTGGAGAGTTATTCAAGCTTGATGTTACCAAACTGATTAAGAATTTAATTAGGGTGATTCAAACTCTTACCACAAGAACCCACAATTCCAATTATTCTCGTCTCTTTTCTTCTTCTTTCTCCCTCTGTATTTGACCGACTCCATAACAAGATGAATTGAGATAATATCTCAATTCAGCTTAACCCATCTCTTAAGTAATCTCAACTTACAAGAAATGACCAATTAGACCTTCAAGTTCTAATTTCACAATCTTTCTTAAACTTTAGTCAAAATACAATTTCAACCCTGAAGTTTATATTTACCATTAGTCCACAAACTTAGACTAAATTACAATTTGACCCCATTCATATTAAAATATAATATAATGGAAATTCGAGGTGTTACACTTAACCTTGCACATTCATACAATCAATCGACCCAACCATTTATCAGACTAAATTAGATACAAAACCACCATTTTCATTCTTAAAGAAGTACACAGTGAGGAATGAGGTATTTACGTACATTCTTAAACTCTTAAGAGAATGAGAATCCACTTAGCGTATGTGGATAGAAGATATACCACCAAAAAATATTTACCATTGAAGAATCTCCCCAGAAATCGATCTCTCCCCTTCTGCTCTCTTTCTCTCCTGATTTCCAGCCGCCACAAGGAATGATCCTTCAATAATGAGCACCTAGGGATTTTCACCGTATATATACCTTTCAAAAATTACTGCCAAGTCCCCAAAATTTCTCATTTTCTTGCTTTAGCCACACATGACTGAATTTATTATAATTTTGAATTAGCGGGTGTTACACAATCACAAACTCTTTTGCGTTCTTTCTTATTGATTAAAACTCAAATATCAAGTGGATTATCAAATCCCCAAGCCACAAGTTAGACTAGCCAAGCATAGAGAAGAAGGAGAAGAAGAATGAGAGATCATACGTTGGAGATGATGACTCAAATCCTTTGCTGCAACTCTTTCCACCCCACTTCCAATTAGGGTTCTCCTCATCTCTCGATTTTTTCTCTCAAATCGTATGAACCCAAATGAAAGGGTTTAGGGAGGGGTTTTACCCCTTTTTATTTCCGGACTTTTCCACTAAGTCCTGAAAATTCTACATTTCACATTTTAGCCCCAAATTTTCCAATTAACACTTATTTTGTGGACAAGGTTGTTACGAGCATTAGGTTGTAGTTTATATATAAATTTGTTGTAGGTTCCTCTAATTAATAAATGGAAAGATGAAGAGAGTAAAATTAATGTCTCTAAGAAGTTAGATAGTTTGGAAATTAAAGCTAATTAAATTGGAAGTGAAATTACCAAAAAAACGTTCATATAATGAAATACACAATTTTCATTTAGGGGTAGAATGATCATTTATGAAAAACTTTTTATTTAAAAAATCAAAATTATGAGAAAATAGAGAAATGTGAATGAAGGCTTCTCATGATGCCACATAAGCAACTCCACATTTTGCTTTTATATATATATTGGAAGTGAAATTACCAAAAAAACGTTCATATAATGAAATACACAATTTTCATTTAGGGGTAGAATGATCATTTATGAAAAACTTTTTATTTAAAAAATCAAAATTATGAGAAAATAGAGAAATGTGAATGAAGGCTTCTCATGATGCCACATAAGCAACTCCACATTTTGCTTTTAGATATATATAGATGTTAATTATTCGTGTTCGAGTGTTTTTTATTTGCTTGAGACTGTTTCTTCATAGTTTAATTTATTAGTAGAGAATCTTGAAAAAAGAGGTTTTAATCATATTATGTAAAATGAAACATATTATATCAATTCTAATTTCATTTTTATACATAGTTTGATTTCAATTTGAATTAAAAAATGCAATTGAAATAATTATATATTGATGATTGTAATAAGTTATTCTTTCTAATTTTATATATTTGGTTATTCTAATATATATATATATATATATATATATATATATATATATATATATTTCTATCGTTTTTTTACATATTGCTATAAAGATAATAATAAATTTTAGTTTTGATTATAATTTTAACTATATATATTGATTCATAATAGTTTTTATTTTATGTATTGATTTTAATAATGATATTAAATGTCATAAGTACTGATTTATTTAGTGAAATTAAATGTAATAAGTGTATTATTTATTAATGAGAGAGTTAGTAATATGTATTTGATTATATATTAAATTTATTTAATGATATTAAATGTAATAAGTATTTCATTTATTAAAGAAGGGGATAATAATAAGTATTTAATTATATATTGATTCTAATTTTATTCATATATATTGGTTCTAATATCATTTATATTTATATATTTATTTTAATAAGACTTTAAATAATAATAATTTTTTAATTTTATGTATTGATTATTTTATATATTAACGCCAATTTTAGATATTTACTTTTATTTGAAAATAATACATATCAATATATATATATAGACATATTGTAGTAAATAAAAAAATTAAAACCCGTGTGGCATGTCATTTAAATATATTGTTTTTAAATAGTATGTATAAAGAGCATTATGTAAATAATATAATTGACAATGATCATAAGGCTTTATATTGATGTGAATGATAGTCATCTTCAATTATTTATTTATATTAACTATATCATTTTATTATTAAAATACACATATTATTATATTCAATTTTTTTAAGGGTGTCGTAGGCTTCAATTATCATCTAAATAGAAGTATACATATCGATCGTAATTTCAGTTATATAATGAGTTTTTAAATATGTTGATTATATATATTCCTTGAATGTTATGTGAAGAAAAATTTAGAATAATGTGAAATAAATTAAATAAAGAAATTTAGGTGTAAACAAAGAATATGAATAGATTATTTAATTAAACATTTTGCTAATACATCAATAAATGCAAAATTTGAGGGAAAAATAGAAGAAGTTTGGGATTGAGATGTCTAGAAAATGTCATCTCATGTGTTTTTTCTTATAAAGTTACAAATTGAAAAATAAGAAACTATGTAGATATAAAAGAATGAGAAGAAAAATCCACAACAAAAACCAAGGTAACAATTGTAAATAAATTGAATGAAAAAACAAACACTTATTGAACAACACTATGTAAAACACACAAAACATTAAAAAAATGCAAATATCCAGGGAAAAGAGAAGAATTTGGGATTGAGATGCTTAAAAAATGCCATCTCATGTGGTGTTCTTATAAAATTACAAATTGAAACTTAAAAAACTATGTAGACATAAAAGAATGAGAAGAAAATCCACAACAAAAACCAAGGTAACAACTGTAAATAAATCGAATGAAAAACCAAAAACTTATTAAACAACAAAATGTAAAACACACAAAACATTAACACTATATAACTCACATAAATCATTACCTGAAAAATTTATGGAGGATAGACAACAATATCGACGGAAAGTAAATTGTACAAAGAAGAGACAACAAACAAACATACAAACCTAATACATCATACTATAAAACATAAAAGTTGTTAAGTCCATGTCATTGAGCATTATATTGTAGTTTATATATAATTTTGTTGTAAGTTACTCTGATTAATAAATGGAAAGATAAAGAAAGTAAAGTTAACATCTCTAAGAAGTTAGATAGTTTGGAAACTAAAGCTAATTAAATTGTGTAATAACCGTGTTCTGTTTGAGAATAAAGATTAATTTGGAGTGAAAAGTGTGAAGTTTAAAATTTGAGGGTCTGATTTGTATTTTGGATGGAAGGCATTTAAACATCTTATTAGGCTCAAAACCCTAGGGATTTTCATTGTTCTCAAGGATACTGTATGCGGCTGAAGTGTGTTTGGGAGTGCAAAATCAAGAAACCAAGCAATTCAGAGTTCTTCAATTGGGTGTGTGTGGAATCATCTTACAAGGTAATCATCTTTCCTTGTTTATTGTTATCTTGTTGAAATCAAGAGTTTAGAATGTGGAGTTTGGGGTTTTGGCTATCTCTTGGTAATAAGTAAAATTGGAGTCTATGTGCGTTTTTCCAATTCAATTAGTGTAAGAAATGGAATGATGTAGATTACTAAATCTGTATCCCCTTAATCCTAATAGTTGGACATCAAATTGATACTGTGTGGGATGGCCGATTAGAGTATAAGGGTTTTACGTATCTCGATAAGAAAACCCAGGAGTCCGGAACTGCTTGTAGAGAGTCCGAAACTCTAAAGATCCGAAATGGGCTTTTGATTTGTGGATCCGGTGTCAAAAAAAATAAAAGAGATCCGGTGTTTTAAGTAAATTAAAAAGAATCCGATATTTGTCATTTATAGGATCCGGTGTGATGGGCCATGCATAAGGGATCCGGAACTCATAAGAGTTCCGGTATGGGATTGGGCCACGGTAGAATCCAATGTTAGTGGGCTTAAGTAATTCATATCCGGAATTGTTGGTAAGTGGAATCCGGTATATGTTATTTAATTGGGTCCGGTAATGATAGGATCCGGTATGGATCTTTGGGCCGAAATGGAGATTAATTAAAGTAACCCGGGTATTTTCGGCTGAGACTTTTCAAGGTAGTGAAATTTAGTAAAATCCAGTGTGTCTTACTTGGTATGCGTGTTGGGTTTAAATTGTAGGTGCGAGTAGAGACGACCAGTGCTAGTAAGAATTTCTAATCAGGACTCCAGGTGAGTCTTTCTAAACCTAAATTTTATACAAGTGTGGTTGATGGTTATTATCTAACTGTGTGTTTTTCAACTGCTTTTTATTACAAAGCGAAGAGTAAGTGTGTGACATGGTTATTATCTAAGTGTGTCCTTTTCAACTGCTTTTTATTTCAAAGCGAAGAGTAAGTGTGTGGCAAAATGTGTGATTTAAATGTGTGTTAACATGCTCTGGCTTTGGTGTGAAATGGGGGGTGTGTCCCATATTAGTATATATGAATTTGTTTCATATATGGGCGGTGTATGCCCTATTGCGCTGTCATGGTGCGTGTGACTATAGCGTGTGTGCTCTATTGCGCTGTCACGGTGTGTGTGACTATAGCGTGCGCTAGTAGCATGTGTCATTATGTGTCATTTTAAGTGTGCTTGTTATGATTGTATGAACTCTTTCATAACTAATTTACAAATTATGATGTTTTATGGTGTGACCTGGTGTGGAGGGAACTCACTAGACCTCATGGTCTAACCCTCGCTTTTCAAAACTAAAACCTTTTTCAGGTAAGCAAGTAGTCGAAAGCTTGCTTAGAAGTTTGGCAAGGCGTGAGGCGGAGGTTGCGTATAGAAGGATTAGAAGGCTTCCCTTCCGTTTTATAGTTATGTTCTCAGCTGTAGTTAGGGTTATTTCTACAAACCCAGTTTGTAATTTGGATAGTGTGATTACGTTGAGCCATTTTTGGCGTTTTAAATTAAAGATGTAACTTCTAGCAAGATAGTTTGGTGTGGGTTGTTACAGTTGGTATCAGAGCACTAGTTTAAGGGATTTAGGTGACCGGATGGGCCTAAACTTAAATTGTGGAGTAGAAGGACACAGCTGAGATATAGGAAGCCTTTAGGGAAGACCTTAATTGTAACAACCGGGTTTCCTATGGCAAGTTTGGAAGTTTAGTGTCTTTTGTCAAAAGAATGAAAGTATACTTGGAGGGCCAAAATGGAAATGTGAGAGAAGGTATTTAAAGGCACAATTCCCTAGGGTTAGCCGATTTTTCATTTTCCTAATATTGTGGGTGTTGGCGGCTGTGAGAGAGAGCAAAGAAGAGAGAAAGAGGCACTGTGAAAGAATTCTTGTGCAAGGAAGGTTGTGATTCAGGTAAATCTTTCATACCTTCATAGTAATGATCACTACAAGCTTTCTCTTCCCTGTTGTCTTTGATTTTGGGATCGAAATGTGAGAAATTAGATGAAGTTTTCACCTAAACTTTCCTTTATGGGTATTTTGAGTTTTTAATGATTAATGTGTCGATTCATGAGCAAGAATGTGGGGGTTTTGACCTCGCAAATCGTTGGTAAGAAGAAATTGAGTGTGAAGTGTTCTTGGGGTTTTTGGGAGCTAAAATCGATTCAGTGATTGAATGGAAAAAAAATCGATTCTTTTGTTTTAGGATGCAATTTATGTATAATGTTGCAATGGTATTAATCTCGCTAATCAATTGGATTTAAGAAAGTGAAAATATGGTTTTTGGTGGGTTTATCGTCGATGTCCATAAGAAGAAGAAGAGTTGCAGGTTTGGCGCAAACCTGCCTTGACGTAATGCAGGCAGTGGCGCAAAGTCTAGATCGCGCCAGCCCTAGTGGCGCAATGTTCAGTTTGCGCTAGCTTAGGTGGCGCAAACCCCAAACCCAGCGCAATCCATTCTTGGCGTTTTAGGATCGAGTTAAGAAAAGAAAGGTTAGATCCGAGTTAGTTAAATCTAATCATGGTTTTAAATAAATATGTTAGGTTTAAGGACGGAACGAGACAAAAGGATAGAAAGAGATTTGCTATCAGGTGAGTTCTCTCAAACCCTTTTTTGACGTACTATGTTTTACTGAATATGGTTTCCTTTATCGAGCAAGAATTGATTTATAAAAGTTATGCATGCTTTCATGATTTACATGTTTACATACAAATGAAAGATGTTTAAGGTTTTCATGAATATGGTTTCAAATGTATGTGTATGCTATGTGGAGTCGGTTGCACAGTGGGGTCAGGATACCTTGGGATTTCTAATTCCTTGGGCATATGGAGGTTAGCTTGTAGGATGGAATTCGTTTCCTCCTACATGAAGGAACGAGGAGTCCACTTGGATTTCAGCGTAGACGAGAGGGTGTCCGTTAGGCCCCGATCGTAGTAGCTTATGCGACCCTGAACCCTGTGTTTAACCTTGGATGATGTTTATGAGAAAGATGTGAAAGTACGTTTTCTATGGAATGATTTTATACCGTGTTGAATGTTTTATGGAGGGAATTCGCTAGACCTTTTGGTCTAACCCTCGCTTTTCAAAAACTAAACCATTTTCAGGTAAGCGAGCAACGAGTTCTTCTAAATAGAACTAAGAGATAGCTTGAAGGTGATGGAGCGTGAGAAGCTCCCAGTTTTGCTTTGAAGACTATAGTTAGTACTCAGCTGTGAGCTTAGAGACTTCCGCTGTTATTTACGCTTAGTAATCTTTAGCGATGATGTAAAGACAAGCTTAATTATGTAATCTGAATGTTTAACTTTATGCTATTGGTTGCTAAGAAAATTGGGATGTTACAAATGGTATCAGAGCCTTAGTTTAAGGGATTTAGGTGACCAATCGGGCCTAAACTTAAACTGTAAGATGAGGAACACAGCCGAGACATAGGATTGCCTTTAGGAACGATCACTATAAATGCGCTTAGGAATAAGGTGCCAAGGACAAGCGTGTAAGGTAAGTTTGGTATTACCCCTGGCCAGTGTAATTACGAACTTACAGGTACATGTGCGTGCTTACAATACCTTACTTATAGCAACTATATTGTGTCATGTCTAGCAAGAATTAATTGTCGGTTTCTTTCCGCTTAGCACTATGAATGGCAGAACTTTGAGGGGCAGGTCAGTAACGGGCGTTTCAAGAAATCTAGATGAGGAGGTCCCGAATGGTCGGCCGGTGCAACCGTACCAGACTTATCTGTTACACTATTGCAGGCCTAACCTACCTTATTGTTCCGAAGTGGTAGTCAGAAGCTAGTGTTTATGTCGTGTTCCAGTACCTTAGAATGTCAGTAAGATCCCTGAGGGGTAGACTGAGGCCCCTTGTTTGGGGAGGCTTCATGGGAAGTCACTTATGTTATGAGGTGTGTGCAATTCGTAGAGAAGACATGTTGGATAGAGTGTTATGAGTCGTCTAGAGGTAGCTCTTCGTAGATTCGGAGAGGATGAATGTTGAGTTTGAGTAAGACTCCTGTTTCGGGAGAGTCCCAGTTCTAGGAATCATGGAATAGATCAGTCAGGGTGGTAAGGAAGGACTGTGTCGAAATCTTGAAAGTATCAATGGAGCTCTAGATTCTTAATCGAGCTTTTCAATGATAGGATAAATGAAATAAGATGCTTATAGTGAAATGAAACCATGTAGAAGTGGAAAGTGAGATAGTTGATTTAAAACAAAATAGTATGAAAGGGTTGAGTAAGTGAGATGTGGGAAGCGTGTTCAGTAATTTGATGCATGACCGAGAGGGCGACCATTGATCGTAGGTAAGGTGTCAAGGGTAAGCTGCGTGAGTAAAGCGGTCGACCTTGTTAGAGTGAGTAGCCTTCAATTGCAAGTAGAGTCTCATGCATGGTGTCCTTTTATGTAACAAGAAATTTTCATGATTTAAGTCAAATGGATAAATATAAATTTTGATCGAAAATGAGTCAGAATCTGCATGTGTAAAGAAAAGGTGATTTCATTCACATTACACATTGAAACCTTGAGCTTAACGATTTGCAAAATATCCCACTCTTTTAATGATAAGTCAAATTGTTGTAAAAGGTCCAGAAAATGGTTACCTACAATTCTTTTATAACCAAAATGCTTTTTGATCCATCGATATCATACAAATGAGTGTGAGAACCGACCGGTTTACTTGGTGTCGGCATCTTCTTTCAGAATTGTGTCATATGAAAAGATTTTCATGCAGTTAATTACTGTCGTAATAACATCGTTCGGAATTGAGTAAGATTAAGGATCACGGAAGGATGCATGCTAACGATTCTCGAGTCGTTGTGCAGGGCGTTGAAGTTACAAGAGTAACAGAGTCATGAGTACCCAGGTGTTTTCTCAAATGTTGTTTATTTAAAATGATGAAATGCGCAGAAAGATGTATTTATTGTATTTTCATGCATGAAGGCTATGAACCCACTAGGTTGTAGGATGTTGCATGTTAAGCTTTAGAAGAACTTCAAGAGTGGAGAAGTGTCGGACAAATCATGAAAGAATGTTGTAGCTTTAATAATTTATGTTTAAGAGGAAAGGTGAACAGTGGTAGAGTCGGAAGTGGATGATAGTATCGGTTGTATGAGGGTTTGCACCCTTGTTCGGTAACTGGAAGTACGGTTGTCAAGGAACGGTTGTGTCCGGAAGAAGGGTTTGAAGCCTTCAAGGTGATGGTTTTGCAACTCGTTATGAGTAGTGTAGTGAGGAAGAATGAAATGTCTATGGCGTAGGAATATGAGTTTCGAGGTGAGCTTGTAATGTTGAGGTCACATGTGTAGGTTTCGAAAAGAGGGAGACAGATCATGAAGTTGATTGAGATATGGTGAAAGTATTAGGTTCCGTAAGGAACCCTTGTTAAAGAATAAGTTACGAAAGTAGTACAGGTTATCAGTTGTTGTAGAAGTCGACAGTTATGTAAGATGGCCGAGGCCGAAGACTTGAACCAGAAGGTTGAAAGTTGATAGAACGCCTTGTAGGGGTGCTAAGGGGTTGAGAAGTTATTGTTTTGATTAAGCGTTCTAATTACGAAGTATGGAGAGCTGTAGAATGATGAGTTATGTAACACGAGCAAGGCAAGTGTGTAGATTTTATCGTCCAGTGAGGGACTGTGTCCATCTTATGAAAGGGCTCGGATCGTAAAGAGCGAGCAAGAACGATTACATTTGAGCTAATTGGAAACTAGGGAGTTATAGCTCAGCTTGAGTGAGGAAGGGAAAAGTAGCGAGATAGACTCGATTGTGTATGCGAGAAAATGTGAAGACGAGTATGAATTGCGTGAGAATGGCCATGAGAGATTTTGTTTGCAGTGTGATGCGATGAGTGAGGAATGTACAGATATGTAATGGCATTAATTGCCAAGTTAAATGTACCAGCTAGTGTCGTAGTGATGTGATGTTAGAGAGAAAGAAAGCATCAGATAGAAGCCTTTTGGGGGTTTTGTATGAGATGTACGATTTGTTAACCAGATTGTTGGAGCACATAGGTGTAAGTTGACGTTGCGGTATGATTATGTCGGAATAGAATGACAGAGTGGTGGTGGGTGGTTACCCAAAGGAGAAACCAAGTGTTTTTGGTTGTAAGAGTCGCTAAGTAGGTATATGTTGGGATCATTGGAAGTTTAAAAAGGATGATGGGTGTGCCAGTCAAATTGTCGAGAAATATATGTGAACTCCTTAAAGAGTGTGAGCTATTGCTTATGTGTGAAAGAAGGGTCGGAGAAAGCAAAAGTTGGGGATTAAGGAATGTGTAGTGACGTTGAACATTGATGTCGTTTCAAGACGACTTGGTGGAATGCCTTAAGTTAGGATCTTGGTGCAACTGTTGGGTTACGTAAGTAATGAGGAAGTGATATCAGCATGTGGAAAGGTCGAGAGAGGGGCAAGTGATGTTTGATGGGCAGTGCTCCACGCTAACGTGGGGAGGTGAAGATAGTATGACGGATTAAGTGAGTAAATTTGGAACTAGTAGACTTGGTAGTAATGCCGAAAGGTGCAGTGTGGTGTAGATTGTCTTTGATAAGGATGTGAACCGTCGGAAAAAGTTTTGAGGAGGGAAATTGTGTATGATTTTGTGCAGGAAAGGAGTGGATAAGACAGTTGAATGAGTTAAGTTAGTGACGTTGTGAGAAATGTATAACGATTTGGTCGTGTAGTGATTAAACTGATGAGAATAGTATGGTGTGACCATGGTTACTCCTCCCAGTTGTGTGAGGATAACCGGAGTTTTGTTTCTATGAACTGATCGGACGTGGCAATCAGCGAGAAATGGTTGTGTTTCAGGAAAAGTTTAATTCGCGTAGGCGAACACTTCAACGACGGGTTGGAGAGTCCTACTCTTAGTTACGTATGAGTCGGGAGTGGCGAAGTGGTGAGGATATGAGACATGGTCGACGAACTGTGGTCTAGGTGGTCCGAGGAAAGGGAAATGTTATCTGCATAGACGATTGTTGGGTGGTGCAAGGCAGTGAGTTGTGATACGATGAAGGAACTCGGGGTTATGAGTTGTCGAGATGTACATGGTTGGCCTTGTGCCAAGCTGTCAAGTGAGTGACTGTTTCTTAGTAAATGAATCTCGTGTTGTAGCGGGGGATTCCGCCAGGTTCCTCCTTAAGGGAAGTATAGATGCATGAGAAGCCTTATTTAATCTTCTATCGTTAAGACCGATCGAATAGGAACAGTAGCCTACGAGTTAGAGTACCGTAAGAATTGAAGGGAATGCATCCAATGTTCCATGTTTCGAATTTAAGAAGGTGGTTGACTGAGTCAGAAGTGGCATTACCTTGGGGAAGTGTCAGTTGTGGTATGGGCATGATACCCGCGTCCTTTCCAATAAGGAATTATGGGGACGGAATTCTTTTAAGGGGGGAGTGTTGTAACAACCGGGTTTCCTATGGCAAGTTTGGAAGTTTAGTGTCTTTTGTCTAAAGAATGAAAGTATACTTGGAGGGCCAAAATGGAAATGTGAGAGAAGGTATTTAAAGGCACAATTCCCTAGGGTTAGCTGATTTTTCATTTTCCTAATATTGTGGGTGTTGGCGGCTGTGAGAGAGAGAAAAGAAGAGAGAAAGAGGCACTGTGAAAGAATTCTTGTGCAAGGAAGGTTGTGATTCAGGTAAATCTTCCATACCTTCATAGTAATGATCACTACAAGCTTTCTCTTCCCTGTTGTCTTTGATTTTGGGATCGAACTGTGAGAAATTAGATGAAGTTTTCACCTAAACTTTCCTTTATGGGTATTTTGAGTTTTAATGATTAATGTGTCGATTCATGAGCAAGAATGTGGGGGTTTTGACCTCGCAAATCGTTGGTAAGAAGAAATTGAGTGTGAAGTGTTCTTGGGGTTTTTGGGAGCTAAAATCGATTCAGTGATTGAATGGAAAAAAAATCGATTCTTTTGTTTTAGGATGCAATTTATGTATAATGTTGCAATGGTATTAATCTCGCTAATCAATTGGATTTAAGAAAGTGAAAATATGGTTTTTGGTGGGTTTATCGTCGATGTCCAGAAGAAGAAGAAGAGTTGCAGGTTTGGCGCAAACCTGCCTTGGCGCAATGAAGGCAATGGCGCAAAGTCTAGATCGCGCCAGCCTTGGTGGCGCAAAGTCTAGATCGCGCCAGCCCTAGTGGCGCAATGTTCAGTTTACGCTAGCTTAGGTGGCGCAAACCCCAAACCCAGCGCAATCCATTCTTGGCGTTTTAGGATCGAGTTAAGAAAAGAAAGGTTAGATCCGAGGTTAGTTAAATCTAATCGTATTTTTAAATAAATATGTTAGGTTTAAGGACGGAACGGGACAAAAGGATAGAAAGAGATTTGCTATCAGGTGAGTTCTCTCAAACCATTTTTTGACGTACTATGTTTTACTGAATATGGTTTCCTTTATCGAACATGAATTGATTTATAAAAGTTATGCATGCTTTCATGATTTACATGTTTACATACAAATGAAAGATGTTTTAGGTTTTCATGAATATGGTTTCAAATGTATATGCATGCTATGTGGAGTCGGTTGCACAGTGGGGTCAGGGTACCTTGGGATTTCTAATCCCTTGGGCATATGGAGGTTAGCTTGTAGGTTGGAATTCGTTTCCTCCTACATGAAGGAACGAGGAGTCCACTTGGATTTCGGCGTAGATGAGAGGGTGTCCGGTAGGCCCCGATCGGAGTAGCTTATGCGACCCTGAACCCTGTGTTTAACCTTGGATGATGTTTATGAGAAAGATGTGAAAGTACGTTTTCTATGGAATGATTTTATACTGTGTTGAATGTTTTATGGAGGAAATTCGCTAGACCTTTTGGTCTAACCCTCGCTTTTCAAAAACTAAACCATTTTCAGGTAAGCGGGCAACGGGTTCTTCTAAATAGAACTAAGAGATAGCTTGAAGGTGATGGAGCGTGAGAAGCTCCCAGTTTTGCTTTGAAGACTATAGTTAGTGCTCGGCTGTGAGCTTAGAGACTTCCGCTGTTATTTACGCTTAGTAATCTTTAGCGATGATGTAAAGACAAGCTTAATTATGTAATCTGAATGTTTAACTTTATGCTATTGGTTGCTACGAAAATTGGGATGTTACATTAATCATTGAGAATTTAGGACAAAGGTAGTGAGGACTCTCATGTAAGGTAAATTCAAATTACATTTGGCCAATGTCATTATGAATTTACAGGTGCATGGGTGTGCTTGACTACCATTGTTCTGATATTGGTAGTGTGTGGAGTGTGGTGGATTGAGTGTGGAGAATGACAGTAGTGTGTGGAGTGAGGTGATTAGTGTGTGGAGAGTAATGGTAGTGTGTAAAGTTTAACCCTGTCATGATGGCAAAGATTTAGTGTGTTGTGCAGATTATTCTTGGTGTGATTGATGATACTATCTAGAAGAAGCATTGTTTGAATGTTTGGTGTGAGTGTCCGTGTGAAGTAGAACCTTTAGGGTTCTTAAGGAAAATAATTGATTGGAGGTGAGCTCCTAATCTCTGATGAGTCTCCATTCTGGGAGTTCCTGATGTCGGTGAATTGAGATCTCGAGAGTTTCAACTCAAGGATCGGATAGTGGAGATGTGCTCTCTTACTCTCTAGTTAGTGGAAGAGTGACAGGGGTGGTGGAGAAATGATAGACGTACAGATTGGTAACACTAGTGTTGGTTAACCTATTTGGGGCCGAGATGTAGTCAGGTGGTGTAATAACCAAGATTTTTAATTTACGAGTTAGTAGTCAGGTGGTGTAATAACCGAGATTTTTAATTTGAAAGGATTAAAAGTTTTGTGGGGAAATGCGG
This sequence comes from Saussurea involucrata, assembly GCA_033807775.1. NCBI lineage: Eukaryota > Viridiplantae > Streptophyta > Magnoliopsida > Asterales > Asteraceae > Saussurea > Saussurea involucrata. The sequence continues at coordinate 64,591,124 of CM066326.1, forward strand.
TAAGTTGTAATTTCAGGGGCCAAATTGTAAAGTTTGAGAGAATATAAAAACTCTTAAAGTGGGCTCAAAACCCTAAGAACTATTCATTTGTGTGTGGCGGCTTAAAGAGAAAGAGAGTGCAGTGAAGGGAGAAATTGACTCTAGTGCAATTGAAGAAGAAAGCATCATCAAATTAGGGGGAAGAAAGGGAACTGAAATCAAATTAGAAGAGAAAGTGGAAGTTGAGTCTGATTCTGCATCGATTGTAACAGGTGTCCCTTTTTTAGATCGGAAGCTTAAGTGAGAAGGCTTGAAGCAAGGAAGTCAGGTGAGTTTTTCTAACTAAAATACGTGATTTTATACGTGTTTTCAGGTGCCATTTACGGGAGCGGATTTATCCGTGAAAGTTTTATGTGAAGTTATGTGAACGTTTTATGCAAAGATATTTGAAAGTTATAAACTGTTTTTAACTGATTTTGAGAACTGTCAGGAGGGAGCTCACTAGACCTCATGGTCTAACCCTCGCATTTTCCAAACTAAACCTTTTCAGGTAAGCAGGTGGTAAGAGGCTCTGGTAAGTGAGCAGGACAGGATAGTGAATAAAAGCAGATAGAGACATAGACACTTTTACTTTTAGCAGTTAGTTCATTCTCAGTTGTGTATAGGTTGTTTCCGCCAACCAAAATTTGAGACACATGTAAGGAATTTTTGAGACCCAGTTTTGTAATGCCTTATATTTATGTTATGCATGCTCTATTTTAGACTGGGTTGTTACATGTGGTAACTGTGAGGTTGGAGCATCCAAGTGTGTGGGGAAGTATCGGTACCGAAGGTTGTTTCAAATGTAAGGAACCTGATGGTGTAGTTGGAAGTAGGGTGTCAGCGCTGATTTATTGTAACTGCAAAAGGTTGACCCTGCTTGAGCGAATAGCCTTCAATGTAAAGTGAGTCATGCATTGCGTTTTCAAACAAGTTACATAAGTCCTTCATGTCAAACTGTGTGAGTGTGTATGTGCCTTGTAAGTTTTTGGTTTTAAAAATGAGTTGGCGTGTGCAAGTGTGTGCTTGAAGGAAAAGATGAATTTATTTACGTGGTGTGACAAATTTCGAACTTGGAGAAATAGTGAATTATTTCACTTCTTTTATGAGTGAGTTAAGCTTTGTTGTATAAATCTTAACAATATTTGATCGCATGGTTTTATGGGTGAAAACGATATGGACACATTGTTGACATATCAACGAGTGTGAGAGTCGGTCGACTATCCCAGTGTGGGTGATTTTGCTGTATTTTTAAAAATTTTGCCCGAAGAGAGTTTCAGTAAATGCACTTTCAATTGATGGACAAGGTTGCGTGTGTGTGATCATTGAAATCGGTGTGTATGTGGTTGTTCTTTATGGAGGTGTCGTGTCGTGTCATGCATATCAACCCACGTTTTGTGGGATATTTCAAGTGTGTAAAATGATTTAAATCATTGTGTTGTCATGCATGAAGGCTATGAACTCGCTAGGTGGTAAGAGATATTGCGCTTAACAATGTGCAAAATTTCGAGGGTGGAAAATGTGGTTGAGACGTCGATGGTCGATTCGTGCCCTTGGTGTTACAGTTTAGGGAGGGTGGCGTCTAATTGTAGTCTCAGTCTTTGACTTTAGAAAGGCTTGTGTGATGGTAGTCTTTGCTCTTGTTTGGTAAGTTAACGTGTGGCTGTCGACGGGGGGTGTGTCCCGGGTGATTTCGAAGTAGGTAAGATACTTGGAAAGGTAGCGTTGTGATATGTGGATGAAACGATATCGGCATGGAGTCGGGGTTGAGGTGGACTTGTATTTAAGCTATTTGTCGAGAGAATTGGTAGTTGGATAGGCGATTCTTCCTATGTGATTGATATGTCGTTTACAAATGAAGTAGTTAGCCCAACTCATGTGGGACGCGTGGATTATGTTGGTTTGCAAGGAGCGCCTTATCACTTGATTTATTTGAGTGTGTCTCATGTGGATTCTGTAGAGTCGGTTGGGGTTAAGGACTCGATCGAGTGAAGTAGACGGTCGTAATTTGTGGTTCATCTAGATTGGAGAAAGGTAAAGTCGTGAGTTTTCTAAATTAAGGCTTGATGGTATTTGTTTGTTTACTTGTACACTCGTACTTATTATTGTGTGATTGCATATGGTTTATCTATGCATAAGTCTCAAATTGTTGGTGTGATATTCATGGGGGGGGGTGTCCCATATGGATTATTCGAACGGACTTGGTCTGTTCCCAAGGGCGGATGTGTGCCCTATATCAGGTCACAGATGTGTTGTGACCAGGCAGGAATTCCAGTTATATGTGGGTAGATATTGATTTGCAAAACTAATTGTTGCATAATGTTTTTGCAAACTCTTTCAATTTACGTTGTGAAGAAAGCATGGCCTAGTGTGCGTACAAATGATCGTGAGGATTGAACCTCTAGTGTGTGGAGGTTGTGTGGATAAGTTGGTGGTAACTTATACCTAGTGAGCATGCAAATCATGGTGGGAATGAATTGCTGTAAGGATAAGTGGTGGATTAGTGTTGATATGGGATGAGCATAGGGGAAGATCTTTTCTAAGGATTTGCTTATAAGTTGTTCAGATGTGGCAAAATTATGTGTGGAGATGCATGAATGTCTAAGTGGCATGTGGTATTGCTATCCAATAATAAAAGAGTGGGGTGGCAGTTAGTGGCTAGCTAAGGAGGAAATTGTGTGCTCTTGGATTGGTTAGTTTATGATGTTTCGTAGTAGATACGAAATCTTTGAGAATGTTGAGCTAATCCTTGTGTGAAAAGAAAATGCAAAGGAGTGGGTTAATATCGTTTGAGAAATGAGAAGTGTGTGGTCCTTCGAGCATTGGGTGTTATTTCGGATTGACTTGGTTGAATTTCTCGAATGAGGTGTGGTGAAACTGTTGGTTAGGTATAGTAACCATTGAAGTTGTGTGTATGAAGTGGTTAGTGTTGGACGAGAAATTTCCCATGCTAGTCTGAGGTAATTGGGACGGTAGGTTGGATTAAGTGAGTAAGCGGGAAGTAGAAAGTGTGGCAAGTAGCACGGAAAGTGGGAAGCAATGTATTCAGAACGTCACCGTCGGGTGCATGAACTTCTAGTGGGAGTATGAGAAAGAGGACTTGTGTGTATGTGATTGGTTTAAGTGTTGAGGAAAGCTAGCTTGTGTGAGTGGTCAAGAGTGTGCACCTTCTAGTGAGCCGTTCTTTGGAAATGTGTTTTATGTTTGAGGAGGAAGTGGAAGAAAGTAGTCGAATGTAGTGCTCGGGGAGAAGGACCATTGGATTGGACTTAGTAGTAGTATGGGAGTGACGTTGTGGTTAAAGCGTGTGAATTGATTGTTATCAATGGTTTGAGGTCAGCATAATTAATGTGAGAAAGTGTGATCTGCCTTAGACGTATTTTGTGTTCGAAAAGCGATTGTAGAAATGTGTGTAATCGGTTGAAGAGAATCTTAGCTGCGAGTTAAGGTGATATTCAAGGTTGATCATGTGATCAGTTGACGATTTGAGCGTTGATGTTTTAATAAGGGATTCATGTTGTTGTGACGATAACTTCGGTAGAATCCGTTCTTTTAGGAAGGTGAAATTGTGTGTGAAATCCTTAATCTGGCGCGTTTTAAAACCGTGAGTCTAGATGTGTGGATGATATTGGTACGGTTGGCCTGAGGCGTTTATTTTTAATGTTACGCTAATTTTCTGGGGTAAGTGTGGTAGTTAACCGAAAGTGTGACGATTCGTTGGTATACGTCCTATCGTTGAAGGGTTATGCCTAGCGTGAGTGATAAAATTTTAGAGAAGCAAAGAAATTAGCATGTACAGTTGTCGGTGAATCTTCCAAGACTGAAGAGGTATCGTGGGAAAGAGGCTATGGGTGAGATCGGAGGTCACGCGGTTGACCACCGGTAGGGCAGACATTTAGCGGGAAGTTAAGCGTGGCTCGGGACCGCCACAGGGTATGTGAGCAGAAGGAGGAGACTGATCGAATTCTATGTGAGAGACAGTGTGACGCTTATAGTTTCTTCGTGGAAAGACGTTGTGCGTTGGAAAGAAAAGAGAGCTAAGACTCAGGTATGACGAGTCGTTCACCATCACCGAGCGTGTAGGTGAGGTGGCGAATAAGCTGAAGTTGCCCGAGGGACTTCGGGAAGTTCATTCGACATTTCCCGTGTCGAATCTTAGGAATTGCTGGGCCAAGGAAGGCATGATCGTATTGTTAGAAGACACTCGTGTGGACGAAAGTTAGAGTATGTGGGGGAACCGTTGGCGATTATATATCGTAAGGTTGGTAAGCTGAGGAACCGTCTTCCTCGTTTGCTCGAAGATGGAATTCCGGGGACGGAATTCTTTTGAGGGGAGGATGATGTAATAATCGTGTTCTGTTCGAGAATAAAGATTAATTTGAGGTGAAAAGTGTGAAGTTTAAAATTTGAGGGTCTGATTTGTATTTTGGATGGTAGATATTTAAACATCTTATTAGGTTCAAAACCCTAGGGATTTTCATTGTTCTCAAGGATACTGTGTGCGGCTGAAGTGTGTTTAGGAGTACAGAATCAAGAAACCAAGCAATTCAGAGTTCTTCAATTGGGTGTGTGTGGAATCATCTTGCAAGGTAATCATCGTTCCTTGTTTATTGTTATCTTGTTGAAATCAAGAGTTTAGAATGTGGAGTTTGGGGTTTTGGCTATCTCCTGGTAATAAGTAAAATTGGAGTCTCTGTGCGTTTTTCCAATTCAATTAGTGTAAGAAATTGAATGATGTAGATTACTAAATCAGTATCCCCTTAATCCTAATAGTTGGACATCAAATTGATACTGTGTGGGATGGCCGATTAGAGTATAAGGGTGTTGCGTATCTCGATAAGAAAACCCAGGAGTCCGGAACTGCTTGTAGAGAGTCCGGAACTCTAAAGATCCGGAATGGGCTTTTGATTTGTGGATCCGGTGTCAAAAAAATAAAAGGGATCCGGTGTTTTAAGTAAATTAAAGAGAATTCGGTATTTGTCATTTATAGGATCCGGTGTGATGGGCCATGCATAAGGGATCCGGAACTCATAAGAGTTCCGATATGGGATTGGGCCACGGTAGAATCCAATGTTAGTGGGCTTAAGTAATTCATATCCAGAATTGTTGGTAAGTGGAATCCGGTGTATGTTATTTAATTGGGTCCGATATTATTTATGAATTGGGCTCCGGTATATGTTTATTAAATGAGTTCCGGTAGTGCTTTAAACGGGAATCCGGAATTTAATGGAAGTGGGCTTAATGATAGGATCCGGTATGGATCTTTGGGCCGAAATGGAGATTAATTAAAGTAACCCGGGTATTTTCGGATGAGACTTTTCAAGGTAGTGAAATTTAGTAAAATCCAGTGTGTCTTACCTGGTATGTGTGTTGGGTTTAAATTGTAGGTGCGAGTAGAGACGACCGGTGCGAGTAAGAATTTCTAATCAGTACTCTAGGCGAGTCTTTCTAAACCTAAATTTTATACAAGTGTGGTTGATGGTTATTATCTAACTGTGTGTTTTTCAACTGCTTTTTATTACAAAGCGAAGAGTAAGTGTGTGGCATGGTTATTATCTAACTGTGTGCTTTTCAACTACTTTTTATTTCAAAGCGAAGAGTAAGTGTGTGGCAAAATGTGTGATTTAAATGTGTGTGAACATGCTCTGGCTTTGGTGTGAAATGGGGGGTGTGTCCCATATTAGTATATATGAATTTGTTTCATATATGGGCGGTGTGTGCCCTATTGCGCTGTCACGGTGTGTGTGACTATAGCGTGTGTGCTCTATTGCGCTGTCACGGTGTGTGTGACTATAGCGTGTGCCAGTAGCATGTGTCATTGTGTGCATATCATTTTAAGTGTGCTTGTTATGATTGTATGAACTCTTTCATAACTAATTTACAAATTGTGATGTTTTATGGTGTGGCCTGGTGTGGAGGGAACTCACTAGACCTCATGGTCTAACCCTCACTTTTCAAAACTAAAACCTTTTTCTGGTAAGCAAGTAGTCGAAAGCTTGCTTAGAAGTTTGGCAAGGCGTGAGGCGGAGGTTGCGTAATGAAGGATTAGAAGGCTTCCCTTCCGTTTTATAGTTATGTTCTCAGCTGTAGTTAGGGTTATTTCCACAAACCCAGTTTGTAATCTGGATAGTGTGATTACGTTGAGCCATTTTTGGCGTTTTAAATTAAAGATGTAACTTCTAGCAAGATAGTTTGGTGTGGGTTGTTACAAATTGGAAGTGAAATTACCAAAAAAACTTTCATCTAATGAAATACACAATTTTCATTTAGGGGAAGAATGGTCATTTATGAGAAGCTTTTTATTTATAAAATCAAAATTATGAGAAAATAGAGAAATGTGAATGAAAGTTTCTCATGATGCCACATAAGCAACTCTACATTTTTGCTTTTAGATATATATAGATTACATCCACCCTTGGTCGTGGGCGAAAACGACCACATAACTTTAAATTGACAGTGTTATGCAATCACATTTGATTTCAGTGCAAATTTAAATATGATATAGCCATTTTTGTGTAAATTTATTTCAATTATGTTCTTGTTTCATCTTCCATCTCTCTCTCTCTCTCTCTCTCTCTCTATATATATATATATATATATATATAAATATATATATAAGGGGTCATTTAAGGGAGAGTTCGGTTATTTGTGATAACCGTGAGATCCATTCTCAACCACACATTAGTTTTAATCAGTGGATTTTATTAAAATATTATTTTTTGTAATTATCCATTAATTTACAAATAAATTAAATTTTTGGATAATATTTAGGGGTAAATTAGTCTTTTTTGTAATCTCTCTCTCTCTCTCTCCTCTCTCCTCCTTCCTCTTTCCAGTAAACCTTACTTCGGTCAAACTTATCCCGGCGTGCAACACTGTGATACCCAATAATTTATAAATCGTAAGACACAAAATCGATTGTGATACACAATGTGATACCACTGTGATACCCAAAGTTACTCTGGCCAAATTCTTTCCAGGGATACAACATTGTGATACCCATATTACTCTAACCAAACTTATTCCGGTGTACACATTGTGATTGTAACGACCAGATTCCGATTTTTATTAAATTAGTGGAATGGTGGCTAAATCGTGAAACTAGTAAAGGGAGGGACCAAAGGGGTATGTTATTGAAAGATGTAAAAGGGAGGCAATCCCTAGGAAGGAATAGTTTGTGCATTGATTGCGGCTAGAAGAGAGGGTGCAGAGAAAGAAATCAAATCGAGAGCATCGGCTGACGAAATTCGTTGAAGGTAAACCCCGATTCACTCTCTTAGTTTTGGGTTTACATTAATCATTTTGTGTATTATTTGGGCTGTAAGAATCCATGAACACCACTCTTTCACTATGTAATAACCAAGGTTCTAGTGGTAAGACTTGAGAGTTTAAGGGAGAAATTGTAAGAAGCTAAAACTTTAGGGACTGAGGTGCAAAATTGGGAGAAGGTATAAAAACCTTGTGGTGGGCACAAAACCCTAGAAACCTCATTTTCTCTTGGTGCGGCTAAGGGCAGAGAAGAAGGAGAAACCTGCTTTGGAAATTTCTGAGAAGGAAGAGACTAAACATTTATCGATTTCAGGTAATCTCTAATGTTTCCTTATTTTTTTAAGCCTGTTTATTAATAGAGTTTTGATGCTGGACAATGGGTAGAAATCTGGGATTGGTGGTTTTGAATAAAAGAAATCAAACCAATGAGTTGGGGATTTGGGGTTGTTCTTTTGAGAACAACCTTGTCTATTTGTGTGTTTTCTTCGACAATCTCGTCGTCTTTGGTTCATTGAAAATCTGGAGTTCAAGGATTTTGAACTAGGGCCTGCTCGTATCCGATATCGCACCAAACCAGGGGTTTCCGGGTAAGTTTCCGATTAGCAAAAGTTTTCGGATAGGATGTCCAAGTAGTTTGGGTATCCGGATGGAGGGGTTCCCGGATAGCTATCTGGATAGTGTCGTCGCCCGGATAGTGCAGTCGTCTGGAAAGGGCAAGCATTCGGAAAGTGGGTCATCCAGAAAGCGTGGAGTCCGGATAGTAGGGTCCGAGTAGTTTGTCAAGTAAGATCCGGGCAGTGTAGTGTCCGGAAGTAGTGTCCGGGAAGTTGGTATCCGATTAGCTTATATTTCCCATTCTTATACTCAGGTATCCCAACTGAGGGTCGGAGGTAAAGGAAGGAAAAGTTGTTAAGGACACCAGGTGAGTTTTTCTAACTAAAAATACGTGTTTTAAAACGTGTTTTCCGAAGTAAGTAAATAAGAAGATATGCCATGTTTTATCGCTTGATTTGGATTGTTTGAAAGTGTTGATCCCATTTTCAAGCAAACAATAGAAGAAATCCATATAAAATAGAGATAAGATGAAGATTAAGAACATAATATTCAAGAACTCATCTCATATGCTTTGATTGATTCAATATGGATGTGAAATTATAAAGAACACCACACTTTACAATAATATGACTCTCATGGGAATCAGTCAGTGTGTGTTTTTTGTGTGTTACTTCAAAAATGACCTAATGAAAATTGAACCCTAAAATCCTTTATAAATGGTCCATTTACAATAAAAAGGCTCAAGCCCATAAAGTTAACTAAAAAGCTAACTAAAAAGCTCATACACTTTTCTTTATAAAACATTTAATTAAATTAGGAGATAATTTAATCTAACAATCTCCCCCTAATGTTTTATAAAGAAAGCATCATCTTATAGTCTCCCCCTTGCTTTCTTTAGAAACTTTGGCGTTCCGTTCTTCGTGTCTTCAAAGAATCACGAGCTCCCCCTCAAATGTAGGCTCATCTTTTTGAAAAACCGAGACAATTAACCCCATTTTGTCCGGTTTTCATTACTCAACTTCACTGTTGTTTTTTACTCTTAAGATCCCATTGAGTAAGCATTCAGCACCGAGCATTAAACATGGATAACAGAGGAGGGAGTGACATTCATTATGTCAAAATAGCAGCATGAAACCGTGAAGAAACGTCGAGAGAACACCGTTCTTGAAAGCGGAAAGAGCATGAATTAAATGCGATGCTTTCGGTCCAGCACTTTACAGCAGACTTTGAGGTTGATTTTGGCATATCAGCTCATATAATTTGAGAAAATTCAGAACATCAAAGTCGTGCGTATGTGAAATATCTTTTCAATGCAACTGGACCCATGTAATTTGGAGCGCCGAGTCAAAAGTTATGCGCGTGTTTCTGAAACAGCGCAAAGCTGAACAAACTGAAAAATTTCGGGCTCCGGCCATTTGGCTTGTTCTGATTTCTGGACCAACGACCTCTGATAAATATTCTTGGGTCTACTTCTGGTCCTTCTGGTCTCTGTTCTTGAATATGAGATTTTGGTCCACAAATCTCAAAAAAAATAGGTTGTCTTGCTCTTAGTCAGAGCTTCTGCGGACGTCATAAGAGCATCTCTTTGGATAACCTCTACATGGCTTACAGAGGCATTGAAATCCATCTAAATGTCCTCTGAACTTCTGTGGATTGAGCCTCTGCACAACCTCTGTGATCTGCTTACAGAGGCTCTGATTAGCCTTTATCTGCTTCTGCCATCTGTGTGTGGCTGCCTCTGCAGAGCTCTACAGAGGCGCTGCATATGTACAGAGCATAGTTCTACCCATAGGCCTCAGATAACAAAGCTTAGACAGCCTCTGTGTATCAATATACAACCTCTCCAGCAGCTTAATCTTCTGCCATAACACTACACTTTCACAGAAGCTCTGTGATTAAGCACAGAGGCTCTGACCGATTGGATACCCTTGATTGAGTTCTGTTGAGGCTCAAACAACAGCTGCATACATGACAACAACTTAATTTGCTTGATAGTATTTAAAATCCCTGATTGATAGCTTCGTAGACACTTTTCAACATGGACAACAAAAACTTTTCTGTATAAGCACCTCTGGGCAGACTTCATTGAGCACAGAGGCTCTGTCCTACTAGCTTCTGTGGTGCATCCTCTGTCAACTTTCAGCAGACCAAGGTTTTCCATCTTCTGCCAAATGAACAAGAGCATCTCTGAACAATATGTTTTATGGACTGCTATGTATCAAATCTGAATTCTTCAACACTGTTAGTGATCTCTGCATCAGAGAGTTGTTCATGATGAGCCTTCTATTGGACAACAACCAGATCAGCACTCTCTTTGGTCACCTCTATCACTACATAATTCATGAAATCTAGACAGTAGCAGATTTCTGCTGCACAATCTGGACAACAGCAAAAATCAAGATTTTGATCAACACAAAAACTTCTGCAGCAGCTTCTATGCTCTGTATATTTCTTTGAGTAGTTCCATTTTCTTTTAAACTCTGAATTGCCTTGGATAAAGCTCTAAATAGCCTTTGAACAGCTCTGATTAAGCATGAATTGAACTCTGAACACACGAGAAAAGTTTCTTCAAATCGAGAGGAGTGCAACAAGCAAACTTTTGATCAAGCAAACTGTATTTTGTCCCATTGTAAAAGCATTCTCATTCTAGATGTGCAGAGGTAGTTCTGCAATTAACCTCTGCACTTCTTTGACAGATTGGAGTACAAAATGTGTAACTTCTGGATAGTCTATGTAACCTGCTTTGCACTAACATAAGCTCTGCATAATATGTTGCACGTCTCTGGATATTCAGAAGTAACTTCTGAATGTACATTGATCACTTAGAACAACCTCTTTATAACCTTCTGCATTGTTCAAACTGATGCACACGATGACTTTCTGGATCGACTAGCTTCTGTGCTTTTCCTCCTCTGATTGATTTCACTTAACCAAACTATGGAAGTGGGCACAGAGTTAGGTTCTGATCTGGTAAGCCTTTGATCACTCTGGTCTGTTGAATCTCGAACTTTTCGTATCTGTTAGGTGATCATCTGATGCACTAATAAAATCTAAAAATTATCCCATATCACTAGACATAATATGACTTGTCTCCGGATATGCTTGGACATGGCTGCCTGTTCTAACAGGAATCGATATAAAAATGCAACTGTCATAGCAGCTTATATCTTCTGATAAGCTCTCTGCTGTAACACAATCTTTGATCACAACCTTTGATTAAGCTCAGAACACTGTGAACACAGATCTGAAGCTGTCATTACATAGAGCAACTCTTAAACTCTGCATATGTCTCTGTACATTCCACTGACCAACTTCCGTGCATGCTTTGTATATTCTGGATGACCTCTCTCTGCCTGTTCTGGAATCAACTCTTTGCAATGATCTTTGGATAAGCTGTTAATATTGGACAGCACTATGACACCTGAAATTTGCACATTTTCTGCATTTTACAACCACCACGGCAGCAAGTGGCAATTCGTAAATCTGGAAGCTAACAACTCACAATCTGACTTCTAGACAGTCAAATCTGATTGATTAAGTTGTTGAGACAACTTCTTTTTGAACTTACAGCACCAAACTGATTTTGATCATCAAACAGTAGCAAAGAGCAGCAAAGAGCTGCTAGCTTTCTGGATTTCTTGATAAAGCAGCATGAAACAAATTATGTTTTCTGTTTTAAAACCAAGAGCTGTCTGTTTTGGATCCAAACAGCAGCAAACATCAAATGCAGTAGCTTATTTTCTGTTTTGGGTAGCAAACGATTTTCATATTTGACAGCAATAAATTTTAGCTTCGACAGCATCTTTTTCAGCTTTGACAGCATGTTTTTCACCTTTGACAACATTTTTAGCAGCAATTTGTTGTTTTGACAGCAGCAAAAATCTATTTTGACAGCAACTAGAATCTGTTGTTAATCGAACACAACAACGATTTTCAGCATTGATAGCAACATGTTGTTTTGAACTTTGTTGCTGCACATATTGAGGAACTGCTGCATTTTTCTAAAAATCTGGAAACACTACTGTTTCTTTTATCGAATTGACCACAACACCAATAATGATGCATTTTGGATCAAGAACTAAATTCTTGCATCCAATATTTCACAAATCAGATTCAACATGAAATCCTCATCTTCTAAAATCAACATAAACTGATCTTGATTCTCTGATAATTCCTCCATTCAAATCAAATGCTCACCAACTAATTTGATGTCCATAAATCTTCTTAGAACAAAGATTGTAGAAAATTAAGTTTCTGACTGATCAATTCAGAAAGTTAAATTTAAACAATCAAAGATCCAAAAATAGTTTCAGACCTGACTTTGAATATGTAGCACAACATCAAATATTTCTCAATAAACAATTTCCAAGACTCAAATGATTTTGTTTTTCATTTAAATGGTTATGAGCAGCGGAAGACAAACAAAATCTGAGTAAAAGAGAGTCCAATCTTGGATTTAAATAAAAGTCAGATCAAAGATCAACAACCTTACTACCAAGATGCCAAAAAAATGCTATGGACTTAAGCACGCACAAGGATGAGATCATAGATCAACCATCTACTTAGTGCTATCAAATATTAGACCAATGAATGAGAAAGAATCATAACACACACATGTATTACATCTGATCAGATTGGACCCAAACAGAACTAAATCTTCACTTAGGCATTTTATCAAACATGTGGTGTGCAGAATCAGATTTTGTGAATAAACAACAAAGTTTTCTATGAAAGATCATCCAAATCTCATCTAAATGAAGAAATGGGTTTCCAATAAGCACAAAAACAGAAAATAAACCATTAGAATGATATTTGTGTTTAGGCTCATGTGATTGAATCAATCTAAGCACCAAAACAACAAATAATTCATCTAATAACTTCTATTGTTGCCATAGATGACTGATTTTGAAGAAAAGTTTCTTCAATCGGCTCTGATACCAATTGTTGATCCCATTTTCAAGCAAACAATAGAAGAAATCCATAGAAAATAGAGATAAGATGAAGATTAAGAACATAATATTCAAAACTCATCTCATATGCTTTGATTGATTCAATATGGATGTGAAATTATAAAGAACACCACACTTTACAATAATATGACTCTCATGGGAATCAGTCAGTGTGTGTTTTTTGTGTGTTACTTCAAAAATGACCTAATGAAAATTGAACCCTAAAATCCTTTATAAAGGGTTCATTTACAATAAAAAGGCTCAAGCCCATAAAGCTAACTAAAAAGCTAACTAAAAAGCCCATATACTTTTCTTTATAAAACATTTAATTAAATTAGGAGATAATTTAATCTAACAGAAAGTTTATTTGAGATGTATGCAAACATTGTTGTTAGATGTAAATCGGCTAAGTCGGGGGGTGTGGTCCGCCAGTGCTCATATCGGGGGGTGTCCCGTTTATGCCATGGGAGCTGTGACCCAGTAAGGCAATGTGAGACTGACACATTGTCACTTCCGAGTGACTTCAATGTGCCATTTACATGAGACGAGTTATCGTATAGTTTTGTTTAAAGCTGATCTATTTGAAAGTTACAAACTGTTTTAAATATATGTTATCAAACTGTTGAGGGAGCTCACTAGACCTCATGGTCTAACCCTCGCATTTTCCAAACTAAACCTTTTCAGGGAAGCAGATAGTAGGGAGCTCCGGTAAGAGTCAAGAGAAGAATTAGAGACCGGACGCTTTTAGACATAGTGCTACACTTTCATTTTTATAGATTCTGTTTTATTCTCAGTTGTGAATAGATTGTTTCCGCCAACCTAGATTTTTGAAGACAGTTGTATTGGTAATGTTAAGACTGGTTTTGGGATGTTTTATATTATTACGAATGTTATGCTTTAATTTATGTTTGGGTTGTTACAATTGGTATATGAGCCGTAGTTTAACGGATTTCGGTGGCCGGACGGGCCTAGACTTAAACTGTAAGAGTAGAAATCACAACTGAGAATCAGGAATCCGTTAGGAAGACACTATTACAAGTATAAACTAATAGGGTAGCGAGGATAGTCATGTAAGGTAGGTTCAGGATTACACCTGGCCAGTGTAATTGTGAATTTACAGGTACATGTATGTGCTTAAATTGCCTTATTATTCTTGAGCAATAGACTTAAGTAATTATTTTGACTTGTTTCAGTATTCTAGAATGTCTGAAAGAACCTCGAGGAGTAAATCCGTGCCCGTGGTGGGTATGACTCCGGTTATGGGAGAGATTCGCGTGGAGAAGATCTTTGAGGGGGAACCGATGAATCCTCCGAGGCGAGTGGCCACCCGCGGAAGGGGCGGAGGCCGAGGGAGAGGACGAGGAAGACCGCCGTTGCGAGCTGCCTCTCAGGCAGTTGGAGCTGGTGTGGCAACCCGCGGAGGAAAGAAGATGCCAACCATCCGTCGAGCTAAGAGTATGGAGGCTCCTGAAGTGCGTGAGCCTCTGCACCAAGAAAATACCGCCTCGGTAGGCGGAGGGAGTCAGTGGGACAGCCCGAGGAGAAACCAGAAACAAGCTTTTGTGACTGAGGAGAAGTTTACGGCTGAGATGGGTAAATTACAGGAGACCTTGCAGGCATTGTTGGAAAATCAGATCAAGACTACATCAGAGGGACGCACTAAGAGGGGAAATGAGACAAAGACTGAGGCGTCTAACCTACCTCCGACCTTGGTGGGAGATTATTCTATATCAACCCCGATTGTGGCTAATGAAGCGAAGGCGGCGAAGGGATGTACCTTTAAGACTTTTGCATCGTGCAAGCCTCCGTATTTTAGCGGAGAGCGCAATCCAGTCTTAGCTTTAAGATGGATACGCGAGATGGAGTTAGCTTTCGACACGAGCAAGTGTGCTGAGGAAGACAAAGTGTTGTTTGCCATGTCTATGCTGAAGGCTGATGCCATTTTCTGGTGGGATGTCGAGACGGGAGGTAAGGGTTCGGAGATCGCGAAAACAACTACCTGGGAATTGTTCACTAAAAGATTCAAAGCTCAGTTTTGCCCAGTTGCGGCAGTTAAAAAGCTCGAGGAAGAATTTATGGGATTAGAGCAAGGGACGATGTCGGTCCAAGAATATACATCAAAATTTATTGAGAAAGCCCGGTTTGCCGAATTGTACGTGCCTACAGAGGAGAGGCGCATAGAGAGATACATGTGGGGACTGAAAATTAGTATGAGGGAGTTGGTACAGGTGAAAGATCCAATTACTTTTCAGGCTGCTGTAGATACTGCAGAGCTTACAGAGAAAGAGAATAATAGACAGATAACAGAGAGAATGGGAGACAAGCGGAAATGGGAAGGGCCGAACCGTGATGCTAAGAGGCCGAGTGTGCCCAGACCCGAGCTGTGAGCGGGGTTCAGATCAGGGGAGAGACCGTGTGGCAAGTGTAATCGGATGCATAAGGGAGAGTGTTTGGCGGATAAGGAAGGATGTTTCAAGTGTGGGAAGACGGGGCATATGGCACGAGATTGCCGTAGTTCGAGATTGTGTTATTGTTTGGGTAAAAATTCACCAGTCTCGACCACGAAACAGGTAATGTAATAACCAGGTACGTTGTTGGTTATTTAATTTTTATTATTTTGATTTTAAGGTAAGTTTGGGATTAGTTTTATGGAGTTAGAAGTTAAGGGGTAAGTTTTAATTTTTATATAGAAGTTAGAGGGTATATTATGTCAATTAAGAGGAGTGTGGGGTTTGTTTGGTAAATGTGAAGATATTATTCACATCCACCGCCTCTTTTTGGTTAGAAAGGAAGAGGTGTATCAATTAGAGAACACTTAGTAGTCTAAAGTGAGGGTGTGTGTGTGTGGGTTTTATTTACGGCAAGAGAAAGAGAGAGAGAGATAGAACCGAAAAGAGAAAGGGAAGAAGAAGAAGAAGAAGAAGAAAGAACAGAAGTATCGCTAAGCTAAGGTTCAAATTGGAATCGTTATTAAGGTATAGTTCCTTCTCATATTGTGTTTGTAATCGCTAGTAGTAAGTTTCTATCGGTTTAGATGGGTCGATTTTATGATTTGTATCGATTTCAATCGAATTCTGGGCTGACAAAATTGGGGTCCCGGTACTTGGAGTCCCGGTATTTTGGAGTCCCGGTACTTGGAGTCCCGGTATTGGAATCCCGGTATTGGTTTCTGACTTTTTTGTTGTTACGTACTGGAGTCGTTTCAAAGTGAAATATAGGGGTATGGGTACTTGTTTTGAGTGTAAAATAGTATTTGAACACTTTGAACATGTTTATATGTGCCAAATACAAACCCAAAGTCTTGTGATTGACGTCGGTTGTTCGGTTTTTAGCTCAGTTGCGATTCGGGGGTGTCCGATGGGTTGTTAAGGTTGTCAATTGTCGTAGTGAGTCTTATATACATATAATCATAGGGGTTTCATCAATGTGTATATATTTCAGGCTCGGTTTCCCCTCGTTAGTGAAGTTTGATAGTGGTGTTCGGTTGTATCGTTTGTGCGTGTGTGGCTTCAAACTATTAACAAGGTGAGTTTTACTTTAAAATGTTTTCAAACTGGAATACATATATGTGTGGATCGGGAATGTGATAGATGGTGTGATTATGTGTTTATATTTGAAATATAATATATTGAGATGTATATTGTATTTATATGAGCATTACACTACACGAGTGCACGTTGGTCGGGCTTAGGACCGGCGGAGTATTGGCTGTACGGAGGGACAGCGGAGTTGGCTGTATGTAAGTGCAGCGGAGTAAATTGATTAGTTAGTTCGCAACCAACTAATTTGGCCATGGGAATGAGGAGATGTACACAGTGCACGAGTCTTGCTTGGTATTTAAATACTTGTTGTATATTTGTGTTTTACAAAAGGATTATTAAACTGACAGGGATTATCTCACTAGACCGTTTGGTCTAACCCTCATTTTGTTTTCAAAAATATGTATTCCAGGTCAAGGAACTTTTATAGCAAACGAAAGGATAAAGCGTAGTATGCGGTTGATAGCTGACGGAGATTAGGAAAAGCTTATGCCTTGTATTGTATAGTTTTGAGTCTAAGGGACCTTACGTGATTTATTATGTATCTTTTGTTATGAATGTATCGACGTTATGTATAACATGTTAATTGATGTATATTATGTATGTTTTGGGATACCGGATCGTTACAGGTAAGAAAACATTTATTACACTTTTTCATAGCAAGGTATATTCATAGTACGTTATCCCCTGATCAAAGGTAAAATCGAAAGTTATTCACCTCATGAGACTCGACCATGACGTCATGTAGATCGCACGACCGACGTGTAGAATCTTGCGACCTTGACCGACTAACGTTCGACATTACTGTTACGTTTTTTCAGTGGTTAATGCAGGAATCAATATCATTGATGAGCAACGGCTATAACCGACGAAGGTCATTAACAGCAATAAAGACGACGTCCGTTATAGCAGTAACTAGAAGCATTCAAGAAGTCAATCAATACACCCAAAGACTATAAAAGCAAAGGCTCAATCAACATTTCGGGGCAACACATTTCATCATACAATCATCTGAACTTTGAAGAACACACGAAGCAAAGAATTCTCTCTCGAAGAATTGCTCTCGACGCACGATATTCGCACACGACACACAGTTTTTACACACGACGCACACTGTTTTTACATTCAAAGCACTTGTTACTTTACATTTAAAGTATTTCTTTTCATCTGTATTGTAATCTCTGTACGATCGACACCCGAAACATAAGGATATTGCCCCTGTTTGGCGACCATAGTGCAGCGACGACTTCTACAGTCGTCCGCGGGTTTTTTCCTCGTTGAGGTTTTTCCCGCGTCACCAAATCTCTGTCTCATTTACGTTTTTCGCCTTTGTCGTACGCTTTGTCGAAAAGTTCCTTTCTTTAGTTGTTAAATTCCACAATCAACCTTAAGTTATCCTTTTGGACGATTTTTGGCATTAACAGTTTGGCGCCATCCGTGGGACCTCATCTAGAGAAAATATCCGACAAACGTGCGTCGTACTAATGGTTTCTTGTAATTTCCTCTGTTTTCTGTTTCAGGAAAATGGTAGTCCCTGGAAATCAAGAGCATGTCATTGCCCAGATGTATCAGGAATTAGAAGTTGCGCGAACCAAATCAACGCCATGGATGAGTAGAGTCATAGAGCAGTTGAGGAAATCGTGCGGTTGAGAAATCCCTTCGGACCGCAGAATGGTCCACGACCATTCGTCCAGAATTCGGGTCAAGGATCGTTCGGTCAGAATCCAGGATCCGCTCCATTTGTCCATAACCCTGGTTCGGCTCCGTTCGTTCGTAATCCAGGACCAGGTCCATTCATGCAGAATCAGCAGCCCGGTCCATTCATGCAGAATCAGCAGCCCGGTCCATTCATGCATAACCAGCAGCCGGGGGCGTTCAACCCAAATCCCCAGTTCGGGACGGTTCCTCCTCAGTATATAAGGCCACCACCCATGCAAAATGGGTCTCAGCCATTCCAGAGTGGGTCGCAACCATTCCAGAATGGGTCGCAACCATTTCAAAATGGGTCGCAACCATTTCAAAATTGGTCGCAGCCGTATTTTGTCCCTTTCAACGGGGACGCCAATGGTTCGTCGTACGGCAATGGCACCAGTTCAGGAGTTGATCCGTTGGTAGGTGTGAATCCCGATCACAATGACCCCGTCGCCCAGCGGTTGAAAATTCTAGAAGATCAGAACGAGTGCGTCCTGTCTCTGCTCGCTAAGCTACCTGGGGCAGCCGTGCCGGTCGACGTCGAGCCTTGCTCGGGATATCAGGCGTCGCCTTTCGTCGACAAGATCGTGACCGTCGACGTCCCAAAGAAGTATAACATCCCCGCCTTCACGTCCAAGTATTCGGGGATAACCGATCCGACGGAGCACGTCGCGCAGTATAAACAACTAATGTGGACAATCTCGATCCCCAAATGTATCAAGAAGTATGCATGTGCAAAAGTTTCGGGGCAACCCTCACAGGTCCTTCCCTCCAGTGGTTGATCAACCTCAAACCCAAATCCATCGCGTCGTTCGCTGAGTTGGTCAACCAATTCTCCCAGCAATTCGCCAGCAGTCGCAAGATGGAGAAGCAGACCAGCGACCTGTATTATGTCGTGTAGAAGGCCAATGAATCCATTCGAAGCTACTTCAATAGGTTCAATGCAAAAATGATCAGTGTCCGTAACTGTGACGTCAAGACCGAAATCGAGGCCTACAAGCATGGTCTAGACGACAGCTCAGGTCTATACATCGACCTAACCAAGTATCCCTCGGAAAACTTCGAAGACGTCCGAGCCAGAACCCTTGCCTATATGAGGGTAGAAAATGATGTTGCCTTTAGTCGTAAGCACACCGACGACAAGAGGTTGCTTGGTGTTAAGAAGCCAGAATTCTAAATAAAGGCAGCACCCAAGTCAGAGCATGTGCGACAAATCTCGAACGTCCGGTTCAAGACGAAGGTTGAGTTCAAAACCGCAAACTCTACCAAGTTCCCTCAGTACCCTAAGATATCCTCTTACAAATTCAAAGGAACTACTAAGGACTTGGTCGAGGCCCTGAAGACCATCCAGATGACCATCCGATGGCCGAAGAAGTCCGATCAGGACGACAGCAAGAAGGACAAATCAAAGTGGTGCGACTTTCATGTCGACCACCGTCACCTGACGGACGATTGTATAGCTCTAAAAAAGGAGCTGGCATATCACGTCCCGAAAGGCAATCTCAAGAGTATCATCAACGACGTTGTTACTCCAGCTAACGACGCTCGACTGCCAACTCCCGATCACACGAAGATCGTCAATTGCATAACTAGTGGGTCTGACGTATGTGGTCTGACGTACTCCGCAACCAAACGTCACGCCAGCCAAGCACCTGACGATCGGCCTATCCCACGCTCGTCTAGACCCAAAGGAGATCTGGAGTTAGAGACCATGAAAATCACGTTCGACCAAGACGACCTCGGTGACTCGTATCAGAAACATCATGACGGGTTGATCATTCAACTCACGGTTGGTAATTGTTTAACCCGGCGAGTCTTGGTCGATGGAGGCAGTTCAGCGAACGTCATCTTCCTTGATACCATCAAGGCCATGGGAATCGATCGATCGGAAATCACACGACGTTCGACAACCTTGGTCGGTTTCAATGGAGACGCGACGAGCACCATTGGAGAGATCATCTTGCCGGTCTATGTAGGAGGAATCAACAAGCAGACCAAGTTCAGCGTCATCGACTGTGCGTCGGCCTATAACATCATCTTAGGTCGACCATGGATCCATGAGATGAAAGCCATTCCCTCGACGTATCATCAGACGATGAAATTTCCTACGCCATGGGGAATTCAAGAAATCAAAAGTGAGCCGAAAGTCGCCCGTGATTGCTATAAGACCACTCTGAAGCCGCGAAAATAGGCCATTTAGAAATCACGGGTCGAGGAAGTCATCCTGGGCAATAGCAAGCTCGATCATAAGGTATTGACAGGTTCGTCTTTCTATCCCTACCTTAGAGACAATCTAACGTCTTTCTTGCAGGGACATTCCTACTGTTTTGCCTGGTCGCACGAAGATATAATCGACATGGACCTTGGCGTCGATTCCCAAAAACTCAGTGTCGATCCGTCATTTAAACCTATTTGCTCCTAAAAGGAATAGGGTGATAAATGACGAAGGGCAAATATATACACCCCTTAAAACAGAAAAAGTAAAAATCTGAAAAGGTATTTTTTCTAAATCCGTTTCCTTCTCTCATACGATTTATTAACAACAACGATTACTGACTTAAGCATCGGAGGGTCGTTGGCTAGCCAATGACCAACCCCTGGCATTGCTTTATTGCAGGATCGCACGACATAAGTTACTAAGTTTATCGCATGACATCAGTACACTTTCACAGGATCGCACGACATAAGCGATTGGGTCTATAACTCGATCGTCCTGTGATCTAAACGCGTGATTCAAATTCATCATATGATCTAGTCGTACGACCACGAGGTCTAACGACCCCATGATTTCAATTTTCTAGTTTAGAAAGAGTTCATGTTCTGAATGAATGTTGTGATCGCATGTGCCTATGTTTGTCAACGTGATTTAAAAGCCTTATGACTTACATATTACGATGAATGCCTAAGTCGCACGATTTCCCGTTCATTCTATACTTGGTGAATTTCACCATTGATGTTGTATTTATTCACAAAATGCACAAGACACAAGTCCAAAAGAAATTTAAAAGTTTCATTCATTGAACAAAATGTCATTTACATCCTAAATAAACTCGACCACCAACGGCCGAACAGCAGGAAACAAAAATAAACAAAGATATTGTCTAAGGATGGGGAGGAGCGTCGGTCGCGTCAGTCACAAATTTGCCAAACACCTCGCCTTGAATACCTTCCTCCTCCTCAATCTCCTTCTCATTGTCCGAATTGAGATCTCTCTCGGTCCTGACTTCTTTGTAGAAGAGGTCCAGCTCGTCCGACGCCGAAGCCAAGGGATCCTTACCCGCAAGGTGACATCGCATGATCGCAGCACGCACAGTAAGTCAGCCTAAAGCAAAAATGGACTTAACTTCGTCCTTCAGCTCCCCGAATTCTTTTTCCAAGCTCGCCACCTTAGACTTGGAATCCTCGACTTCTTTCTCCTTCATGTCCAAGGACGCCTGCCTCTTGTCCAACTCCTCTCTTTGGTTAGCAATCACAGAAAAGGACTGCTTCAGGCGAGAGTTCACGTCGTCCCTCGCATGTCCGACGGCTTCCAGCTCGTCCAGGGCATCATCGAGTTGCTTCGACATGCCCTCGACACGCGCTAGGGCGGACTTCTCCCTCTCCAATGTCGCGTCCTCTCTCTTAAGAGCAATGGACACGAGATCTTTGATCTTCGACGTCTCAGCGTATAGGGCCAAGGAAGACTGGAACGTCTAAAAAAACGTAAGATACATGTTAACAAACATTTGACGAAGGAAAAACAACGGTAAAATAACCTAAGTCTTGAAAGAGAGACTTACCATGAACGCCAGGCCGGCAACATGCGCACTCGTATCCTCGACGGAAACCCCCCTAAAACGCTCCTTGAAAGATGGGAGCTGAAACTTCCCCAGATTGGGAAATAATTTTGTCCCGTCTAGGACGTTGTCAGCTAAGAAATCCGACGATAATGTAAAATTAACCGTCGGGACTTCCTTCTCCGCGGTCGTATGACCCCTGCCCTTGTCGGCCGCTGTACGGGTCGACGTCGCGAACGCAGACGCCATCTTTGTCGCCGGGAGCGTCGGACTGAATGGCGTCGCGTCAACCGCATCGGAAGACACCTTCGTCTTCTCGGGAGTCGCGATCGCCGCATTCGCCTTCTCAGGACTAATGACTCTCGACGAGCCACCTGCCTTCGAAGACGGTTTCCTCAGGACCGTCGTCCTTGTCCTCTTCAGGACACCCGACCCAGTAGTCGGGGCCTCTTTTCTCTTTAAGACTCCCGACCCAGCTGTTGAGGCCTCCATCCTCTTTTCTCTCGCCTTGCGAGCCATTTCGGCCTGAGCCGCTTTCTTGGACATCGCAGACGACATCTTTGCCTGAGATTCTCCTATAAAGGAAAAAGGAAAAAACAGTTAAATAACTGAAGTAGTAAGATAAGCGGAGTAGGGTACACTTACCAGTTATCACTACATCCTCTTCTTTATCCTCTTCTTCCTCTTCCTCTTCTTCCTCCTTTGTCTTCTCTTCCTCCTCCTCGCCCTCTCGACCCCCTTAAAGTCTCTCGCTCAGGAAGACTAAATCGTCGCCTTCGTCTACCAGATGACGTACGACGAACGATCGATCGGCTGGGCTAATCTCCAAGAACTTCTCGATCTTAGCCTTTGAGTCATCGTTGGGCAACACCTTGTCGAAATTAATGTCTGAAAACATAAGAAAAAGAGGATTAGTCACAGTACAAAGAAAAACAGATAAAAACGCTCGACCAAAGCAGGAGACTCAGCCGCCATGTTCCAACCAGACCTGATCGAATCGCTTTCGGTGTCCAGCGTCGCCACCCTCACGAATACATACCTGGTCTTCTACTTACGGTCATTGACCGCGGTTTTCAGAACCAAGGTACGACCGCCCTTGTGTTTGGAAGACAGGCTGTAGCGGCGATATGTGTCTTTCTTAACCTGATAAGCCATCAGCAGATCCGTCACATTCATCGGTGACTTCCAATTCACGGTAAGTCGCTCGATGACCTGTATGACTCGCCAGAATTGGGGCATCAGTTGTCCTGGCGACAAGTCGAACTCGCACATAAACGCCTTAGCTAAAGGCGAATATGGCCAGTGAAATCCTTTCTTAAAAGGATACTCGTGGATCACGACGTACCCATCTGTGCACATCTCCGGTCGAATATTACCGGCTTTACTTACTGTGATCCCCGTTGGGATTTTGGCTAATCTCCTAAAGTCGTCAAGATCATCTTGATCTTGGATGGTGCTCCGAGGCTCTGTTGACATCGCTAATCCCGTTAACCAAATTTGTCGTTCGGAAAAACCCCAAATGTCCCAGTTTTTCCTAGGTTTTCTCGCGATGGATTTACGACGCATACAAAGAAGAAGATGTCGTATCTTTTTATAAGCACTTTAAACCTTCAAAAACTCTAAATCTAACCAAAATCTTGCGGGTTTGGAAGTGAATCACTAAAAACAGTAAGGAAATCTCTCTCTTAAAATTCTCTGAAATGGTAAAAAAGAAAGGATCCGTCAAGGGTCGCTATTTATGTAAATGATCATGTCAGGTCGAGCCCTCCGATGATCGACACATGCCCTTGCCTTTTCGTATAACCACACGGATCATCGACACCTGGCGCTTACAGTTGTTCAACATAATCGTGCGTCAGCATGACGTCACGACCTAATCCCCTTTTCGACTTCCTCTCCAGTTGAAATTGGACCGATCCAGTTCTAAGGTGACTTTCGACACGTGTCACAACCCTAGACATCCAACTGACAAAATTTAAAAATTCGAATTTGCCACTCTATTTTTCAAATTTTGGGGGCAAACTGTTTGGGTAAAAATTCACCAGTCTCGACCACGACCCAGGTAAGGAAAACATTTATTACACTTTTTCATAGCAAGGTATATTCATAGTACGTTATCCCCTGATCAAAGGTAAAATCGAAAGTTATTCACCTCATGACACTCGACCATGACTGTAAAGCCCGTACCCCGGTATGTTTATTTCTTTTATGTTAAATCTTTTCTCTTAACGTTGCTTGTTAACGGGGTTAGGCGACAAGGACTTTAATTGTTAAAAAGTTTGGGTTTTGGGGCTTAAGTTGAAAATTATCTACAGGGACCATTGTTGTAATTTCTTAAAACTTGCATTGGGTTCGGCCCATGTGGAACCGACCCCCCACTTCCCTCTCGTTTTCTTCTCACGCAAACAACAACCTCAAACCCTAGCACCTCCCTCTTCTCGTTCTAGTTCACGGCGCAAACAACAAACCACAACCCTAACCCCCCCCCCCCCCCACCGTTCTTTGCTGCTGCCGCCGGAGCACACCCACACAGCCGGCGCTGTGTTCTTGTCGGCGAGAGAGAGAGAGTGCAGCGAGAGAGGGAGAGATCGAGAGAGAAGGAAGTGCCGGATTTTGGTGCCGCTACTGTGTCGTCATCATCGAGGTAAGGCTCTTCCCTTCGTTTTCTTTCTTTCGTCGCCATCTAAACAACTCAAGACCATCGCCGCCGTCGCAGCCATGGCTGCCAACGGCATGGCGCCGCCGCCGTACACCACAGTCAGTGGTTGTCACATGCCGATCGGTGGTTAGTCGTGCGTGGGTGTAGGTACGATCGAGTTTGTTTGGTGGGATCGTTTCCTTTAGCCTCATCGGTTCGTTTTACCGAAACCGCCACCACCACTGCCGCCAACCACCACTGCCGGAGGTGGCAGTGGGTGGTGCTGGTATTGGTCCATCCCATATTACCTAAACCCTAAGCTTAATCGCGAAAACATTAAACCGTTTCAAAATCGTCATTTTATGTGAGAATCCCATTCTGTCCCTGTTTTGCATCGGCCATAACTTTTCTGTCGTAGCTCGGTTTGAGGCGAAACTGGTGCCCACGGTTCACATTCTGTGTCGGGCACATTTTTCGTGTTTTAGCGAAAACCTGGTTAGGCCTCTAGCTAGGTGCAAAAGGGCCGTTTTGCAGCAGGTCCGAATCTGCAAGCCTTGCGTTTCGATCTTAGAATAATCGTATAAAATCGTAGGAAAATCGTTAGAACGCGTATAATATGTCCCTGGAAAGCTAAGACCCTCCTGTTTGTGGGATTTAATTCCTGGATTAGTGGGTCTAGGGAGGGCTAAGCAGGTCCCGAACAGACCTGCAGTTTAGGCCGAAAAGACGAAATATCCTTCGTTTAATCTTATGTTTATGATTGAGGGTTGGGGCTTCGCGTTGACACTTTGTAACACTTCTTTAGGTGACGAGAAGTGATCTTGGAGTTGGCAAGTTTGTGTGGTCAGTTGGGAACTTCTGCAACGCTTTCGAGGTGAGTTCTCTCACTGCGTAGAATAGGGATTACATGTACATCGCGGTAGTTTCTGTGTACTAACTGAATTGTTGTGTGTACTGGCTGAATTGTGGTGTGTAGTACTAGCTTGAATTAATGTCTGGCATAAATGAGTGTTATATACATCTCGGTGGGACCGAGGAGTGGTGTACAAGTGTTGTGTGAACTCGGGGAGACCGAGTACTCGGTGGGACCGAGGAATTGTGTACAAGTGTGGTATGAACTCGGGGAGACCGAGGGAAGCCTACACGAGTGTTGTGTGAATTCGGGGAGCCGAAGGATACATGTGAAGGTGTTCTCGCATATGTTTGCTTGTACCTTTTAACTGCTTGTGTTGGTTGTATATGTGCGGATAGGAGTGGTGTGTATATAATTGCTATCTGCGTATGTGTTTGAATTCACTAAGCTTCGTGCTTACTCTTTCCCTATAAATTACTGTTTCAGGTTCGAGTGGCAGTAAGGCGTGACGGTATACAATGGCGCATTGAGACTTTCGGCAATTTCATTGTGATACATTATGTTTTATTATTTACATTTTCCGCTGTGTTAATTGGTTGGTTATTTAACTTAACGAGTTTTGGGAAAACGTTTGATTGGATTTAAATACTTATGGTTTGTTTAAAATAAAATAGTATTTTTAAAAGTTCAAAATTTATTGAAATTTTTTGGACGTTACAAGTTGGTATCAGAGCACAGCTTGAGTGAATCAAACACATCTCGGTGTGTTTGATCTCAAGTTTGCGGCTATAAAATTTTCTTTAAAGTTTTGGAAAATAAAAGAAAGGAAAATGCGTTTGAGAAACAGTGATCGAGGGCGCAATGTGTACAGTCAGCCGGAGCCAAGGGAAAAGGTACAGTACGTAGTGTATTTACTGCTTTCTAGATCATAGGGTATGCATGCTAGATTGTTTGTGTTGTTTACACTGTACTGCATGTTTGTTGCTTGCTAGTTGGAATTTATGCTAATCATGGTACGTTGTTAAGTGAATGCCCTATAGGTTGTATGCAGTAAGAATCACATAGCCTTAGAATATCTGATTTAGTTCTATTGCGCAGCTCTTGTTGGAGTCCAACCGTTCTAGGATAGAATCATGTATTCGAATGTCTATTTGTTTCGCGCGGCAGGCGACTGGGTATTCGCGAGACAACTCGCTATGGTTAGTAGGGATTCAGTGGTAGCAAGGGTAGTGTTTTGGGATGGAATTCCTAGGGAGCTAGGAAGAGTGTGTGCATATGCTGGTACGGGCATATGGGTGTAGTTATCGGTGAGAAACTACTTGGACACTTCGGATGGGACTCAGAACGAGTGATGATAGGTGTGGAAGGTAGTAGTAGAGCTCCTACTATCGGAAACACAGGATCAATGCTCGAGTCGGGGAAAGTCACGAGGAATCCGAGGAGTTGAGCATGAGCGTTGTTAGTATGGGTTATTATGTGCTAACAACTCGTTGTAATATCTACCTAGAATAGCCATCACAAGGAGGAACAACAATAGTGAACCTACTAGTACAGGTATGTACTTGATTTGCTTTGATGTGATGATCGTTGGGGTAGTGATGAAGGTTCTAAACTAGTAGTCGTTGGAATAGAAGGACGATTCTAGTATAAATCACTTGGAGTGACGATAAGGATGATGTTTGTCTTAAATAGACAATTTCGGGTCAAGATGGATGATTGTGCTAGAATCATAGGCTTATAGAGCCGACTTTGATTTGAGGAAAAATCGTAGGGATTATTTGACATAATTTCCCAACTTTCCCTAAGAGGTTTAAATGCCGGATGACGATAGTGGACCGGAGAGGCATGGAGGAGTATGAGTCGAAACGTTGAATGCCGACTAAGTCATGCACCAAGTTTGTTTTGAAAATAAAAAAAATTGCATTAACTAATTCTTTTGTTTCCAATCCTTATATGGATTGTGTTTTGGAATTTTGGGAAACGTTCAGCACACACACAAGATTTCGAATTATGGTTTTGAAAGTGCATGAAACTGTTTTATCACAAGAGTTGCAAACGTTGTTAGAAATTGTTTCATTTTGTTATTTTCCAACGGTTCTTTCGGGTAAGATGATATCCGTGTTTTGTGGTGTTTAAAATGTTGGACAAGTGACTACGGCTTGTGACTTTAACGTTGGAACTCCTCCACATATGTTAGAGTCGAGACGGAAAGTTACATTCCACGATGTCTGTATAAAACTATTTTTGGTGATTTTTTTAATATGAGTTGATAAACAATGTTGTTTTATGGTTTTACCGTGGAAAGAGATTTTGGGATTTTGGCGTCTCATTCATGATTTTGCTTTTAGCACTTTGACTTTGGGGGCACAATGTATGGTGCTATTTTATTGGCGTAGAGTCATTGAGTTCATTGAGGTTCATGAGTTAAGTTGGGCATTTGGTTCCACTCGAGATTTGTTGAGAAAAGTAATTTTATGCCATAAGGCGACTAAAAAGAAATGAGTTTGGAACTCTAGTTCCGCTTAACTTTTCTTTCAAAAGTTTGTGTTACTAAGTATTTTATTGCAAATAGTTCAGTGTATGGATTGATTCATACGTGGCTTAAGTGATGCATGGAAGAATATTTTGGTAACATTTCATAATGAGTTGTTTGGTGTGCTTTTAGTCAGTTAAATGTTTTATTATCATTTCCATGAAAATGCGCTTTATCGACTTCGGGGTATGCTAACTTTGTTCTTGACATTTTGATAAACGAGTGTTTTAGTGTTGTGAATATCATGCATACGTTTTCAATGTGTTATATTTTGAAAATATAAATGCGTAGATTGTTGACATTCGGTTAATTTAGAATTGCCGATTATTTTTGGGAAATTAAAAAATTTTGCTTTGGAGGGAACGAGTATTTTGAGCATTTTTGACAAATACATTTTAAACTTTGGTGTTATATGTCCCAAGTACGAAATGTTGAGGAAATGCTTCGTGATGAAGATTTTAGAAAATTCCTTATGGAAGTGTTACCAGTTTGCATGCCTACCCCGATTTAAGGTTTTATGGTGTTTTAGTCGATATTTTCAAATGATGGAAACGAATTAGTTTTGTCTTTGAATTTGGAACTTACACAAGTTATTTTGTGTTTTGATTGATGTGTAATTATGAATCGTTTCCTTGTTTTGTATAATAAACTGACGCGCACAAATTTTGATTGGCAAACTTTGTTCTATACCATTTGGATGGTCAGAAAATAATTTTGAGTAAATTTCCGTTTGGGCTTCTTTTGAAGTACGTGTGAAAATGGTTGCACACCGTTTAAATTGAACAATTACCTTGCGTGCATGTCATGAGTCAATCCATACCAGAACCATGGTGGTTCGTTTAAAGAAATTATTTATTACGCTTTGCGTTTTGTGAGTAAACTGAACTGCAATGGAACGATTTCCAACATGATTTTTCTATGTGGGACGAGCGTGTCCATTTTTGCGTAACTACCGACCTGGTAATAGTAGTTTTATTGCATATGATCTTTTTGAGATGAAAAATCTTGGTGTTGAAAATATTTTGTAAATGATTTTGTAAACCATTTGGGAAATGCACTTTTAAGTGTTATGTGTCATTTTGAGAATTATAAGGGTGTGAGTCCTTTGGGAAAACCCTTTTGTTTAACCTGTGTTGAGTTTTGGGGTTAATGTTGATTTAGAGTATTGCTTACTTAAACATTGTTTAAACACGTTTTTTTACCGACCTATGGGTCTAGCAAGCGTGGAGCATTTTGCTCGGTTTTGACTTTGAGATAGTCATGGGTCAATTGCCCGGTTTTAATGGCTCGGTGTGGAGTCTTGTTGATGGGTTGCTTTTGTTGCACTGTTTTGCATTTATTGCACGTTGAGTATTTACATGCTTGGGTGAGTGAGTCATCCCAGGATAGGCATGTTGTTGGTAGACTGTATTGCATAGGCGTATTAGTCAGTCGTTAGTAATGGTCGGTTGGGTATCTCGGGGTGGGACCCCGGTAATTATGTTTTATGACCTTGACTTTCCAGTAGGCACTAGGAGGTTATAGTATTGAACAATTACCTGGGAGGTAGACGTCGAGGTGTATCCTCGGTGCGGTGTAACTTGGCTTCGTAGAGCGAGTGTGGAAGATACGTCGACGGTGGAAGGTTGGGTATTCCACGCGTGTTGGTACTGTAGGCCGAATAGTATCGGTTAAGGGAATGATGCCCTTTGTAATTAAGAGAATAAATGCGCAGTAACCTTTTTGAGGTAAGTGGTATATTTAGGTGTCGACTTTTGGGCTTGAGGCCAAACACCTTTAGTGTAATCGGAGAATTGTAGACGATTTTAAAATAATTATGGTGATGGTAGTAGTAACCCTGAAATGCTCACTTGTGATGAATGGTTATGGTGGAATAACCTTCGTGGGTGATTATAAATTTACTGGTTTGATGATTCGTGTGAAATAAATTTTGGGAGTCTATTAGAACTCGTGGAAGTTAATTGACAGTTAAGGGTAGGAATGATCGGATTCGAGTATCCTGTAGGGTATATTGGTGAGCAACTTTAGAATGGTTAGAGCTTGAAATTTGAATCGGGATGTATGGAATATCTAAGGTTGGGAGACAACCGAAGTCGTTTGACTAGGAATGATTTCAGTTGTTGGAGTGTTCTTCCGATCATAATTTCAGTGTTCTTGAAAGAGTTTTGTTGGTAAGAAAAGTATTCGAGAAATTTTTAGACGGTGTGAGAAATTTAGATTCCAGTTAGGGATGTCGCCAAGCGTATAGAGAAATTTAGATTCCAGTTAGTGAAATTCCAGTGGCAACACAGAAAGGGTTCCGAGTGGACTTGGGAACCCGAGGTTGAGATGTGGGAGAACTATCCGGAGCTGTTTGCGGGCGTAGACTTCGAGGACGAAGTCTAATTCAAGCGGGGGAGAGTTGTAAAGCTCGTACCCCGGTATGTTTATTTCTTTTATGTTAAATATTTTCTCTTAACGTTGCTTGTTAACGGGGTTAGGCGACAAGGACTTTAATTGTTAAAAAGTTTTGGTTTTGGGGCTTAAGTTGAAAATTATCTACAGGGACCATTGTTGTAATTTCTTAAAACTTGCATGGGGTTCGGCCCATGTGGAACCGACCCCCCTCTTCCCTCTCGTTTTCTTCTCACGCAAACAACAACCTCAAACCCTAGCACATCCCTCTTCTCGTTCTAGTTCACGGCGCAAACAACAAACCACAACCCTAAACCCCCCCCCACCGTTCTTTGCTACTGCCGCCGGAGCACACCCACACAGCCGGCGCTGTGTTCTTGCCGGCGAGAGAGAGAGTGCAGCGAGAGAGGGAGAGATCGAGAGAGAAGGAAGTGCCGGAGTTTGGTGCCGCTGATGTGTCGTCATCATCGAGGTAAGGCTCTTCCCTTCGTTTTCTTTCTTTCGTCGCCATCTAAACAACTCAAGACCATCGCCGCCGTCGCAGCCATGGCTGCCGACGGCATGGCGCCGCCGCCGTACACCACAGTCAGTGGTTGTCACGTGCCGATCGGTGGTAAGTCGTGAGTGGGTGTAGGTACGATCGAGTTTGTTTGGTGGGATCGTTTCCTTTAGCCTCATCGGTTCGTTTTATCGAAACCGCCACCACCGCCGGTGGCCGCCGCTTCTGCCAACCACCACTGCCGGAGGTGGCAGTGGGTGGTGCTGGTATTGGTCCAGCCCAGATTACCTAAACCCTAAGCTTAATCGCGAAAACATTAAACTGTTTCAAAATCGTCATTTTATGTGAGAATCCCATTCTGTCCCGGTTTTGCATCGGCCATAACCTTTCCGTCGTAGCTCGGTTTGAGGCGAAACTGGTGCCCACGGTTCACATTCTGTGTCGGGCACATTTTTCGTGTTTTAGCGAAAACCTGGTTAGGCCTCTAGCTAGGTGTAAAAGGGCCGTTTTTGCAGCAGGGCCGAATCTGCCAGCCTTACGTTTCGATCTTAGAATAATCGTATAAAATCGTAGGAAAATCGTTAGAACGCGTATAATATGTCCCTGGAAAGCTAAGACCTAGACCCTCCTGTTTGTGGGATTTAATTCCTGGATTAGTGGGTCTAGGGAGGGCAAACCAGGTCCCGAACAGACCTGCAGTTTAGGCCGAAAAGACGAAATATCCTTCGTTTAATCTTATGTTTATGATTGAGGGTTGGGGCTTCGCGTTGACACTTTGTAACACTTATTTAGGTGACGAGAAGTGATCTTGGAGTTGGCAAGTTTGTGTGGTCAGTTGGGAACTTCTGCAACGCTTTCGAGGTGAGTTCTCTCACTACGTAGAATAGGGATTACATGTACATCGCGGTAGTTTCTGTGTACTAACTGAATTGTTGTGTGTACTGGCTGAATTGTGGTGCGTAGTACTAGGTTGAATTAATGTCTGGCATAAATGAGTGTTATATACATCTCGGTGGGACCGAGGAGTGGTGTACAAGTGTTGCGTGAACTCGGGGAGACCGAGTACTCGGTGGGACCGAGGAATTGTGTACAAGTGTGGTATGAACTCGGGGAGACCGAGGGAAGCCTACACGAGTGTTGTGTGAATTCGGGGAGCCGAAGGATACATGTGAAGGTGTTCTCGCATATGTTTGCTTGTACCTTTTAACTGCTTGTGTTGGTTGTATATGTGCGGATAGGAGTGGTGTGTATATAATTGATATCTGTGTATGTGTTTGAATTCACTAAGCTTCGTGCTTACTCTTTCCCTATAAATTACTGTTTCAGGTTCGAGTGGCAGTAAGGCGTGACGGTACACACTGGCGCGTTGAGACTTTCGGCAATTTCATTGTGATACATTATGTTTTATTATTTACATTTTCCGCTGTGTTAATTGGTTGGTTATTTAACTTAACGAGTTTTGAGAAAACGTTTGATTGGATTTAAATACTTATGGTTTGTTTAAAATAAAATAGTATTTTTAAAAGTTCAAAATTTATTGAAATTTTTGGGACGTTACAATGACGTCGTGTAGGTCGCACGACCGACGTGTAGAATCTTGTGACCTCGACCGACTAATGTTCGACATTACTGTTACGTTTTTTCAGTGGTTAATGCAGGAATCAATATCATTGATGAGCAAGGGCTATAACCGACGAAGGTCATTAACAGCAATAAAGACGACGTCCGTTACAGCAGTTACCAGAAGCATTCAAGAAATCAATCAATGCACCCGAAGACTATAAAAGCAAAGGCTCAATCAACATTTTGGGGCAACACATTGCATCATACAATCATCTGAACTTTGAAGAACACACGAAGCAAGGAATTCTCTCTCGAAGAATCGCTCTCGACGCACGATATTCGCACATGACACACAGTTTTTACACACGACGCACATTGTTTTTACATTCAGAACACTTGTTACTTTACATTTAAAGTATTTCCTTTCATCTGTATTGTAATCTCTGTACGATCGACACCCGAAACATAAGGATATCGCCCCTGTTTGGCGACCATAGTGCAGCGACGACTTCCACAGTCGTCCGCGGGTTTTTTCCTTGTTGAGGTTTTTCCCGTGTAACCAAATCTCTGTCTCATTTACGTTTTTCGCCTTTGTCGTACGCTTTGTCGAAAGGTTTCTTTCTTTATTTGTTAAATTCCACAATCAACCTTAAGTTATCCTTTTGGACGATTTTTGGCATTAACAGTTATCAGTGCGGTTCGCCAGACCATGTCAAGTTGGACTGTCCGCAGTTGAAGAGGGGGTTTGCTGGGGGTTACAGCGGAAATAGCAGAGGAAGAGACGAAGATAGAAAGGGGAAGCCGGATCGCGCGAAGGCGAGGGCTTTCCATATGTCGGCAGAGGAGGCGGTGAATACGCCTGATATGGTGACAGGTACTTTCCCTATTGACTCCACTTTTGCTAAAGTATTGTTTGATTCGGGCGCCAATCGTTCGTTTGTGTCGCCTAATTTTATTCAGAAATTGCAAGTGAAACCCAAGAGGTTGAACTTTGGGTTTGAGGTGGAAGTAGCAGATAATAGTCGAGTCTGGGTGAAAGAGGTTTATGAGGGGAATAGTATTGATGTTGATGGTCACTTGTTCCCTTTCCGTTTGTACCCAATGGGAATGGGGGAGTTTGATGTGGTTTTAGGGATGGATTGGTTAGCGGATAACGACGCTAACATAGTGTGTAATAAGAAGTTGATTCATATCGCCTTGCCTAATAAAAAGAAAGTAGTAATTTATGGGGATCGTTGAGATAGGAAGTCGTGTATGATATCTGTGTTGAAAGTTAGGCGATGTTTGGGGAAGGGATGTCTGGGGTATTTAACTTATGTGCTAGATGCTAAGAAAGAGAAGAAAGAAGTAGGGGATGTGCCTATAGTCAGTGAGTACCCGGAAGTGTTTCTAGATGACTTGATGAGTCTGCCCCCAGATCGTCAAGTAGAGTTCAGAATAGATTTGATGCCTGGGGCGGCACCGATTGCGCATGCGCCCTATAGTCTGGCACCAGCAGAAATGAAGGAAATGACGACGCAGCTGCAAGAGCTGCTCGACAAGGGTTTCATTCGTCCGAGCTCATCTCCTTGGGGAGCGCCGATACTATTTGTTAAGAAGAAGGACAGATCTATGCGGATGTGCATAGATTACCGTGAGCTAAACAAGGTGACGGTGAAGAACAAGTACCCGCTTCCGAGGATTGATGACCTCTTCGACCAGTTGCAAGGTGCGAGCTATATCTCGAAGATAGACCTAAGATCGGGCTACCATCAGCTGAAGGTGAGAGAGGAAGACGTGCCCAAGACAACCTTTCGTACAAGATACGGACACTACGAGTTCTTAGTCATGCCCTTTGGCTTGACTAATGCCCCAACAGTGTTCATGGATTTGATGAACAGGGTGTGTAGCTCGTTGCTAGACAAGTGTGTGATCGTCTTCATCGACGATATCCTGATCTACTCTCGAACCCGTAAAGATCACGAGGAGCATCTTCGGGCGGCGTTGGAATTGCTGAAGCACGAGAAGTTGTACGCAAAGTTTTCAAAGTGCGAGTTCTGGTTAAGGGAAGTTCAGTTTTTGGGTCACATGGTGTCGGCGGAGGGTATCAAAGTGGATCCCGCTAAGATCGAAGCAATTAAGGATTGAGAGCCGCCAAAGTCACCGTCATAAGTAAGAAGTTTTCTTGGGTTGGCGGGCTACTACCGGAAGTTCATTCAGGACTTCTCTCGGATAGCCACACCATTAACAGCTTTGACGAGGAAGAACGTCAAGTTCGTTTGGACCGACGCACAAGAAGTCGCGTTTGAGAAATGGAAGGAAAGTCTGAGCAGCGCCCCAATTCTGTCGTTACCAGATGGATCTGAAGGATTTGTGATTTACAACGTTGCTTCCAAGTTGGGGTTAGGGTGTGTACTAATGCAGAAAGGGAAGGTGATTACGTACGCATCTCGTCAGTTGAAATATCACGAGAAGAACTACCCTACTCACGACATGGAACTAGCAGTGGTGGTGTTCGCTCTAAAGATATGGCGACACTACTTGTATGGAGTGAAGTGTCAGATCTACACCAATCATAAGAGTCTTAAGCATATTTTCGATCAGAAGGAATTGAACATGAGACAGAGGAGACGGATGGAATTATTGAACGACTACGACTGTGAAATCCTTTACCACCCGGGTAAAGCAAATATGGTAGCGAACACGTTGAGTCGGAAAGAGCGAGGAGAAATGACCAAAGTCGTGGCCTTCACGGTCGAGGCGACTTCGAGTCTCTTGGACGAGGTCAAGAAGTCCCACGAGGAAGCGTTGTTGGAAGAGAATCTAAAGAAGGAAAGGATAGTTGGGGTTACATTATCACTCAGTGTCAACAGTGGTGGGTTGAGGTGCATGAAGGACCGGGTGCGGGTTCCCAAGTTGGGGAACTTGAGAGTAAGCATCTTGGAAGAGGCGCATAAGTCGTGATATTCGATGCACCCGTGCACGAACAAAATGTATCGAGACTTAAGACAGTTTTACTGGTGGCCAGGAATGAAAAAGGATTTCGCTCACTTTGTGGAGCGATGTGTGACGTGTTTGAAGGTTAAAGTAGAACATCAGCGCCCTTATGGGGAACTTCAGTCTACGGAGATACCAGTGTGGAAATGGGACAACATCACCATTGATTTTGTTACGAAGTTACCAAGGACTCCGAAGGGTAACGATGCAATATGGGTGATTGTGGATAGTCTTACCAAGTCAACGTATTTTCTACCAATAAGGGAGTTGGATCTATTGGAGAAGTTAGCTCGGTTGTACATTAATGAGATCGTGTCAAGGCACTGGGTGCCATGGTCTATCGTGTCCGATCGGGATAGCCGGTTTATGTCATCGTTTTGGAGAAGTCTCCAGCGAGAGTTGGGTTCGCAAGTGAAGTTGAGCACAACATATCATCGCTAAACGGATGGCCAGAGCGAAAAGACTATTCAAATATTAGAGGATATGCTCCGAGCATGTGTGATTGATTTCAAGGGTTCTTGGGAAGTACACCTACCTTTGATAGAGTTCTCGTATAACAACAGTTACCACACGAGCATCCAGGCAGCACCATTTGAAGCTTTGTACGGACGGAAGTGTCGTACGCCATTGTGTTGGAATGAGGTGGGAGAAAGGCAATTAGCAGATCTAGAGATTGTGCAAATGACTACGGATAAGATAGAGCTGATCCGTGAGAAAATGAGGATCACGCAAGATCGGTAAAGGAAGTATGCTAACAGAAGAAGGAAACCTATCGAGTTTCAAGTGGGGGACAGGGTAATGTTGAAAGTCTCGCTATGGAAGGGAGTAGTACGTTTTGGGAAGAAAGGAAAGTTGAGACCACGATATGTGGGGCCTTTCGTCATTATTGAGCGAGTTGGAGCGGTGGCGTACAAATTAGACTTGCCAGAAGAACTAAAGGGAGTTCATCCAGCGTTTCATGTGTCGAATCTAAAGAAGTGTTTGGCCGAGTCAGATGTGATGGTTCCATTGGAAGATATCAGTATCGATGAGAGGCTGACGTACGTAGAGGAACCAGTAGAGATTGTGGACAGCAAGATCCGAAAATTAAGGAACCAGGAGATTAGATTGGTAAAGGTACAGTGGCGGTTTCACAAGGGCCAAGAGGCAACTTGGGAAGTAGAGGCAGATATGAGGGCCAAGTACCCTCACCTCTTCAACCAAGGAATTTCGGGGACAAAATTCTTTTGAGGGGGGGGTGTTGTAATAACCAAGGTTCTAGTGGTAAGACTTGAGAGCTTAAGGGAGAAATTGTAAGAAGCTAAAACTTTGGGGACTGAGGTGCAAAATTGGGAGAAGGTATAAAAACCTTGTGGTGGGCACAAAACCCTAGAAACCTCATTTTCTCTTGGTGCGGCTAAGGGCAGAGAAGAAGGAGAAACCTGCTTTGGCAATTTCTGAGAAGGAAGAGACTAAACATTTATCGATTTCAGGTAATCTCTAATGTTTCCCTATTTCTTTAAGCATGTTTTTTAATAGAGTTTTGATGCTGGACAGTGGGTAGAAATGTGGGATTGGTAGTTTTGAAAAAAAGAAACCAAACCAATGAGTTGGGGATTTGAGGATTTGGGGTTGTTCTTTTGAGAACAACCTTGTCTATTTGTGTGTTTTTCTCGACAATCTCGTCGTCTTTGGTTCATTGGAAATCTGGAGTTCAAGGATTTTGAACTAGGGCCTGCTCGTATCCGATATCGCACCAAACCAGGGGTTTTTGGGTAAGTTTCCGGTTAGCAGAAGTTTTCGGATAGGATGTCCGAGTAGTTTGGGTATCCGGATGGAGGGGTTCCCGGATATCTATCTGGATAGTGTCGTCCCCCGGATTGTGCAGTCCTCCGGAAAGGGCAAGCGTTCGGAAAGTGGGTCATCCGGAAAGCGTGGAGTCCGGATAGTAGGGTCCGGGTAGTTTGTCAAGTAAGATCCGGGCAGTGTAGTGTCCGGAAGTAGTGTCCGGGAAGTTGGTATCCGATTAGCTTATATTTCCTATACTTATACTCAGGTATCCCAACTGAGGGTCGGAGGTAAAGGAAGGAAAAGTTGTTAAGGACACCATGTGAGGTTTTCTAACTAAAAATACGTGTTTTAAAACGTGTTTTCCGAAGTAAGTGAATGAGAAGATATGCCATGTTTTATCGCTTGATTTGGATTGTATGAAAGTTTATTTGAGATGTATGCATACATTGTTGTTAGATGTAAATCGGCTAAGTCGGAGGGTGTGGCCCGCCAGTGCTCATACCGGGGGGTGTCCCGTTTATGCCATGGGAGGTGTGACCTAGTAAGGCAGTGTGAGACTGACACGTTGTCACTTCCGAGTGACTTCAGTGTGCCATTTACATGAGACGAATTATCTGATAGTTTTGTTTAAAGCTGGTCTATTTGAAAGTTACAAACTGTTTTAAATATATGTTATCAAACTGTTGAGGGAGCTCACTAGACCTCATGGTCTAACCCTCGCATTTTCCAAACTAAACCTTTTCAGGGAAGCAGATAGTAGGGAGCTTCAGTAAGAGTCAAGAGAAGAATTAGAGACCGGACGCTTCTAGACATAGTGCTACACTTTCATTTTTATAGATTATGTTTTATTCTCAGTTGTGAATAGGTTGTTTCCGCCAACCTAGAATTTTGAAGACAGTTGTATTGGTAATGTTAAGACTGGTTTTGGGATGTTTTATATTATTACGAATGTTATGCTTTAACTTATGTTTGGGTTGTTACATACTATGTTATCTCGTGTAAGGACTTTAATGGAGTTTTGTGGGTTTTGACCGATTAAAGACCAAAAAGGGGTGAATAAAGTGATGTTTTAAGTTAGAAATGTGAACCCAAGCGTTGCTGAAAGTTTTTATGGCTTAATCGCCTTATGGCATCGATTTTCAGGGGTTTTGGCTTTTCTCAGTTCGAAGAGTCCGGATATCGCCCCTCCGGATAATGTGGAGTCCGGACAGTGGGTTTCCGGGTGCGAGGTGTTTTCCGGATAGCATTCCGGATAGTGGGTTTCCGGATGCGTTTAGGTTACCCGGATGTCGGGGGTTTCCGGACGTGGTACCCGGATGTCGGTAATGTTCGAATAAGATGTCCGGATTATTCTACTTTCCGGATAGGGTGTCCAGATTGTGAGTTGTCCGGAAAATAGGCAGAGTCTGGATCTTTTGTTTACCCGAAAAAGAGGATAATTTCCGAATGGGTACTGTGGTCCAGATTGTGTCCTGACTTTGATATGTCGGTTAAATCGTAGGTATTCGGTTTGGAAGGAAGCGAATAGAGTGCATATCGAATCTCGATAATTAGGTGAGTTCCCTTACGCGTTTTTAAATGGAACATGTGTTAAACGTTTTGATCATCACTGAATATGGTACGAGTACATGAATGCTTTTACTTTTAGATCTTTATAAATCGTATGAACAACCTGTTTTGGAAATCTTTATAATTGCATGCTATGAACTGTTGTCTAAGATGCATGCACTGCTGAGTTATTTATAGCTTAGTTCTATATGCCTATGTGGGAGTCGGGTTGCACAGTGGTGGTTGAGCTGGACCTAGAGTCTTTTGGGCTCTTGGGAGTTGTGGTGAGTCGTATGCCTTGAATCTGTTTCTCATGCACACCGATATGGCATCTACTGGGGGCCCCGATCATGATTGTCACATGAAGGTGACGGATGTGGAAGACCACTGTGCAAATGCCCTTGTGTGAAGCTAATTATAAGTGTTACTGTCTATTTTAAAGTTTTAACAGTTATTTCGATGATATTGTTTAAACTGTTTCTGAGAGGGAATTCACTAGATCTCATGGTCTAACCCTCGCTTTCAAAACTAAAACCATTTTTAGGGAACCGTGTTAGTGGAGCTTCTTCCAAAAGGAAGGAGAAGGCTTGAAGGTAGTGACGGAGACACCAGGAGTAGAGCACCGTAGACTGTTACATATTTAGTTTTATATAGTCATATACTCGGTTGTGGTAGTGGATTTCCGCTGCCAAATTTTTGTAACTCTATAAACCGTGACGTATTGGGACCCGTTTGGGCTTATTTGTATGATATGCGATGTTGGGTTTTTGGGTTGTTACAATGATACCCAAACTTATTTCGGCATACAACACTGTGATACTCATCTTACTCCAGGCCAATATTCCAACATACAACATTGTGATACCCAACCTTACTCTGCCCGGTGCCCAAACTTATTCGGGTGTATGACACTGTGAAACCCAAAAAATTATACCATAAGATACCAACCAACTATGATACCCACTGTGATACCAAATTAAATTTTTATTTTTTGAATGAATAACGCTAAATTTTTAAACCATGAATATATTTTTAACCTAGAACGTAAAGTTGTAATTTTTTAAAATAAGCTAAAAACATTAGCTCCTTAAAAAGGGTAACAAAGTGTGGATGTAGGTGACGCAAGAATGGTTTGGAAAAAAAGGATGATTTTTATGTTGTAGATAAGATTTTTGGAAGGTGGTCTCCCATGATTTTAGGCATGATCTTAGAGTCATGACTCTGGCACATTAGTTTTATCTCTATCACATTAGTTTTCTCTTTCCTGTTCATTTAATAAATTTTTCACTCTCAATCATGGACCAATTCATGATTTATATATATAATAAAAAATATAATAATAAAATTATAATGGTTAAAATTTAGTTATTATAGTTAAAAAATATTATAATTAAAAATTACAATAATAAATCTTATAATGAAAATAAAATTAACAACAATAAATATAAAAGCATATAAAATTATCTTTTGTAAATAAATAAAATAAATAAATATTATTATTTGTATTAGAAATTGATAATTAAGTTGTATAATAAGTAGAAGTTGTTAATTAATTAAATTCTTTTTTGAAATTATTTATATATTAAATATAAAAATAAATAAATGGTGAAGCTCAAAATATATACCAAAATTATATTATTTAAACATTAAAATAATATGGGGCCCATACATTTTCACCATATGAACTATGAAGCGGTCCTCACGGAGGAACCGCTTTGGTGATGTGGCATAAACCTCTTCAAACCACAATGGTGTATTTTTTGATGAACCGGTACATTTCTACCTCAGAGGTTTAAGAACCTCACCATTGGAGATGCTCTTAGGGATGGGTTATCAAATAACTAATTACCGATATAATCTTTTATGTTTAATTATTAAATAAAATCAATAAAATTAAATGATTGGTTTAAATTGTATCTCACAATTATCATAAACTATCCAATTCTCATTTGATTAGGCCCATATATATATATATATTGTTAGCTCCAATATTCTGAAATATTAGAAGTATTGAAAAATGGCCAAATACAGAAGAACTTCCACAGAAGCTCTGCTGAGTGCAACAGAAGCTCTGCCGGGCATCTCAGAAGAATCAAAGGAAGTTTGATCAAGAGTGATCAAAGACCAAGGAAACTACAGAAGGACGCTTTCAGAAGACCAAGACCGCAGAACCTCTGTTACCAATAACAGAGCCTCTGCGGACAACATCAGAAGACAAGGAACCAAGAAGATTTCTCAGAGGACCGAGCCTCAGAACCTCTGCCACCCATGACAGAAGCTCTGCAGAAGTAAACAACCAAAGACTCGGAATCCAGTGAAGACTACTCTACAGAGGAACCAGACCGCAGAACCTCTGTAACACTTTACAGAGCCTCTGTGGTCCTCTAAAGACCTGGAAGATATTTATGATATCTTGCTACTGTTCCAAGACCTGTTCATCAACTTGCATGGCAACTTGCCCTGTCCAACTTCAACACGTGTCAAACTCTGAGTGGACTCAATAGGGCATGGTACAAAATAGACGTCTGCGCCATTTAATGCATTTACCAAAAGTACATCTGCTCCATTAAATGCGCATGGCTCAAACAACTGTTCACACCATCCAGTTCACTATTCATGCCGTAAAAGGAACAGTGACCTACTTCGTAGTCTTCTAAGAGTAGTATAAAAGGAAGACTCATGTTGAGTTCTTCCTAACACATAACAACAGAAAAAACAAGAACACTTCAATCGAACATCAAGAACACATAGCTTATGCACATTTAGAGTCATATCTGTTTAAAGCTTTGCATACTCACTGTTCTTAAATCTGTTCTTGATATATATATATTCAGTAAACTTTGAGATATTATTTCCTGTTCACTGTTTATTTATATTGTGTTCTAAATCTATCAAACATATCTGTTAGTTCTTCAAATACGCTTCCGCATCAAACATAAACTCGAACTAATAGATCTGATAATCTTGTTTAAAGCAAAACGGGAACCAACAATTGGTATCAGAGCAAAGCTTGGTTTTCAATATCAAGTGATCCTCGTTTAAGACAAGATTTTTGATAGAAACTGTCTGTTCTTAACCTATTCTTCATTCCTTAAAACAGATTCTGTTTTACTGCCATTTTCGATTTATTCGATCTGGTAACATCCTAGAAACTGTTTCTCTCGTTAAAAACTTCATTCAATATGTCAAGACTAAAATTTAGTGCTGATGCTGATTTTCATTATTATTTCAAACTCAGCACAAATTTTAAGAAAATAATTCCTACTCTTGAGAAAGAATTAGAGGAAAGAAACAAGAGTATTCTTATTGACTCAGACAACATTGCCAAGCTTGAAGAATCAGGTAAACTCCTAAACTATGAAAATCTTGAACTGAAAAGGAAACTATCTGAGTCAGAAGAGCTTGGTAAAAAGGAGAAAGAGAAGTTTGAGGAAGTTAAGACTGTTTTTAAAGAAGAGAAGAAAAGCCTTGAGCTTAAGTGTCTAAACTTTTCTAAACTGATTTCCAACTTTGAAAAACTTATAATCAGTGAAAATGAAAAGTTTGGAAAAGAGAAAACTCTTCTTGAGACAAAGAATATGGAACTTTCTTTCAAAATCTCAAAATTACAGAAATCTCTTGAAAAAGAGAGGAAAGAGCATGATTTTGAAAGAAAAGAGTCTGAAAAGGTGAAGAAAGAAGGATTTCAAACAAAGTGTTTGAAAGACAAGTTTGAGAAGGAAAGAAAGGTCTTTAAAGCTGAAATGTCAAATTTAACAAAGAGACTATCCGATTTGTCAAACAAGATTATGTTGGAGAAGAGGTATAAATCAGATCTTCTAAGAAAATTTGATTTAAACCTTAAAGAAAAAGATGTTTTAGCTAAAAGGCTTAAGAACCTTGTCTTCGCAAACTCTTGTGCTAAAAATTCAAATAATCCTGTTTACAAAAAGATGAAAATGGTTTGGAAAGTCAAAAACTCTATTCCTGACAAAAATGCTCCAAAACCATTTGTTTCTACAAAGCCTTCATCTTTTCATTCATATAAATGCTTTGATCTTCTGCTTCAATTAAGAAACCTTTTCTCTAAATCTTTCTGTGTACAAAATGGGTCATTTCAAAAGAAAATTCCAAAGACCCAAAATGAGAAAGGTCATAGAAAGAAAGTTGGCAAACCAACAGAGATTGGCAAACCAGAGGACCTAAAGACAGCTCCAAATCCTAACAAAAAAGGACCCATTTGGATATGGGTACCAAAAGTTCTTTGATCTGTCTTGCAGGTACACGGACTTCTGATCATTACAGATCACGACTCGCTCTTCAGAGGAGAAAAGGACTCCTAAACACATCAGTTTAGGACTCGCACTTTAGTGAAATAGACTCTTAAACAAATCAGTTTAAGACTCGAGCTTCATCAGAAAACGGACTTCTGATCATTACAGATCAGGACTCGCTCTTCAGAGGAGAAAAGGACTCCTAAACACATCAGTTTAGGACTCGCACTTTAGTGAAATAGA
This sequence comes from Saussurea involucrata, assembly GCA_033807775.1. NCBI lineage: Eukaryota > Viridiplantae > Streptophyta > Magnoliopsida > Asterales > Asteraceae > Saussurea > Saussurea involucrata. The sequence continues at coordinate 64,634,192 of CM066326.1, forward strand.
CTCTTAAACAAATCAGTTTAAGACTCGAGCTTCATCAGAAAACGGACTTCTGATCATTACAGATCAGGACTCGCTCTTCAGAGGAGAAAAGGACTCCTAAACACATCAGTTTAGGACTCGCACTTTAGTGAAATAGACTCTTAAACAAATCAGTTTAAGACTCGAGCTTCATCAGAAAACGGACTTCTGATCATTACAGATCAGGACTCGCTCTTCAGAGGAGAAAAGGACTCCTAAACACATCAGTTTAGGACTCGCACTTTAGTGAAATAGACTCTTAAACAAATCAGTTTAAGACTCGAGCTTCATCAGAAAACGGACTTCTGATCATTACAGATCAGGACTCGCTCTTCAGAGGAGAAAAGGACTCCTAAACACATCAGTTTAGGACTCGCACTTTAGTGAAATAGACTCTTAAACAAATCAGTTTAAGACTCGAGCTTCATCAGAAAACGGACTTCTGATCATTACAGATCAGGACTCGCTCTTCAGAGGAGAAAAGGACTTCTAAACACGTCAGTTTAGGACTCGCACTTTAGTGAAATAGACTCTTAAACAAATCAGTTTAAGACTCGAGCTTCATCAGAAAAATGACTTCTGACCATTACAGATCAGGACTCACTCTTCAGCAAACAATGGACTCCTTAATACTTCTATTAAGGACTCAGGCTTCAAAATACACTATGACTCTTAAACACTTTGTTTAAGACTCATCCTTCAAAGGTTCTATACTTCACAGAACCTCTGTGGAATTGCTCAGAGCCAATGACAATCTCCACAGAACCTCTGATGAGGTTGACCTATGTTCTGTGCATTATTTATCTCTATTGATTCAAGCATAGGTCAAGGGGGAGCAGAAGGAAACCTCAAATTGATCTACAGAGGTTGTTAGATCAAGGGGAGCGAAAAAAAAAAGGGAGACCTTGCTGAATCTACAGAGATTCATAAGTCAAGGGGGAGCTAAGAATGCGACAGAAGAGATCACATTCGCCGATCAAAAAGAAATAGGTTGGTATCTCGCACTCACACAATGCCACAGAAGTCATAAGCCACAGAGTTCTTTCAACCAAAGAACCTCTGTAGATCACTCAAATCATTCAAATGACTTCTGCTGCACAAAATCTTTGAGATTTACAATTTTCTAGGACACCAACTTTCAAATAAGTCCTAAATACATTGTTAAAACTGATCAAAAACTTGGATGATTAAAAATGTTTATAAATTATTAGTTATTAGAAATTTCCTGTCACAGAGCCTCTGCTGGCTCTGGCAGAGGTCCAAAAACCTCTGTAGGATAATTTCTCTCTACTAAAAATTTATTGATCCTCTCCGTATTTTTTCAAACGATTTTCATTAAAGATGCCGAAGTTGCAGAAGGCACACATCCCTCAACCCTTCCCAGTGCAACCCACACATCTGACACCGCAGGTCTAGCTGCAGAAGGTGTCATTGAAATAGAGTCGCACAACTCGATCCCTACCCAAACCAAACAGCCAGAGGTCACTCTTTCGACTTCTGCGCCCACAGAAACCGGGGAATCCATTCCTAGGGAGTCTCCTCAAAGAGACTCACCTATAGTTCGTGATCCATCGCCCCAGATCACACTAGAACACCCTACAGAGGAATTTGTTTCCTCTGACACGCACAATATAGGGCCAAAACTTCTTTCAGAGAGAAGTAGAGAGCACCATGACGAAGAGACTCTAGACAAGTCTCCGAGTCAACAGAAGAATATTCCGATACCCACCTCTGGAGTGGATTTGGACAATGTTCTTCACAGAACTTCTGTAGAGACTGAAACTCAGGTTTCTTCTCGAGGATCAGATGGAAATCCTTCCACCCCCAACGTACAAACAAGGGTGAACGAAGGTGTCCCAGGAACAGGGACTCACTCTGGAGAAGGAGTTGTTCCTCCAGAGGTTACCCAAGAGGAACATGTTACGAAGGATGAGTTCCAAGCCTTTGTAACCTCTGTAACTCAAACATTGAATGAGTTGCAAAGCTCATTCACGACTTCCCAAATGCAAAAATCTAAGTCTCTTCAAAGAATCTTTGTCAACGTTTATTTCTGTGTACTCAAATGTAAATGCCTCTGGCATAAATTCCAAAATGAATAATCTTCTGAGGTATTGTTTAACCTCTTCTTTACTTAGGTTAAAATGCATAAATTCAACCTTCTATTTTTCAATACTTAGGGGGAGATTGTTAGCTCCAATATTCTGAAATATTAGAAGTATTGAAAAATGGCCAAGTACAGAAGAACTTCCACAGAAGCTCTGCTGAGTGCAACAGAAGCTCTGCCGGGCATCTCAGAAGAATCAAAGGAAGTTTGATCAAGAGTGATCAAAGACCAAGGAAACTACAGAATGACGCTTTCAGAAGACCAAGACCGCAGAACCTCTGTTACCAATAACAGAGCCTCTGCGGACAACATCAGAAGACAAGGAACCAAGAAGATTTCTCAGAGGACCGAGCCTCAGAACCTCTGCCACCCATGATAGAAGCTCTGCAGAAGTAAACAACCAAAGACTCGGAATCCAGTGAAGACTACTCTACAGAGGAACCAGACCGCAGAACCTCTGTAACACTTTACAGAGCCTCTGTGGTCCTCTAAAGACCTGGAAGATATTTATGATATCTTGCTACTGTTCCAAGACCTGTTCATCAACTTGCATGGCAACTTGCCCTGTCCAACTTCAACACGTGTCAAACTCTGAGTGGACTCAATAGGGCATGGTACAAAATAGACATCTGCGCCATTTAATGCATTTACCAAAAGTACATCTGCTCCATTAAATGCGCATGGCTCAAACAACTGTTCACACCATCCAGTTCACTATTCATGCCGTAAAAGGAACAGTGGCCTACTTCATAGTCTTCTAAGAGTAGTATAAAAGGAAGACTCATGTTGAGTTCTTCCTAACACATAACAACAGAAAAAACAAGAACACTTCAATCGAACATCAAGAACACATAGCTTATGCACATTTAGAGTCATATCTGTTTAAAGCTTTGCATACTCACTGTTCTTAAATCTGTTCTTGATATATATATATATTCAGTAAACTTTGAGATATTATTTCATGTTCACTGTTTATTTATATTGTGTTCTAAATCTATCAAACATATCTGTTAGTTCTTCAAATACGCTTCCGCATCAAACATAAACTCGAACTAATAGATCTGATAATCTTGTTTAAAGCAAAACGGGAACCAACATATATATATATATATATATATATATATATATATATATATATATAGAGAGAGAGAGAGAGAGGTAGGTTCAAACGAGAAGGCATATCATATGCGAGAAGGCGAGAAGTAACCTCACGTTGCCACCTCATCAAATCTTATAGATGTGATTAACTTGCCAAATTAGACTAATAAGGACATTAAGGTAATTTGAATTTTAATGATTATCTAATTAATTATTTTATTCTCTCAAAAATCTCATTATATCCTTAATTCGATTAATTTATTTTGGATTTTACATATTATCAAATTAAATATTTTTCAAGTTTTTTTCATAATTCTTTTTTTTTTGTTTTTCACACTAATTCTTGGATCAACGAATGATGTTATACAATATCACATATGATACTACAAGATATCACATGTGATACTACACGATACCACATATGATATTACAATCAAGATTCTATTATCACATGTGATTACATACATACGTCAATCTATTATCACGTGTGACAATTAGTATATCATCATAGATCGAGGTAATAAAAAAAGAAGCAAATTAAGGATAATCTTACACGATATCACATGTGATACTACAATCAAGATTCTATTATCACATGTGATTACATACATACGTGAATCTATAATCACATGTGATAAGATACAAATGTGGACTTATTATCACATGTGATAATTAGTGTATCATCACAAATCTGGGTAGTCAAAAAAGAATCAATTAAGGATAACCTTATTGAATTAAGTTATTAGATACATATGAGAAACACAAGTGTATATTGGATTAAAGTTTACAAATAAAACACTAACCTTATCGATTATTTTAATCGAACCTTGAAATTGAGTTTATCCGGGTCATTCTCTAATCGAACTAAAAACATAGATTTCTATGGAAATAAGATTTGTATCAAATGAAACCCTAACCTATCGACTACTTCAACCAAACCTTTAAATCGACATTGTTGAAATTGTTGTTGTTGGTGAAATCGTTTAAATCGTTGTTGTTGGTGAAATCGTTGGAATCGGCCTTGAAACCTGATTTGGACATTGTTGCTGGATCTATTGAAGATTTCGAATGAAGAACATGATTTAGACGCAGGTCTACAAACGTGAAAAAGATCGATGCTGAAAATCTGAATTATTCTTCTTGAACGTGAAAAGATCGCCAAAAATACAATAATATGATAAGATTGCTATTTAAAAAAATGGTTTGGAAATTAAATCAAATCCCAACTTAATTGGGATTGTCTCACGGTTCATGACAAACACTCCATGTAAATTGTCATATATACCCTTTTAATTTAATTTTAGTCTATTATATTTAATTCATTGATTTAATGAGATAAGCGGTTGAGATTTTTTCTCGCCTTCTCGCATATTGACTTGTTTCTCACATGATCCTTGCTCCCTATATATATCGAAATCATATTATGGGTGGATAGTATCATTCCTGAACCCACTTTAGATATAGAAATCAACCACCACCCGTGCCCATTATCCATCAAGACCCGGAATCCCCACCCCATTGGAGGGTACCGTCTCGCAAGTCAAATTTCTATCTCTATATTAACCATGCACGAAGAATAAAATATAGTTATTTTAATAAAAGAAATCAAGATGGTTTTGATTCAGGTTCAGCCGAAACTGAAAAAGAGTTTTTCAAGAAACTAGAATCGAAACCGGAAGGACCACCTTATAAAAGAAAGGGAAATTAATTAAAATACCCTAAGTTTGACCCCCTCTTACCAAAATACCCTAAATCTCTACCGGTTTACCAAAATGCCCTAAATTTCCGCGGTGGGTCCCACGATTGCGGGCCCAGTCCACGTGTCACCCAGGTTTGGGCAAAATGTCCCGCGGAGCCCCCCAACTATGGTTGCGGTGACAAGTTTGGTCCCTGCCCGCGGTGACAATTTTGGCCTATCGCGGGCCCATCGCGGGGAACCACCGCGGGCCAGGCCGAAACTTTGTGACACGTGGGTGTGGGCCCGCGATCGCGGGGCCCACCGCGGAAATTTGTGGCATTTTTACAAACTGAAAGAAATTTAGGGTATTTTGGTAAAGCAAAGTCAAACTTGTGGCATTTTAATTAATTTTCCTAAAAGAAAATATAACTGAAAAGAAACCAAGTTTTTTTTTTTAAAAATAGCCAATGTTGGCCTTAGTTTAGTTCTTCGGATTATTAGTTTGGACCAATCTTCACAAAAATTATTGTTAACGAACAAATAATTAGCTTTGAAGTTGAAATCTTTCTAGACGTGATTCGTTGTGCTTTTCCAAAAAAATTATCAAAAAAAATTGTATCTTTTAAGGAAGAACATAATAATCAAATATGTTTACGAAATTATATTCTTTGGTCGTGAAATAGGTATGTACAATAATTTTCTCCCTCAATATTCAACAGTTGAAATGAATATCTTTCACGATTACTCGTATTTTTTTCTTTATTTTATTAACGATATTTTATAGTATAGAGAAAAGTCCAAAAAAAACGTGAAGAATTTTTTTTGAGTGATTATGTCTCTAGAATTATTTTTTGAACATTTGAAAACTTGTTAAATAGGTTCTTCTTACTTAAAATATACTTGTTATACAAGTAAAAATTGAGTTGAAGAAAAAAAAATCTAACTAAATATAAAAACATAATTGTCCCCCCCCCCCCCCCCCCCCTCCAATCTGCCTCATCTATGTCCCGTCCCACTCCCTCGTCACCGACTTCACTGCACGCTGTCGTCGTCGATGCTCCGAGCCACGCCTCCATCTCCGTTGACCCCATCTCTAACCAGACTCTATTTTTCATCCCCATCTTTTAATCCTTCTTAACCATGTTCTTTTACAATCATATTTGTTATATATTCGTTCTCTCTCGCCTCTTAACATTTTGATTGGTAGCATCATTCTTTATAATAGGTTACAGAAATTCCGATTCTAAATACGTTAGACGGTGGTTTAACTTTACGCAATATCTTTCCTTTAATATTCTAACGAGGCTACTCATATAATCATACCAACTAAATGGTTGTGAGCATGCATATAATATTGTTTCCATCTTCCTCAATCTTGCTCTACAATTTAGAATGCTTAGTGGACCATGTTTTCTTGCTCCAATGAAACGTGTATGAAACAATGGTGGTGGATCTAGATGTAGGTGAGGTTGTGTTTAGTATGAAAAACATAAGGGATGTGATGTTGTTGTTCGACATCAAGAATGATTCAGGAAAGTTAAATGGTTGTATTTCAACCGAAAATTGATGATGTAAGAGTAGGAGAGTTCTTTAATGGATAAGACTCTTGAATATATTAAACATTACTTTGATATATTTTGGAGTAACTTGTGCTATATTTTGGAGCAACTTTTGGTTAATTTTGGCCCAACTTTTGTATGCATTTGTTTATGTTAAAGGAGCTAATGGAAATGATATATTTATTTTGTTTTATGAATGTAAAGATTTATTTATTTAAAAAATATATAAGGATTTAATTGCTCAAAATTTGAAAGTTCCCAAGTCATAAGAAATATTTAAGAGGTTTCATAATGTCAAATAACTTAATCATTCAAAATAAAAAGGTAAGTTAGGTTTAAAAGATTTTTTTCATAATTTTATTAAATTATTCTTCAAAGTATTATAATATTTCTTTATTCTTATTAAAACAACAAATAAAAAGGAATCTATTTATTGGATTTGTATACTTTGTCCCTCACTTTATTTTGATATAATTGGTCAAAATTGGTCCATAAAAGAATTAATTTTAAATTTGTATTGATGATATGGTAAGCCAAGTCAAACCATACACTAATTGGTCTTCATTGGTCAAAAATAATGAAACCAAATAATTCAAAGGGGATTTGACCTTTTTCATCTGAATGGATCTTGAGAGTGGGGATGGAAAAATATGATGGGACTAATAATACATCATATTTTTGGATAAAGTGAAAATTATAATCATCATATCTTAAATTTTATATTTGATAAGGTGGTCGACCACACCCATCTTACATAAGGCCTTGAAAGATGATATGGCATGCCATATAAATTGCAAGATCTTGCAAATTTAGCAAGACCTTTCAATTGTAGAAAGACATTTCACAATAAATTATATATAAAACAAATACATTTTAGTTTAATTTAATTTATTTATTAGTTTGTTTAAACAACAATTATTAATATGTTTATTAAATTTAATTAATTTATTAATTTATTTGAACATTATTTTTTATTATTTTTATTAAAATTTCTACCCACGATTTATTTTAAATGGGCAAAACGATTTAAATCATCGTGTCGTCATGCATGAAGGCTATGAACTCGTTAGGTAGTGGGAAATATCGTATTTAAGGATGAGGAGAGATTTCAAGAATGGAAATGTGTGGTTGAGTCGTCGATGGTCGATTCGTGACCTTGGTGTTTTCTTTTAGGGAGGGCGGCGAGTAACCGAAGTCTCAGTCTTTGACTTTAGAGATGCTCGTATTATGTTAGTCTTTGCTCTTGTTTTGTAATTTGAGGCGTAGTTGGCGGCGGGGGTGTGTCCCGGGTGAATTTGCAGTGGGCAAGATATTTCTAAAAGTAGCATTGTAGTATGTTGATGAAACCGTATCGGCGTGGAGCCGGAGTTTGTGGTGGCCCTGTATTTAGGCTAAATGTCGGGTAAGTCCGGTGCTTCAATCATGTGAGGATAGTGAGGCACAAAGTTAGTTACGATGTGCAGAATGAAGTAGATTATGTTAGGAGTCCTCGTTTGTCGGAGACACCGTTGAAGCATCGTCATGCCGGCCGTGGACGTTGAAGCCAACGACCGTTCGTTAAGACCGTTGTCGGGAGACTGGAATTGGAAAAGGAAACTCATGTGTGCTTATTCTGTCGGGTTTATGCAAAGATGTAAGAGGTCGTACGGGGAAAGGTGTGTACCTGTCAGGATGCTGAACCGCCTTGTGCGAGTGTTATGAAAGTGGAAGATCGCTAGTTGGGTAGGTGATTTTCCTATGTGGTTGATGTTTCGTTTATGAATGAAGTAGTTAGCACAACTGAAGTGGGACACATTGATTATGTTGGGTTGCAAGGGAGTGCCTTACCTTTTGGTTTATTTGAGCTAGGTTCGTGTAGATTCCGAAAGAGCCGGAGGGGGACAAAGACTCGTTCGAGAGAGTCAAAGTCGTGAGATAGCCTCATCTCTAATGTATGTGTTATAGTTGGTATGGAGAAGTCAATGCCTATTGTGTGTACCAATGACCGTGAGGATTTTGCCTCTAGTGTGATGTGGTGGTGTGGTGGTTGTGTGGATAAGTTAGTGGTAACTTATGCATAGTAGACGTGCAAGTCATTGGTGTGGTAGTGAGTTACTGTGAGGTTAAGTGGTGGGGCTGGTATTGTTGAAATGGGATGAGCGAAAGTGGGAATCCTTGCTCGGAGAATGCTGACAAGTTATACAAATGTGGCAAATTTATGTGTGCTGAGATGCATGGATGTTTGGTTGGTGTTATGGTATTGTTAACTTGAGGATAAAAGAATGGAGTGGTAGTTGGTAGCTACCTAAGAGAGAAACCATGTGCTCATAGGTTGCGACGAGCTGATGGGTGAGTTGTTTTGTGCCATTGACATGGTTACGAAGATGTTGGATTGGTTAGTTCATGATGTTTCGTAGTTGATACGAAATCTTTGGGAATGTTGACCTATTCCTTGTGTGTAAAGAAATTCTCATGAGTGGGTTAACCCCGTTTGTGGAACAATTCATGTGTGGTAGCTTCGAGCATTGGGTGTTATTTCTGGATGACTGGATTAAATCCCCGAGTGAGTCTGGTGGGGAAACCGTTTGGTTGAGCATATTAATGTGAAGATGTTAGTAGCACAATTAGATTGGATGGAAAAAGAGAATGGGCAATGTTCTATACTAGCCTGAGGAGGTGGAGATGGTATGTGAGATAAGGAGGTAAACCGGAAGTGGGAGGTCTGGGCCAGTAACCCAGAAAATGGGAAACAACGTTTTTAGGGTGTCATTGTTGGGTACATGAACTCCTAATGAGAGTATGAAAAATAGGATTTGCGTGTATGTGATGGTTTAAGAGTCGAAGAAAGCTAGATTGTGTGGTTGGTCAAAAGTGTGCACCTTCTAGTGAGTCGTTCTTTGGAATCACGTTTTATGTTTTGGGAAGGAAGTGGAAGAAGGTAGTCGAATGTAGTGCTCGGAATGAAGGATCTTTGGATTAGACTTGGTATTAGTGTGGGAAATAGACCAGTGAGCTTGTCGATCGGTGTTAAGCTATTGGGAATAGTTTTGTGTGAGCATGGTCACTCCTTCCTATTGAGCGGGTGAAACTTGAATTTATTTCATGTGGATGGACGATTGTTGGATGCGGTGAGAATTTGATTGTGTGCCTTCAGGATTAGTTCGATTTGGATTGGTGGTTGCTTCAGATGTTAGTGTGGAAGTTTCCTACTTTTAGTTATGCATATTGTGGGGTGATGATGTGGTGAGAACGTATGAATTGATTTGTTGATCCAAACCCTCAGTGATTTGATAATGACCCTATCTTAAATACTTAGTGAAAATTGTAAGTAAACAATATGTATCAGAGTTTCACTATCGCTGATAAGTACTAAGATCTTACAGTACTGCTGATAGGAACTCTCGCACTTTTAGATTAAACATTCAGCGAACACTGTTCACCATATCGCTGAGTCTGTTCAGTCCTTATGGTGATCGCTGATAAGTTAGTTGTTTACTTATGATCCCTGAAGACAAGATTCACGTCAACAAAGGTTCTACGCTGAAGTCGAAGATCAAGCTCAAGAACCAGCGACAAGTCTCCTAATGAACTGATGCGGATCAGCGAAGACTCAGATTTGTCCACTCAACGTGAAGTATCAAGTACAAGACTTTAGCTATCGCTGAACTTTATCATTCGCTGAATAGTAAATGATAATCGCTGAATCAACGAAAGCTGATCATGAAGTCCTCCGTACAAAGTACTTTTGTCTTAACCTCCCTTGCACGCCACCGTACGAAATGTCAGAAAAGAACCTCCGAAAATCTGAAATCGTACAACCACTCTGATACTACACTGTTCATTCATGCGGCTACTAAGGTTGTCAACAAAGGTCAATGACATGCAACCAATCCGCTGATGACACGTGTAAAGTGTATACTGATTTGCATTAAATGCATGCAGTATATAAAGAGATGAACTCACTTCATTTGAAGTAACTTGCTAACTCTGGACAAGTTCAAATCTCTCTTAAGATAGGATTTTATTAGTAATCTCCTTATCTTTCTTAGTGCAAGAAAACTTAGTGTTCCAACTTGTTTAGATTTAGGTTTATCCTTAATCTTGTTTCCGCAACAAGCTGTAAATTGTTAATGATTTATCAATAAACAATTTAGAAAAGTAAAATAGTGTGTTTGTATTCAACCCCCCCCCCCCCCTTCTACAAACTTGTTTAGGCCTTTCGGGACCAACAAGTGGTATCAGAGCAGATTTGTTTAATCTCATAAACAAGATCTAATCTAAGATATTTCTCTTCCTAGCTATTATCTGAAAATGGCCAACTCAAACACAAACACTCACTATATAGACAATGGTTCTCTTGCAAAACCCCCTAGATTTTCCAGAGATAACTTCAACTTATGGAAAAATAGGATGACACTCTTCTTAGAAGGTGTAGACCCCACTATACCTTACTATCTTGAAAACGGCCCACACATCCCTGTAACAATTGATCCTGCAGTTCCAGCCACTGCAACTAGAGCTGCTATTCCAGAAAGGCTGATTCCAAAGGAAATCCATCATTGGACCGATGAAGACAAGAAGAAAGTGGCTATAGATACAAAAGCCAGATCCATACTATCCATGGCCCTTCCTGACGAAGTCTACCATTCCGTCATGAACCTGAAATCCTCAAAAGCCATGTGGGACACAATATGTGTTCAGTATGAAGGAACGTCTGAAGTCCAGGATTCAAGAAAGATCAACCTGGTAAGACAATACGAAAGTTTCATCTCTGGTAAGAATGAAACTCTCTCTGAAGTACATCAACGTTTTAATTGCTTAATTATAGATCTAAAAACGGTTGGTAAGGAATATTCTAACTTTGAAGTGCTGACAAAGTTTTTAGAATGTTTACCTGAAAGCTGGGACAATTATTCCATGTGTCTCAAGCTGTCGAAAGATCTAAGATCAATGACACTTGCTACCTTATATGGCACATTGCTGAATCATGAGCAATCTAGCCATCTTAAGAAGAATCTTGTAAAAGATTCCAAAAGCACCCCTGTTGCTTTAATCTCAGAGGAACCTTCTACTCAGCGACCCGTGGTCACTATCACTGAGTTAGAAAGTAACTCTGAAAGGTCATCAGATTCTGATTCTTCAGATGATGAATCCTTGGCTCTCCTAACTAAAAAGTTCAGGAGATTCGCCAAGAAGAAAATGTTTAGAAAGAACAAAACTCTTTCTATAGCTGACAAGCCTAAGTCATCAGCTTTTGTTGATAAGGCTACTGCTACTTGTTTCAACTGCGAAAAGACAGGTCATTTCGCTAACGAGTGCAGGTCAAAGAAAATCATGAGACCTTCAGCTTTTACAAAGAAATCCTTTGTTCCAAGGAATAAAGACGACAAATACTTAAAGCTGAAGGAGAAGTATGCAAAGCTGAAAAGCTTTAAGAAGAAAGGAAAAGGCCTGATGGCTGACTATGATTGGGCTGCTTCTGATGAAGAAGCCTCATCATCTGATTCTGAAGATGATGAAACAAATCAATGTCTCATGGCCAAGATTGAAGAAGAGGAAGAAAGTTCAGACATTCCCTCCACTTCAACATCTGCCATTCAGGTATCACCTTCCTTCTTTACCAATATTGTAAATATTGATGAAGCTGATAGTCTCCGTAAAATCGAACTACTGACTAGAAGTTTATACGAAGCCATGAACGGCAAAGCTGTGGTTGAAAACCAAAATCTTGATCTCGCTGAAAAGCTTAAAAATTGCCACCTTCAAATAGAAAAGCTTTCTAAATTTGAAGAAGATTTTAAAGATCAAGTCAATTTAAATCAGCTAGTCAAAATCGAACGAGCGGAAGCTATCGCTGCATTAAAAGCTGAACAAGCTACTGTTGAAGGATGGTGTAATTCTTCAACAAAGATCACTGAGATAATTAAGGCTCGGATTCCTCTGAGTGATAAACGTGGTCTGGGTTATAAATATGATACTCCAATACCAACCACTGAACGTTCAATGCTTAAATTTGGAACGTTCGTATCCTCAATAGCTGACACTTCTTCATCTCAGTACTCCTCGTCGGTTACACCAATCCCTGAGGAAACTCCTACCTCAAAAGGTAAGGAGAAAATGGTTTATTCAAAACCTACCTCTGTCTCTAAAGACAAAGGTAAAGGAATTGTTATTTATCAAAATCCTCAGAAGGGTACTTTAGTACCTAAGCTGAATGCTTCTAAAGCCTTGGTGATTCATTCATCTGGTTCTAGAAATCAGACCTCTGGATCAGTTCAGCGACCTACTCCTAGACTCAGAGTAGATGTCCTTGGTAAGAAATCAGAAGAACTGAATGTTCGTCCTATTTCAAAAACCAACAGTGTACTTGGTGCTGGCACTTCTAATTCCAAATTAAAAGCTCAGCACTCAAGTGGTCCTAGAACTAATTTTAGTTATAGGAAATGTTATCACTGTGGACTTACCGATCATATTGCAAGTAAGTGTCCCACAGCCACCAAAGCTGATAAGATAGCTAAGGTGAAGATAGCACCCAAGAAGACCAAACCAGTTGCAAGTCAGGTCAAGGTGACTCCTACCTCTGAGGTCAAGAAATTGACCAAAGTGAAGAAAGACAAAGCTGAATCTTCAAATGCTGCGAAGACTGCTGAACCCATTCCAACCTATTCCACTGACAAACACGTATACATGGCGAAGTGGGTACCCAAGCAAAACTAATCTTCCTTTGTATTGCAGGTTAAGAAGGGTATCTGGTATCTCGATAGCGGATGCTCTAGACACATGACTGGAAAGAAAAGCCTGCTCGCTGAATACAAGGAAGAGAAGGGTCCCTCTGTGACTTTCGGTGGAAATGGAAAAGGACACACCCGAGGGTATGGTGTACTTTCAAATGGTACAACATCCTTCAGAAGAGTCGCATATGTTGAAGGGCTGAAGCATAATCTTCTGAGCATCAGTCAGCTTTGCGACATGGATAACAAAGTGATTTTCACTAAGGAATCCTGCTTTGTCTCTGACAAAAAGGAGAAGATAGCTCTCAGCGGTTATCGTTTGGAAAATGTTTACGTTATAAACATGGACTCAACAACCACTGAGAACTCCTGTTTCTTCTCAAAGGCATCTTCTGATGTCAACTGGCTATGGCACAAGAGGCTCTCACATCTCAACTTCAAGACACTGAATACTCTTTCATCCAAAGAGTTAGTCACTGGTCTACCTCAACATTCATACGCCAAAGAATCCTTATGTTCAGCGTGTGAAAAAGGAAAGCAGACCAAGGCAAGCTTTAAGTCCAAGCAAGTTTCCTCAGTGTCATCTCCTCTTCAACTACTCCATATGGATTTGTTTGGCCCCGTTAACAAACAATCCATCGCTGGAAAGAAATATACGCTGGTCATAGTTGATGAATTCTCTCGTTACACATGGGTAATGTTTCTCCGTTCTAAGAGTGACACCCCTGAAGAACTCATCACCTTTGTTCGGAAGATGGAAACTCTGAACAATATGACTGTTCGCTCAATAAGGAGTGATCATGGAACTGAATTCAAAAACAATTCTCTTGATTCCTTCCTTGAGAGCAAGGGTATTTCTCACAACTTTTCGTCAGTGAGAACACCACAACAAAACGGATTCGCTGAAAGAAGAAATAGAACAATTATTGAAGCTGCACGTTCAATGCTCAGCGATTCTCACCTGCCTACTCAGTTTTGGGCAGAAGCTGTCAACACGGCTTGTTTTACGCAAAACAGGTCTCTGATAGTCAAAAGATTCAAAAAGACAGCCTATGAACTTTTTCATGGGAGAAAGCCTTCAATCAACTTTCTTCACATCTTTGGTTGTCAGTGTTTCATACTGAACAACAGAGATACCCTTGGAAAGTTTGATCCTAAGGCTGATGATGGAATCTTTCTTGGATACTCCTCAGTTTCCAAAGCCTTCAGAGTCTTCAACCGAAGAAGACAAACTGTAGAAGAAACTATTCACGTCACGTTTGACGAATCTCGTTCAGCGAACTCTAAACCGAACGCTGATACAGAAGAACTGAATCAATGGATGTTTTCTCATCTTGGTGATTCAGAAGATGTTCCCACTACTCATGCTCATACAACTGAAAATGATGGTCCTACTATCATTTCCAATATGCAGAATAGTGAAGCTGAAACATCTTGGGTCTCAGCTGTTCCTATAAACACTATACCCGCAGTTGATCCAAATGTCTCAGAAATTCCATCTATTTCTCAACAATCAGTGAATGAAGTGACAAATGCAAGCATTCCTCTCTTAGCTGATAATCCAGAAGTAGCTGAAGCCTCATCTTCAGTTTCTCCAGTTCAGACTGAGTCAGCGACGCATGCTCCGGCTCAGCGATGGACTGTAAATCACCCAATCGATCAAATTCTTGGTGATCCCAACGCTGGTATTCAGACTCGTAGAAGTGCAGGTAATATTTGTTTATTTGTTAACTTTATTTCTCTAACTGAACCAAAGAAAATAGATGATGCCCTCAGAGATCCAAACTGGGTCAGCGCTATGCAAGAAGAGCTAACTGAATTCGAAAGAAACAAAGTTTGGAAACTTGTTCGGAGACCAACTGACAAAACAGTGATAGGCACTAAGTGGGTCTATCGAAACAAGTTGGACGAACATGGTACTGTAACTCGCAACAAAGCTCGTCTTGTTGCTCAGGGATACAGACAAGAGGAAGGCATAGATTATGACGAAACCTTTGCTCCAGTAGCAAGACTTGAATCTATTCGTCTTTTCTTAGCATATGCTGTACACAAAAACTTCACTGTACATCAAATGGATGTTAAGTCAGCATTTCTAAATGGAAAGCTGAATGAAGAAGTTTATGTGGAACAACCTCCAGGATTCTCAGATCCTAAGCATCCAGGTTATGTTTATAAACTGGATAAGACACTTTATGGCTTGAAGCAAGCTCCTCGTGCATGGTATGACACTCTTTCTACTTATCTCCACCTTGAAAAATTTGAGAGAGGTAAGATTGACAAAACTTTGTTTTTTAGAAAAATAAAAGGTCATATCATTTTAGTTCAAATATATGTTGATGACATTATATTTGGTTCTACTAACCCTGAGCTTTGTACTCGTTTCGCTGATAGAATGAAAGATGAGTATAAAATGAGTATGATGGGTGAACTAACATATTTCCTTGGTCTTCAGATTAAGCAAACTGAAAAAGGAACTTTTATAAATCAGGGAAAGTATGTTAAAGATATGCTGAAGAAATTCGACTTAACTGAAAGTTCAGCTATGAAAACCCCTATGGCACCACCGCTGATACTTGATAAGGACACAAAGGGTGTTCCTGTCAATGTCACGCTGTACCGTGGGATGATCGGCTCACTACTGTATCTTACAGCTAGCCGACCCGATATTATGTTTGCAACATGTCTGTGCGCACGATATCAAGCTGAACCTAAGATATCCCATATGAAAGCTGTAAAGCGAATCTTTCGATATCTTAAGGGTACAGCGAATCTAGGTCTTTGGTATCCCAAAGATTCAGGATTCGATCTAACCGCCTATTCAGACAGTGATTTTGCAGGTTGCAAAATGGATAGGAAAAGCACCACAGGAGGATGTCAGCTCCTGGGTGGAAAGCTGGTAAGTTGGACAAGTAAGAAGCAAAACTCAGTATCCACTTCCACAGCTGAAGCTGAGTATGTAGCCGCTGGAAGCTGCTGTTCTCAAGTCTTGTGGATGAGAAATCAACTACTAGACTATGATCTTCAGCTCTCCAAAATTCCAATCTATTGCGACAGCACAAGTGCCATCGCTATAGCAAACAATCCAGTGCTACACTCAAAGACAAAACACATAGAAATCAGATATCATTTTATCAGAGATCATGTGATGAATGGTGATATAGAACTTCATTTTATCCCAACTGATTATCAGTTAGCTGATTTGTTTACCAAACCTCTTGATGAGACAAGATTCAACTTTCTCATCAGCGAGCTTGGAATGCTGAACTTTGAAGGATAAATCTTCAGCGGTTCACATTTAATCAGCGATACGTTTATACATTCTTGTATAGGCTCTCGGATAAAATAAACGTGTACAATCCATTTCATCATCTTCTCTCTGAATAAATTTGGTTAAACTGATATCAAGGTATGTTTTCTCTCTCTGACAAAACGCATGAAAATGCAAGATTTCAAATTCTTTCTTCGCTGAATATCTCTTCCTTAACAGAGATACTTTGAAATTTCTTAAAACCCTCACTGATATTTCTATTCAGTGCTTCATATTTTCCAAAGAGTCCCTGAGTTTTTTCTTTCAAAACCTCAGAGACAACGAAAGAATGTGAAAGGACAGTTGTGACGTCATTGCAACGGATAACACCAGGCACGCTCTTTTTCTGACACACGTTTGCACGTTTCGTTGTCTATCCAATCAAATGCAAACACGTGTCCGTGTCATGATGAAAAACTTTCCCGCTCAAGTTTTTCTCTCTCTACTCTCTTCCTATATAAACACTCTCAAAGTTTATATTTGTCTTTTACGCGAATCAATCTTTCTCCGCAAGAAAAGAACACTGTTGCATTTTGTGCTCTCAATCTTCAAGAACTGTTCATCATCTTCTTCATCAAACTCAAGGTTAATATGTTCTTATCTATTATCAAATGCGAATAACTTGTTTTCGATCTTATCATTGTTTTACACAAGATCAAACAAAAAGAACTCAAAAATAAAATCATTTTCTTTCATGGTTTTATAAACACAACCATTTCATGGTTGTTCTTCAAGTTTTAAATCTAAAATCTTAAACTTGTTCTTCTTTCGTATCCATTTTTTTAAGAAACTGGAATACAAGGCTTATGGGTGTTATATTCGTTTTTTTTTAAAACAAGAAAAACCCTAATCTTCATTAAGACTTTTTTTGTCTGAATGAAATGGACAAATTTCGAAAAATCTTAATGGAAATTTTCTTTCCACATTAAGATATTTCTTATTTGTTAACATCTTTGGTTGAACTGATAATACAGTGAAATGGCAACTTCAAAGCTGAATGTTACCGCTGAGTCCATCTCCGCTGATTCTGAGGAACTGGAAATCACCAAAGCTCCTCAGGTTAAGTTTGAGCTGGATCAACTAGACTGGACAAAGGCAAACAACCTCTCAGCGCTTCTCGAGTTTCCTCCTCGGAAGCAGGTATCCCATCTAGACGACGCTGTAATTTTTTTGAAGAATAGCCCCATCTACACAGCACTGACAATCACACCTCCTGCCAGTCAGCGTCTATTATCCCAATTCTGGTACTCTGCCAGACACACCGACCTACCCTCCGCCAAAGATCCATCTAAAACCATCGACTGCATACTCAGCGATACTGAGTATGGCACCATCAAGATAACCCCCGCAATAATCCGCAAAGCTCTGAAATTCCCTAACGCTACCTCAGAAAATCCTTTCATTCCATTACCTGACCACAAGAAGCACGCTGACAGGGAAGAAATCATTGTTTTCCTTGATGCGATGGGTTACATCTGGGAGACTGGAAGAGACAAGCTACCTGAGAAGAAGCTGACGCTGATAAAGAAATCCAAGATGCCCAGCGAGATGAACTTCATCTTCGCTCACCTGATCAGCTGCATGACAGCGAAATCCGGATCTTCTGATCAAGCCGCTCAACCTCAGCAGGCCATGGGTTACGCACTGCTGAAAGGTCTCAACATTGACTGGGCCTCCATCATCTATGAAGACCTCATTCAACGTGTTGATTCTGCCGCTGACCGACCAGCATGGGTCCCTTACCCACGATTCATCAGCGCCATCTTTCAATATGTCCTGAAGGACAGCTATCCTGAAGAGGGTGATCTGAAACTCTCTCAGATTGGCCCTAAAGTTCTCGACTTCAAGCCTGTCGCCAACGAGGTACGTCTCTCTACCCTTCTCACTCTACTTAATTCTCCGCTTTCTGTGGCTCCTTCAGCGACAATACCCCTCGCTGATTCCCAGGCCACAAAATCCATTCCTTCTAAGAAAAGGAAACAATCTCTTACCCCTCTTGATTCCAAAAGGATCAAGAAAACCAAGGAGCAACCCCAGCAATTCCATGCTGAAGACTCCTCAGCTCATTCTGAAGAGCTGAAGGAAAGTTCCGTGGTACGCTCTGCCACACCAATTCAAGCTATCCCTTCTAAACCTACTTCAGCGTCCTTAAACGCTGAGGTTAGAACTTTGGAATCTACCCAACCTTCTTCAGTCTCTCAAAAGACTGATGAAGTACTTCTCAGCGAATCCAACGCTGAACTTGCAACCCAACCCCAATTCTTATCCTTCGATCCTCCCTCTATTTCTTTGGACACTCCTCCAGCTAAAACTGGAGATGCCATCATTCAAGAAGCCGTTGAAGCTTCTCAGCGAATGACGAAGAAAGGACCTGCAGAGATCTCCATCCCTCACGGAACTTTTGAGGGAGATATGGAACACTATGGAGGGACTCGAAACTTTGATGAGTTCGTCAACGCTCCTGCAGGTACAGATCCCACCTTAAACACTGTAACTAAACTTGAAACTTCTGAGCTTTCCTTTGTTCACAAGTACTTATATGTTACAGGTCCTTATTTGGGAGACATCAACCAGTCTCTGAAGTCCATAGAGATGAAACTTACAGATCTCACCACCGGTCTATTAAATAACTCTACAGCTGTAACAAACGCTGGAGAGAATCTGACGAAGCTGACTGCTGTGGTGGAAAAGAAGGCCTCCTCTGATGACATCAAAGACCTTGATAAAACTCTCGCCGACTTTGCCAAAGTGCTCTCCGACATCTACACTTACTACACCAATCTCAAATCGTCAGTTTCCACCGTTTCCAGCGAGGTTACAACGCTGAAGAAATCGGTTTGTACACTCGAAGGTGATATGTCAGTGGTCAAGATCGACTTGGGCTCAGTGAAGACCGACCTTAGTTCTGTCAAGACAATGATCGAGACGCTGGTGAACAAGGCAAACAATCCAGCTCCTGCTCCGGCCCCTGCACCTATTTTGGACTCATTCACCGCAGAGGATCGCCAAGAGCTGAAGAAAATCACGCCTGCTATTTCTGGCCTAGAAGACAGAATAGATAAGCTTGAAGGTTGTGTGAAAATCTCTGGCCCAGAAGACAGAGACAACACCAATGCTGAATCTACCCATTCCTCCCCCGCCCATCATGAGAAAGAGGGGGAGAAGAGCGCTGAACAGGAGAAGAGCGCTGAAGATCAAAATAAGAGCGCTGAAGACCTTTCCCATGATGAATCTATCAGGGGAGAGGGTAATGAAGATCTGATTACTGGACCTCAGGGAGATGAAAACCCTAAGGGAACCGAGAACCTCGCCTCTGTATCTGAGGGGGAGCAACTCGAAGAAGATGCTGAGGAATCCGAAGCAGAAGAAGACGAAGACATCGACATCCCTGAAGCTGAACCATCCTCCTCTCCAAGGAACGATGATGATGATGATGATGATGATGAAGATGACGAATTCTTTGTCGTCAAACATGCTCCTCGAAAAGCTCTTAAAGGGATCGTGATAACCGAATCCACAGGGGAGAAGACAAAAACAAAGACAAAGCACTCAGCCTCTGGCGCTGAGAAAAGCAAAGACAAAGGCATCGCTGAAGATGATAATCTGGCGATCCTACTTGCAAAGCCGATTTGTCAGGTACACTAAACTTATTTTTCCTTCCATGATCATCTCTGAACAATCAGTTATCCATTCCACAAACACCATACACATCCACATTTTTTTTCTATCTTTTCTACCCAAGTTCTTCTACCCAGTTCTTATTTGTAAGATCGCTGCGTTTCAGCTAGTCCTCTCCCCTGTTTGAGGATATCGCTGAAGGATCTACTATTGGGACTTCACCAATAATTCCAGCTACCGCTGAAGACATAATCCCAGTCTTAGATTTAATCTCTGAGACTGATGAACCAGAAGAACAACCTCTCTCGCACAGAAACAGACCTTCCTCAGTTCCTCAAAAGCTGAGTGAAAAAGATCAAAAGAGGAGAGAAGAAATGATAAAGCGATTTGAGGATCAGCGAATCATTCTAAGGCGCGATCAACTACCTTCAGTTCCTCCTAAGTTCAGAATTTCAAAAGCTGAATACCAGGATCATCTTAGAGCTGAACGCCTCATCGCTGAAAGGAAGGAAGCTGAAGATAAAGACAGAGAATACGCCATCAAGCTCACTCAATAATCTGTCAAAGACCCCAAGCTGAAGCGTATTCCCATTCAAATCCAACGAAAGCTTTGGGAACAAGCCCAGAAGATCGTGGAAAAGAAAGCTGAAGTTTCTCAGACCACCCTGATCTGGTGTAAAGAGAAAATCCACTTCAGATATCGTCCAGCGAAGATCAACAAGGTATTCATCTCTGGAAGAACCTCCATCGGAGTACCTATTGTTGACATCAAACTGTTCAGAGAAGATGGCTCATCTGAAACCTTTCGTGCTGACACTGTAAAAAGGTATGGTCTCTCTGAATGGCTGGAGATGAGGTTAGCTATCCAACCATCACAATCTAAGTACAAGGATCATTTCGAAAAGCTGATAAACAGACAGATCGATTTGATATCTTCTTGTGTGGATATTCCTCCTGTTCCTGATCTAAAGCCGAAAAGAAAAAGGGGCTCACCAAAGAAGAAACGTCAAGATTCAAACTCAGGTCCTGTCATACAAAATGAAACTGGAATTGGTTTCTCTCGCGCTGAAGTACTTGGTCCTGATCCTGATCTATCTGCCCTTGACATCTCTTTGCCACAATGTGAACTTTTCGTCCCTGGTAAAGTCATCAGTAATCCTTATGGAATATTCTTTCTTGACTACGACGGACGTAAATGCTTTCAACGGATCGCTGAGCTTCCAATCACTCCAATCGAACAGCTCAGAGATCTCATCTACTGGTGCGACTTCAGAAAAGACATTCAGGCACGACATCTAAAACCCTTGATTTTTGAAGCTGCTCTGAAGCTAAAGAATAAAGGAGAAAAGGTTCCTGACTGGATGATTCCAACTGAAAAGACAACCCTTGATGAACTTCTCATTAAGGAAGAACCCTTTGAAGGCTGACAACAATCACCTCTTTCTCTATTGTATCAGTCATCCTTCAGTACTTGTAATTTATTTCGCTTGTACTTGTAATCTTTCTTATTCATATTGTAACCTGATTCAAAGATTTAAAGAAAGATTTCAGCGAATGTACTTTACTCCATCAGTACTGAAAAGATCTCAGAAAACAGTAAAAGGGACAAATATTTTATGAGTTCTTTTTATCCTTATGTTTTCATTAAATAGCAATTTTCTTTGTTGATATGTCATAATCAAATAGGGGGAGATTGTTGATCCAAACCCTCAGTGATTTGATAATGACCCTATCTTAAATACTTAGTGAAAATTGTTAGTAAACAATATGTATCAGAGTTTCACTATCGCTGATAAGTACTAAGATCTTACAGTACTGCTGATAGGAACTCTCGCACTTTTAGATTAAACATTCAGCGAACACTGTTCACCATATCGCTGAGTCTGTTCAGTCCTTATGGTGATCGCTGATAAGTTAGTTGTTTACTTATGATCCCTGAAGACAAGATTCACGTCAACAAAGGTTCTACGCTGAAGTCGAAGATCAAGCTCAAGAACCAGCGACAAGTCTCCTAATGAACTGATGCGGATCAGCGAAGACTCAGATTTGTCCACTCAACGTGAAGTATCAAGTACAAGACTTTAGCTATCGCTGAACTTTATCATTCACTGAATAGTAAATGATAATCGCTGAATCAACGAAAGCTGATCATGAAGTCCTCCGTACAAAGTACTTTTGTCTTAACCTCCCTTGCACGCCACCGTACGAAATGTCAGAAAAGAACCTCCGAAAATCTGAAATCGTACAACCACTCTGATACTACACTGTTCATTCATGCGGCTACTAAGGTTGTCAACAAAGGTCAATGACATGCAACCAATCCGCTAATGACACGTGTAAAGTGTATACTGATTTGCATTAAATGCATGCAGTATATAAAGAGATGAACTCACTTCATTTGAAGTAACTTGCTAACTCTGGACAAGTTCAAATCTCTCTTAAGATAGGATTTTATTAGTAATCTCCTTATCTTTCTTAGTGCAAGAAAACTTAGTGTTCCAACTTGTTTAGATTTAGGTTTATCCTTAATCTTGTTTCCGCAACAAGCTGTAAATTGTTAATGATTTATCAATAAACAATTTAGAAAAGTAAAATAGTGTGTTTGTATTCAACCCCCCCCCCCCTTCTACAAACTTGTTTAGGCCTTTCGGGACCAACATGATTAACATTGACGAATTGTAGTCAATGCAACTCGGGAAAGAAAGTGTTATCTGCATTAGACGTATATCGTGTTGGGAGAAGTGGTTTTTTTTA
The DNA here is from genome assembly GCA_033807775.1 of Saussurea involucrata. Taxonomy (NCBI): domain Eukaryota; kingdom Viridiplantae; phylum Streptophyta; class Magnoliopsida; order Asterales; family Asteraceae; genus Saussurea; species Saussurea involucrata. Next base: position 64,657,038 of record CM066326.1, read on the forward strand.
ATTGCGTGTTATCTGGTGAAGAAACTCATAACTGTGAGTTTATGGTGATATGCAAGGTTGACCTTGTGTTGAGTTGGCGAATTGAGTGTTCGTTATTTTTATAAAGGATTCAAGTTATTGTGGCGTTAATTTCGGTAAAAAGGAAGTGAGGTTGTGTGTGAAACCCTTATTTTGGCGCGTTCTGAAACCGCGAGTCCATGTGTGTGGACGGTATGTCGTACAGTTGACCTGATGCATTATAACTACGTCACGCGAGTTATTGGGGTAAGGGTTGTAGTTAATCGAAAGTGTGATAATTTGTTGGTATACGCCCTATTGTCTAAGAATCATGCAAAGTGAGAATAAAAGGATCCTTACAAGAAGCGTAGAGGTTAGCACGGGTAGTTATCAGAGAACCTTCCAAGAGTAAAGATGTAACGTGGGAGAGAGGCAGTTGGTGGGACCGTATATCGCGCAGTTGACTGTCGATAAAACCAACCAGATTCGCGAGGAGTTAAGGGTGGCTCAAGACCGCCAATGGACGTATGCGAACGAAAGAAGGAAACCAATGGAATTCCAAGTAGGAGACAACGTGAAGCTTAAAGTCTCGCCTTGGAAGGGCGTTGTCCGCGTTGGAAAGAAGGAAAGCTAAGGCCTAAGCATGTCGGGTCGTTTGCCATAACCAAGTGTGTGGATGAGGTGGCGTATAAATTAGAGTTGCCCGAAGAACTTCGGGGAATTCATTCGACCTTTCATGTGTCGAACCTAAGGAAGTGTTTGGCCGAGGCAAGTATGGTTGTACCATTAGAAGACATTTGCGTGGATGAAAAGTTGATTTATGTAGAAGAACCATTGGCGATAGTGGATCGTAAGGTCAGAAAGCTGAGAAAGAAAGAAATTTCTCTAGTAAAGGTCCAGTGGCGCTACCACAATGGCCAAGAGGCCACTTGGGAGTTAGAAACGGATATGAATCCCAGTATCCTCAATTGTTTGAAGATGGAATTTCGGGGACAAAATTCTTTTGAGGGGAGGATGTTGTAATAACCGGGGTTAGGGTGTATGAAATAAATTGAAGTTTAGTGGCCAAAGTGTGATAAACAAAAGTTTGGTGTTGTAGTGTGATTGATATAAATAGAAGTAAAACCCTAAAAACCCTCACAAAAAATCCCTTATTGTTTCTGTGTGCGGCAAGTGTGCGATTAGTGTGTGCTTGGACTGTGGAATTCATCGAAAGAAGACGTTGGAATCGATTGTTGGAAGTGTAATCAACCATCATCAAGAAGGTAACCTCTAACTCAACCCTTAAAATCCAAGATCTTCTTGTCTGAAATGTTGCTTTGATAAGTTTTATGCTGTGAACCTAGATAAATCGATTTCTTCCTGAGAAAATGAGACCTGTTTGTAGCTTATTGTACTGATGGATATGAAGGAGGGTGGGTTAATAAACTCTATGGATTTAAGGAGATAAGAGCAGTGGGGTAAGAAGAACTAGTGATTTGGGGCTGGAAAAATCGATGTCCGGATATCGCTTTTGTGAGGATCCGGATATTAGTGTCCGGAGATGGTCGGATATCGGAAAGCCTGGCATCCGGTGTCGTGCCCGGATAAGAATGCCCGGATGTGATATGTTGGAAGTTCCCGATAGTGGAGGAAGTAACTGGAAGTCCGGATGATTGGAAAGTCGGATTTATCCAGAAACCCTTGGGAATCCGGGTGAATCCGGATTTTGTGAGTGATACCCGGGAACCGGAGCTGTCCGGAGTTCTCCACCCGGAAGGGTCTTATCTGGGTAAACCGTTTCGGATAGTTTAGCAGTCCGAAAATTTGAATCCGGATACTCTTGTCTGGAAACATCTGATCCGGTTAGTTTTGTGTAGTGAGGACCTTTAGGCGTTTATAGTGAAGTGACTTTAATGTACCTCCTATCCGAGAGTCGATGTTAAGTGGGAAATTGAGTGACTTACCCCTTTAGTGTGTGTGATGTGTTTTTAGGTGTGCGGTTTGAGAAGGGTACTATTCAGTGAGAAAGTAATTGTTGGACGCCAGGTGATTCCTTCTAACCAAAGATTTTTACCAAGTGTGTTCAAGTACACAAATACTTGTTTAAACTGCATATTTTACTTAATGTTGTTAAACATGCATAATGGTATGACTTTAAAGGTGTGATTACTTGAGTGCGGGCATGCGATGGCTTATGGTTTGTATGTGGGGCGTGTGTCCCATAAAGAATCTTTATATATATGAATTTGTTTCATATAATATATCAAGGGCGGGTGTGTGCCCTAACACGCTGTCATGATTGTGTGTGTGTGACCATAGCGTGGGCCATCAGCATGTGTCGTATGTGCATATCATTATAAATGTGTGATATTTATAATTCCTTATAAATTGCTTTATAAATTGTGTTATTTGTAGCGTGGTCATGTAATTGAGGGAACTCACTAGACCTCATGGTCTAACCCTCGTTTTCTAAACTAAAACTTTTTCAGGTAAGCAGATAGTCGAGGGCTCGTTTAAGGGCAAGGGCAAGGGCAAGTTGTGAGTTGGAGCTTGCGTATAGAGGATCTAGAAGACTTCCATTTTATTGTCTACTTACATTTCTCAGTTGTAGTTAAGGTTATTTCCGCGAACCCGGTTTTGTAATTTGATAGTGTGACAATGTTGGGCCATTTGGCGTTTTTAATTAAAGTAGTAACTTGTATGTTTGTTCGGTGTGGGTTGTTACATTTTCTAAGAATCATCAATCTTAGACTCAAAAGTCCGTGTTGGTTATAGTTTTATATCGTATTTTTGTTTTAAAGATAAGAGAGTACTTAAGATTAATGCACTTAATATTAGTTAATAACGAGTCAATAATGTATGAAAAAAAGAATATAATTTGAAATCCTAAATATAGATATAAGTTGAGTCGTCTCATATAGTTAGTAATTGTTTTTAAAATGTGAGTTTTTTAGTTAATAACAAGAAATCTGCTATATTATAACACAACAATAAAATTCATGCGGATGAAATAATCAAAAGAGTATGTAGAAGATGAATAATGGAGTATATATCTAGGTTTCTAGACAAAAATAGTTTTTAGATATTAATACTAGATAAAAATAAATTTAGAGAAATAATCACCAATACTATCAAATGAAAGAACATTTAACTTTTTACAAATTTTAGTGTCCAATGTAATTAAAATAATACATGTTTGAGCTCTTAATATAATGCTAAATCTTTTTGGGCCCTATTATATACTAAATTTTAGTCTTTTTTTATTTACAATTTTTTTAACTACTATTATATAATATTAAAAAAAATTACCAATCAACTATATAAATCATGATTTTGACAAATCATATCGACATATGAATCATGAATCTAATAAATCTTATCGACATTCATATCGCCCATAATTAAATATAAATTTATAATTTTTTTTGAAAACAATATAAAGTTATAATTATTTTCTTATAGCCACTACCCAAAATATAAAGTTCATCAAATATCAAATTACACATAATTAATTCAAAAGTAATGATATATTCTCTTACAAATTTTATAAACAAGTTTTTTAAAATATCCTTCTCTAGAGTTTGCTAATTATTTGAAAAAAATATATTTACTAATATTTAATACAGAAAATGATCAGTGATGGATTCAATAATTTTGCAGCCAGTGCACCTTTAAGATGGATTAAACATCGTAAAGTCGCTTAGCGTTTTTGACCAAATTCCTCCATTTTAAGAGATTTTTTAAGTTTTTTTTGTTGATTTCAAAGGGTTTTTTCCTATTTTTTGTGATTGATATCAAAAGGTTTTTTTGTTGTTTTTTGTATATTTAAATGTCCCAGAGCACCTCTCAAAATTTAACCTGCACACCTTTCATACTCGTAAAAAATATTTCCGACGATTAGTTGAGTAGATGCAAGGAATTTCACTCGGCCCTCGTAGATCCACCCCAAAAAATGATATTGTATATAACTATATTTATATATCAACATCTCAAAATGATTACAAGTTGAAGCCTACTTGTTATCCCATTTGCTTAGAAGGGGTGTTGGTAAATGTGGTAATTTTGAACATTTTGGTTTGTTGCATATCTTGTATTCTGTTTTCTTCTATATATGTTTCATTCTTTTTTAGTAATGCTATAAATGTACTTGCTTAATGCAGGGCGATACATCTCGATATTAATGTTTTGTTTTATATTTTGTCTTTGTTAATTTTATTATACAATTTTATACGGTTTTGAGAAAGCGATAATGCGTTTCTTATAAATTTGTTTAATTTTCATTTTAATTTATTTTAGGTTTAATTGATGTAATTGATTTTAGGTTTGATTATATAATGTTTTTTAATGAAAAATAATTAGATAGTATGTTATAATTCAATGATTATCTTAATTATATTTAAAATAAGATGTTTATCTTCTATTTGATTATATTTATCCATTAGTTAGTAATAAATTCAAACATATAGTTTTAAGAAGTTGTACTTATGCCCCATTTACTTGTAAGTCTGAATTTTAAGTAATATGAATCAATAAACAATACATGATCCATATAAGTTTGTTTTTAAGAGTTTTTTTAAATGATTTATAATATAGTATAGATATTGTTACCTCTAAAAAACAAAAACACTTTAATTATATTTAATTTAATCAGGTCGAGTATAGAAATTTTAAATTTAATTAAGAATAGAGTACTTGGTCAGCACTTAATATATTCAAAACTGATAATATTTTTATTTGTTTTATCTAAAAAAATTAAATTATTATTTAATTAATGATGTTTTTGTAAGAGCATCTCCAATGGTTGATTTAATGACTTGGAGAATGGCTTGAGAATGATTTGATCATTGGAGTAAAGACTTGATGGGTTTACTTCTCAAAGACTTGAGTTTTCTCAAGTCTTTGAAGTTATGTATGTGAGAGGCAAGTCTCAAGTCTTTCAAGTCTTTGATGAATCTCACATATTTTTTTATTTTTTTATTATTCTCAAGTCTTTCATAAAAGCTTGATGATTGTGGATGGCCTAAGTATTTGATATATTATTTATAAAGTACAAAAAAATAGATTAAATTGAATTGTTTGTAGAAGATATTTTGTCGCGTTTAGGATAGGATTAACCCACAAATCAGGGTGGACCTATGTTCCAACCGCAACATGACAGCAGTAGCAATACATCCACTCAACTATTTTTTAGAAGGGTTAGGCCATCAGTACCCCATGGAAAGAATCTTTCAAATATTCCACTCCACATCAGCGTCACATCAGCTTTTCTCTCATCCCCCACTCCATCCCTAACAATCCCTAAACACCCGTACCCCATTCCCTCAAACCATTTTGCCACCTCATTTATTTTAATTCTTTTATTTATACATTTAATTATTTAACAAAATAAAAATATTTATATATTTTTTAATAAATAAAAATAAGATAAATAATAAAAATTAAAATTCATACCATTCATTAAAAATAAAAATTACAAAATACAAAACACTACCAATCATGAAATTTTTGAATTTGCTCTTTTCTCGCTAAAGTAACCCTCAAAGCTTTTCCCGTAAGGTGATCATGTGAGGCCATGAAAAACTCTAAGTCTTTATCAAATCGGTTTGCGCGTTCGATTTCGCGTTCTTGATCCAACCATGTCGTTCGAGTTTTGAGCGTTCGATTTCGAGATCGAGTTTTTTCATTTTGTATTCCATTGTATCATCAATTTTTTCGTTGAACGTCGTCAACAACTGAGTAACACTTTCGTCCGTATTCGCCCCGGACGTATTACTCGTTGATGATTTTTTTGCCTTGTTTCTCCCGATGGGTCGTTGAATTTGCTCGTCATCGTCATCATCGGAAGGTTGGGTACGTTTTGAACCCCGCGATGAAGTTGTCGTCATCGTTGGAACGGCTCCCCATTTTGGACATTTTTTTAGGACGTCCCAAGCTTGTTCGTGAGTGAAAGCAACTTTATGGCGTGCTAGATACCGTTCGTGTGCCGTTCGGGATATATCGGCCTCACTCATCCCGCTTGATCTATTATTGAGCAAGTTGTTGTAGATGCCGCCAAACGAATTAACTCTTTTATTGAGGTCGTTGAACTTGCTATTGAGTTGATGGGTTGATCTATAACCTGGTTCACGACCCATGCGAGTAAAGAACACATGCCCGATTCGGCCCCAAAAATTTCCTACATTTATGTAAAATTAAGTATAAGAATAATAATAATAATAATAATAACAATAAAAATAATTACCACCGCTTTGTGCGTTACCGACCACGGGGTCCTCCGAAACGTCAACCCACGCCGACACTAACGCGAGTTCCTCGGCTTTACTCCACGTTTGTTTGGCGGCTTTCTTTGGTCTCGGATTTGATGGTTCCGGGTTAGATTGTTGTGTCGGGATAGATTGTGGTGTGTTCGGGGTAGAAGGTTGGGTTTCCGGAACAATGTCGTCGTCGAGATTGAAGTTGGCCGGAGTAAAACCTTGTTCAATCAACCCGGGACGTGTAAATTGGTAAGGAATTTGTTGGTGAAATTGTTGGGGAAATTGTTGCGGATATTGTGGCGGATTTTGTTGCGACCATTGTGGCGGAATTTGTTGCGAAAATTGCGGATGATAACCTTGTTGTGTAAACGCTTGGAAACCAAGCTCTTGATCTTCTTGCGATTGTGGTGTATTCGGTCGGTTACGACGGGATGTAGGTGTTCTGTTTGAATTCATGATGAGAGAGGTGTGAAAAATAAGAGGTTGAGAGAATTTGAAAGAGTTTGAGAGGTGTGAGAAATAAGAGGTTGAGAGAATTTGAGAGGTGTGAAAAATAAGAGGTTGAGAGGTGTGAGAAATAAGAGGTCGAGGGTTAAATATATAGTGGGATTAAATTGAGAAAAATATTTTTTTTAGTAATAGAGCCGTTCAACGGCATGAATTTTAAAAAATTTAATTAAACTTTTTTTTTAAAAACCCTTCGGGATGGATCGGGATCCCATCCCCGGATTCCATCCCTTACCGCCATCCCCGCAACCTCCGTAGCCCATCCCCGCATCCATCCCCAAGGGCCATCCCGCTTGGGGTACGGATGGCCTTACTATCCTTACCCCTGCAACCCTATGAAACACCCTATCCCATTCACATAGACCAAACAAATCAATTAAACATTTATCTTTTATACTCCTGAAATTATTTCATTAGTTTACTTTATACCTTTTATTTTTTTAATTTTTATTTTAAATTTTTATCATATTAACACATATAATCGTATATTAGCTAAAATACATTAAAAAATACGTTTTAATTTTAACAAATTACACCATTATAATCGTCTCTTCGATACGTTCGAAATGAGGTCAATATTGAATATTTTTTGATTTAATTATTTTATTATATATCATATATACTACATAAAAATATTTTTTATATTTAAAATTCATACTCTTATAGTTAAATATTTAATTTATAGTACATCTTTAACTTTTTTAATTTTCGTTTTACACTCTTATTACATTAAACATAATAATCATATGTTAACTAAAATATTTAAAAAAATACGTTTTAACATATCACATTAAAGGGTATTTGGGATTGCTTATTTAAAACAACTTATTCTTATTTTTAAAAGTGTTTATCAACTTATGTCGTGCTAATAACGAGTTGGGCGTAAAAATACGTTTTATCTTGTGAAATATTTTCTCTCTAAAAAAATACGTTTTAACATATCACATTAACATACATAATTACGTTAAAATACGTTAAGAAATTCGATATATATATATATATATATATATAATATATATATATATATAATATATATATATAGAACGATAAATTTAATAATTTGTATGAAGAATACATAGAGCGTAGTTGTACTCGTGTGTATATTCATTTAAATGAATAATCAGAGTTGGAATTTGTTGGAATAAAAAGTATTTTTTTAACGTATTTTTGTTAATATTGGGCTCATTTCGAAATAATATAATTAAATACAAAAAATAAGAAGGTATCGACGAATAACAATATAAAAAAATAACGTAAACGTATGACATATAATAATATAATTAAATAAAAAAATATTTAATATTGGGCTCATTTCGAAGGTATCGACGAGACGATTATAAATTTATATGGCGGAACTTGTTAAAATTAAAAGTCTTTTTTAACGTATTTTAGTTAATATATATGTGTTAATATAATGAAAGTGTAAAATAAAAAATAAAAAACTAAAAAATATAAAGTAAATTAATTAAATAAGTATAGATGTGTAAAATGTAACTTTTAAATAAAAAATTAAAAATTTGAAGTGTGTAAGGGGAGGGGGTATACAAAATGGCAGTAGGTGGGTTTAGAATAAGCCTTTTAGAATTTTTATAAACAGTAATTTATTTACTTTTTACTCTCTCCGTCCCAGATTGAGTGTCCATAATTTTATTTTGTTTTATCCCAAAATAATTGTGTATTTTTCAAAAGTAAAGTTTCACTTTCTCATTATATCATTAACTATGAGGTGGAGAAAGTTTCTTTCATTATTATTAAGGTTAATTTGATTATTTAAAAAATGTAATAATTACACATTCTCAAAAGTTGTGTGTCATTTTCATTGTCGTAATTTAATTTGGGATGGAAAAAGTATATAACAAATATAAAAAATTATAATAATATCACATACCCTATGCGAATATGGTTATTTTTCGTGAACTAATAGATAAGCTAGATATTTATACTACTATATTAAAAGAATATAACGGTTATTTGTCAACATTCAGTTTTTCAAGATTACTATTTCTTTAACTCATTGTACAACTTTAAAAGCCGAGAAATCCTCTCTCCCACGTTTCTTTCAAAAAATCAAACATTTTCAATTTATGAGTTACACTTTATACCCTTAGAATTAGTTATCCAATTACTTTTGATCCCTTACTTTTTTATTTTTTATTTTACACTCTTATCATATTAACATAAATAATCGTATATGAACAAGAATGCATTAAAAAATATTTTTCTTTTTTTACAAATTATACCATTGTAATTGTCTCGTCAATACCTTCGAAATGAGCTCAATATTGAATATTTTTGAATTTAATCATATTATTAAATATCATGAAATGTACGAATTAATTTATTTTATATCCCTTACATTATTCATTTTCATTTTTATCTCTTATAATATTAAAAATACATAATCATAGTTTAACTAAAACATATTTATAAATGCATTTTTACAAATTATATTGTTACAATATTCTCATCAATAATTTCAAAATAAGTTTATTATTGAATATTTTTTTTAACTTAATAATATTGTGAAATATCATAAATACGTATCAAGATTTTTCAAGAACGACGTACCGAGATTTTTATAAACTTGTACATTTCACGTTCTTATCTATATTTATCTATTATACTCCTTTAAAAATAATTTCATTTACGGTTATTCTTGAAAATTTTAAGAAGTACAAATCTCAATACATCATGTACAAGTTTAAAAGTTTTAAAACCTCTCACGTTCAATATGATAATTAAAAATAAAATTATGTATTATTTTTAAATTACAATTTATACAATTATAATTAGTTATTTAGTTTACTTTATATCCCTTCTCCTTTCATTTTTTATTTTACATCTTTATCATATCAACATACATAAACTAAAATACATTAAACATATGTGTTTTTTTATTATAAATTATACCATTATAATGGTTCATCAAAACTTTCAAAATGAGCACAAATGTTATGGGTTTGAAGACCCCACTATCGAACGAATATTTTTCAATTTTTTGACCAATTAACCATATTTACCTTTAATTTTATACATCTGATATGCGATTTAAAAGCGAATAAATATGAACATGAAACAAAAATTATTTTTTCGAATTCTCGGCTTTAGATTCGAGATACTTCGCGCCGCATCGCGCGCAAATATGTATCTAGTTATCTAAAAAAATTAGTATTAACTAATAAAGTAGATGTTAATTTGTAAATTAGTTATATTTTATAGAAACTAATTGATAAATTAGATGATAAAATACATCAACTTATATTGATATAATTAAAAGTTAATTGAAAAGAATATAACACCGTATAATCAAAAAATGGAAGAAATCACATAAACTCATAAAAATGTTATTCTAAACGGTGTTTCAAAAAGTGAATTTATACCTGATTAAATAAGGCTTTTCAATAACTTTAGGATATGCTAATTTATAGTCAAAGAATCATACCGATGGCTGATTCCGTTATTCGTGTGCAATACATTGTGGATCGAAAAAGTTTTAGTCGTTCTAACAATTTGTTTTGAATTGAAATTTTGCTCGTTCCTTTCGATTTCTATATCGAAGATATACTTAGGGAGTAGTTCTAATATATTGATTGACATTAACCTAGATCGTTGCCCCTAAGAAATTAATCAACATTTTCTATTAGAGCTCCATCATGAACTATTTACATTATAACCCAATAAAAAGGGTTCTAATAACATAGAAAAATATACGTCAAGCTAGGGGTTTCCGCGGTATGGTTTAGGGCGGTTGGGTCAAACCACAAATCGCATCACATATATCTCATACCGTAAAAAAAACTGCATCGCGAAATGCGGCATGATGTTATAACCCGTAACCTCGATTGTCAGATCTTAGACAAATATGTGGTCCAAGTACGATATGTGGTAGCTGAAGGGCTAAAACGTAAATGTTGGGAGTATATATATATATATAGGGATAGAATCCCTAACTATTCTTATCTTATCTTGAAGAGTGGCGGGTGTATTGGAGAGAAGAGAAGGAAGAGGTTTAGGAGAAATTGATTGGGAAATTCTTCATCAAGTGGTAAAATCACTGAAAATATTCTCTTATTGCTTGTTGACAGTGCTTAGAATACACCTATAGACGTGTGCTAATTAAACCTCAATGCAAGTATACATCGAGATCTAATATCGTCTTTCAAGTAATAAAGTGGTAAAATACCAGATATCGTTCCCACAGAGATTGGAGTAAAAGCGTAATAAAAGTCTAATAAAAGAAATGGTTTCCAAGGATCAATTCGGAGATTAATATTTTTTGTTTGGAGTTGGATTATCACAGGCTATATAAAACAGATAATAAAGGATAGCAAGGGTGTAAGATGTTGGGGTGAGATTTAAACAAAACTTCCAGCGGACCAATGCTATGGTAATGCTACAGCATTGTGTCTTTCAACACTTCCGTTCATCATCTACTTTTCAGGTTGCCCTCTCGGGTTTTCTGCCATTCACTACTGATCTAGCAGCCACTCGACCCATCTCTGGTGTCATGTGTCAGAACTATCGATAGCAAAAGGAGTCCTTCCAAGTATACGGATAAACAAATCTCTTTGTTAAAAATCACTATCTCGAGCCGATTCCCATATCAGTTAAGTTGACATGTTCTAAGTGGGTCATATCTGACTCGCACTCTACATTATTACCATCAAAACAGATGATCAACTTATTGGGCAAAATCAACCAGAAAGAACAGAGGTGACAAATCTCTTTGTCAGTAGCTCTCTCAAGCTTACTTTCTTTGTCATTCGGATTGACGTGCATATCAATGGATCATCTCTGACACCATGGCACTTTACACTTTCAAAGTGATCAACCGTCCTGAAGTAACTTGATATTTTATAAAACTTAACATGAAATGGTGAACATCATTATTGAGAAACGATGTCCACTTTTCATTGTGTTTAAAACCTCACCCTTTAATCTCACACCCAAGCTATTTAAATTTAGCTACTCATACTGAAATGTAAATGACAAGAAATATAAATTACTGAAATTAAAGACAGATATATAAATGACAATAAAGTAAAATGTAAGTATTAAAAGACTATAAGTTAGTGCAGCAATGTTGTACCAATGCTGCAGCAACTCATAGCTAATAATAAGAACATGAAGAACAAGATGAAGATTGCATAAAATTAAAGAGATTCTGGAATTCAGCTGTGAGAACTGAACTCCAAAGTTGTCTAACAAAAACTAAAACATACTACTTCTATTTATACTAATACAAAAGAGGATGTCATACTAACTTTACTATTTAAGCACTATTCATTAAGGTACAAAATACTATAGCACCAATGCCTCCCATGATGGTCTTTTTAGAGTTGAACAAAACTTCATCAGGCATTGAATTAATTCTTCTAGAAGATGGTGAGTCATAGTCCCAAAATTAAGCAACAAAAAGTCTTCTAGAAGTTGATTCTTTCTTCCAATCGTCCAGTCTTCAATGTTGTAGCATTGGGCAGGGCTGCACTATATAAATAAACACAATAAGCATTCTTAAAACAGTAAATGACAAGTAAATCATAGTCTTAGCTCCATTAAACAAAGATTGAAAATAAGTAATAAAAAGGACTCAAATGTTGGGATAAAATAGCAAATTCTAACTAAAAAGGAGAAGAAAAAGATATAATATGCATTAATAAATAATGCATATCACACCCTCAAATTTAAAGTGTTGTTTGTCCCCAAACAACTAAAAGACCTAAAAAGAAAATGACTCAATTTTGAAATTTCTTGCAAGAATATGGCATTAAGTGCCCACATCATGTACATCATATCCCATGAACTAGATAGCCTTTTATAAATCCTTTATCACTCATTTTAACCCAAAGTGTGTGTGTGTGTGTCATAGGCTAGCACCAATCTTCCCTTTGTTAGACTCAAACACACCCTACATTTAAAGTCAATAGGGATTTTTAGGGTTTCTCTTTGGCATATCGTTTCTCACCTAGCCTTTTCTCTCAACAAAAATTTTAAAAATTTGGCACTTTGTGCTCTTTTCTTGTTGAATTTTTGTACCTTGCCCCTATGGGACATTTTTGGTATCTTTGCCTCATGCATATCAAGTTAGAGCTTTGCTCTTTTTGATTGATCTTTTCATGCTTTTTAAGGTGTAACCTTCCCACCCTCAAATTTGTGATTTACAATGTCCTCATTGTAACAGTGAAGTTCATTGGTGTATAAAGGCTACAATTGGCTTGTGAAATATGAAGAGAAGGCCTAGATCATCTTCTAAATGTGTATAAGGTGTGTGAGTCAAATTGCGTCCCAAGAAGAGAGTGGCTAGTTCTAACAAAAACACACAACTTTTAGGCAAATGCATGGTTTCAAAAATTATTAGGGCTATAAAATCAAAAAGCATTATATAACTAATGTGTCACCTTGCAAGAGAAAATAAACCTAAAAAAATGATAACATTATCCCAGACTCAAAATAAAAATAAAAATGGAGGCTAAGGAAGGTGATTTGAACCTGCCCTACTCCTTAAGAGTAGGCTGTGAATCCTTGGATGCTCCTGCCAATGTTGTAGCATCCATCTGCTGCTTCTTTTCCTTCAGCAGGCTGTCCCTTTCAGCTTTCAGCTTCTCATTTTCTGTGGTCAGCCTCCATTTTTCAACCTTCACCTTGCTCAACCTGATCAACACCTTCTTGACCTGTTCTCTTTGTTTTGAACTCGGCTTTCAGATCTTTCTTCATCTCTTCCAACTTTTTTTTTCTCAACACATCATCTCGAACCGTAGGTATTTTCACCCTCGAAATGGTGATCGATTTTCTTGATGAACAATGGCAAGATGGTTTGAAAAACAGAGGGAAGAAGAAAGAGGTGGAAGAAATCATTTTTTTAGGAGAGAGAAAGAGACAAAGATGGTTTTTTAGGAGAAATAGAAGTTAAAAGGTTGATTTATTGGGTTGGAAAATGGAACTAATCTTTTGTTTTTATCCTAAAAAAATGAAGCACTTTAGTTGGATATGGAAAGAAAAGCACACTTTTAGTTTGCCCATAGTACAAGCATGGGTGAAAAAGATATTTAAATGCCATACCTCTTGTACTCTTGCTATTCTTTTGCTGAAAAATGGAAATATTTGGGGTAAGGGCTGGAGTATTTGGTGGGCAAAGGTACCATCATGTTGTCTTTTGTTGAAAAAGGGTTTCAACAACTCTCACTATTCATGTACTCTCTTTTAGAAAAACTAGTAAGTTGTCCAAAAAGAGATGGGTCTTTGCTTGGATTGTTTTTAAAATCAAAACCCTCCATATTTACACCTTTCCAGCAAAAGTAGCAGGGCCCACTTTTTAGATATTTTTTTTTCACAACTTTTTTTTTCACAAAGCCAAGGGCTGGATGCTGAAATGATGCTACAACATCCAATGCTTATCTTTTGTGCCTAAAGAGATGACTTCCTAGAAAGCAGTAAATTTAAACTAGGAAATTAGAACTACAGAATATTTACAAACATGTATGAACCAAGTGGTTGGAGTGAATGTTTCGGCACAAGAATCCGCATTTTCTTCTTTTAACAAGGTGTTCTTCTTTTTCAACAACCGGGTCTCTTGTTAACAACTTATTAAAGAGTGGTGGAATTTGCTGGAGCACATCAGTATGCTCCTCAGCCCAAACGGTACTCACCAACTTAAATTGGTGTTTCTCTTTCCACTTATGTTTGTACACGTTTCTCATCACGTGTTTCTCTCTTTGATCATGGCACAAGATTTTAATGGAACAAATGGGGGAACAGGTCATCCCCCAAAGATTTTTCCACACCACCTCACCAACAATCGACTTTGATTTTATGAAGTTTCCCGGGTCCATGGATTGATCATCATGTCCCTTTTTAAAAACAACTTGAAAGTTTTCTGCGCAGCTTTGCTGCACGAATGTTGCAGCACCCGCAACAATATGTTTTTTATGCACATGTTCAAAGTAGGGGTTAATGATAATCTTGGCATTGTGTTGCACCTCTTCACTATTTTGAAGTGAAGAGGGATTGCTTAAATGCTCAGGTTTTTCCTCATAACTTTCCATCTCTTGACTATTTTCCAAAGTATCGACCTCATCCTCATCCTCATCCTTACCAATACATTCAAAATTTTCAATATCACTTGGTATAGGAATTTGGTTTTGTCTGTTGATCTCTTCAAGATTAGTTGAAATGTTGGCAACAGATGTCAATATACTTTGTGAGTAATCTTTCATACTTTGTATGTGCTCATTCACGAAAGTTTCAAAAGATTTGAAGTTTTCGATTAGTTCTAAAGAGGGTGTAGGGGGTAAAAATGAGTTGTTAAAGTCATCCCCTTGAAAACTCTCAGAAAAAGCAACTTGTTCCTCCCAAGATTGGTCAAAAGTATTTGCGTACGTGTTACTCCAATCTTGGTAGGATGGTGTTGGTGATGTGAAAGTGCCATGATCCTGACCATTTAAAAACAAATTAGGATGATCCTCCCATGATTGAGTATAATCATTGAAGTGTGAGGTATCCCAATTACTATCTCCCATGAAATAATTGGATTCGGGGTTCGAAGGACAATAATATGTGAAATGATTTCCGCCACAGATGTCACAGAAAACAGTTTCATATGGCCCAAACGAATATCCCATTGAATCCATATTCACAGAAAGATAAACTCAAAGATTTATTACTTGTGCACATATGGAGACGTATGACAAGTAACAAAGGTGGTAGAAAAATCAAATCTTTTAAAATACTTTTAAAGACTTTTAGCGTGCCAATCCCTGGCAACGGCGCCAAAAACTTGACAGTGCTTAGAATACACCTATAGACGTGTGCTAATTAAACCTCAACGCAAGTATACATCGAGATCTAATATCGTCTTTCAAGTAATAAAGTGGTAAAATACCAGATATCGTTCCCACAGAGATTGGAGTAAAAGCGTAATAAAAGTCTAATAAAAGAAATGGTTTCCAAGGATCAATTCGGAGATTAATATTTTTTGTTTGGAGTTGGATTATCACAGGCTATATAAAACAGATAATAAAGGATAGCAAGGGTGTAAGATGTTGGGGTGAGATTTAAACAAAACTTCCAGCGGACCAATGCTATGGTAATGCTACAGCATTGTGTCTTTCAACACTTCCGTTCATCATCTACTTTTCAGGTTGCCCTCTCGGGTTTTCTGCCATTCACTACTGATCTAGCAGCCACTCGACCCATCTCTGGTGTCATGTGTCAGAACTATCGATAGCAAAAGGAGTCCTTCCAAGTATACGGATAAACAAATCTCTTTGTTAAAAATCACTATCTCGAGCCGATTCCCATATCAGTTAAGTTGACATGTTCTAAGTGGGTCATCTCTGACTCGCACTCTACATTATTACCATCAAAACAGATGATCAACTTATTGGGCAAAATCAACCAGAAAGAACAGAGGTGACAAATCTCTTTGTCAGTAGCTCTCTCAAGCTTACTTTCTTTGTCATTCGGATTGACGTGCATATCAATGGATCATCTCTAACACCATGGCACTTTACACTTTCAAAGTGATCAACCGTCCTGAAGTAACTTGATATTTTATAAAACTTAACATGAAATGGTGAACATCATTATTGAGAAACGATGTCCACTTTTCATTGTGTTTAAAACCTCACCCTTTAATCTCACACCCAAGCTATTTAAATTTAGCTACTCATACTGAAATGTAAATGACAAGAAATATAAATTACTGAAATTAAAGACAGATATGTAAATGACAATAAAGTAAAATGTAAGTATTAAAAGACTATAAGTTAGTGCAGCAATGTTGTACCAATGCTGCAGCAACTCATAGCTAATAATAAGAACATGAAAAACAAGATGAAGAACAAGATGAAGATTGCATAAAATTAAAGAGATTCTGGAATTCAGCTGTGAGAACTGAACTCCAAAGTTGTCTAACAAAAACTAAAACATACTACTTCTATTTATACTAATACAAAAGAGGATGTCATACTAACTTTACTATTTAAGCACTATTCATTAAGGTACAAAATACTATAGCACCAATGCCTCCCATGATGGTCTTTTTAGAGTTGAACAAAACTTCATCAGGCATTGAATTAATTCTTCTAGAAGATGGTGAGTCATAGTCCCAAAATTAAGCAACAAAAAGTCTTCTAGAAGTTGATTCTTTCTTCCAATCGTCCAGTCTTCAATGTTGTAGCATTGGGAAGGGCTGCACTATATAAATAAACACAATAAGCCTTCTTAAAATAGTAAATGACAGGTAAATCATAGTCTTAGCTCCATTAAACAAAGATTGAAAATAAGTAATAAAAAAGGACTCAAATGTTGGGATAAAATAGCAAATTCTAACTAAAAAGGAGAAGAAAAAGATATAATATGCATTAATAAATAATGCATATCACTTGTTAGCACTCTTTAATTCATTGGGATAAAGGAAATTCGATGAGAAACCAAATTTCTCACTGTGTTCTTCCCAAAAAGGGGTATTGTGGATTTTGGTTGATTTTGGATAATTTGAGGTTGTTTAGATGGGATGAATCAATTAATTAAGGTTGAAATATAAATCGCTATGATTGCTAAACTGGTCATTGGCTTAATCAGTGCATAAAATCGATTTCTGGGAGTTTTGGGTTTCGACAGACCGAAGTGTCCGGGAATCGCCTTCCCCGGATAGTGGGTTTCCCGGGAGTTTCCGGATGAGTTCCCGGAAGTTCCCCGATAGGGATTCCGGATGGGACTTCCCGGATAGCAGGTCCAAATAGTGGGTCCGGACAGTATGGGGTTCAGACAGTTTTGGTCGGAAAGTTATTCTGATATTTGGGATTTATGCCTAACCTTTAGGTGTTCGTTCGTTGGGACGGAAGGTGTGGGCATATGTGATACCGATAATCAGGTGAGTTCCCTTGTTCTTTTTATTGGGAAGTGCTTTTTAATTATTTTAACGCTGAATATGGTACAACTTCTGAGAATGTTCCTAATCGTAAACTTACAATGATTTCTTGATTGAAACGCATATTCTGGAAATGTTTTATGAACAAGCATGACGTTATTTATAAACTCATGATAAATCCTCACAAGAATTACCTGTTTTGGGAACGTTATGCTTTTATAAACATGCACAGGGACAGACGTACCTTTGCACCAGAAGATGCATTGGCACCTCCTCATTATTTGATAAATTTTTTTAATATGTTATTATTAATAATTTAAGGCATAATTTGGTGATTGATGGGCTTGGCTCCACCTAACAAATGATCTCTCCTTTCATTTAGGGCCACAAATTTTATTATAAAAAATAAAGACATTTATTATTGAAGCCCATAAATTAGCCCACAACTTAATTGTGAGCAAGTATCAACATATTCAAACTATCAGACATCGAGACACGTTTCTAAATTCTAAAAATTTAGCAAAATACACACACGCCGAACATGGGACACACACAAGTAGACGACGAGAGACGCTCAGACGCAAGCAAGCTACCACCGGACCTGGTGATTGTTTTCCGGATCCAGACAGCCGGCGGCCGGCGCCGTTGCTGCCTGCTTTTGTTAGTTGCTGCCCGCTGTCCGATTATGCTATATTTGGCATTTGCTGCTCCTGCTCTGAATCACTGAATCAGACCCACAAATCCAAAATTCAGTTTCACTTGTCACTTGTTAGTTGCCCTCTCCACAGTCTCCACTCTCCGGTCTCCATCACCAATTCACCATTAACGGTTCTACTTTTGCAAAATTGCAGTTAGTGTTTTTTTTTGAAAAATTGTGAAGTGATCACTGATCAGTTAATACTAGATTACTACTTTACTAGATGACTCACTATCTATTTACGTATAATGTATATATGAATTATGATTAGTTGATCAGTTTATGTTGAGTAAGAGTTCTTGTTGATTAGAATTTAGAAACTGTTTGTGTTAAATTGTTTTTACCTTTTTCCTAGAATTCTTGAAACTGTCCGTGTTAAATTGTTTGATCTTGAAGACTTGAATATAATCTATATAATATCGATACTCTTGTCATTTTCAAAGTGTCAACTTTTATTTTTATTCTATATGGTGCACCCCCTTGTATAAATTCCTGGCTCCGCCCCTGAACATGCATGCATTGCTATGTGATTTTTAGACTTGCTTGATACGTTTATATGGAGTCAGGTTGAACAGTGGGATTGGTGTACCTTGGGATTTTATAAATCCTTTGGGAGTGTGTTCATTAACCCTGTGGGTACGGAATCTGTTTCCTACGCACAAGGGCAGTAAGGGGAGTCTGCTTGGGCCCCGAGGGCGAGAGGGGAGTCTACTTGGGCCTCGATCGTTGTTGTTATCTGTTGTGGTGGCGATCTATGAACATTGTGTAATTACCCGTGTATGTTGACTGGATTATGCGTTGGGCCTTGTGGCGGTGTAAACATTATTTTATGAAATGTTTTGTATAAACTGTTATGAGAGGGAATTCATTAGACCTCATGGTCTAACCCTCGCTTTTCAAAAACTAAAACCATTTTCAGGTAAGGGAATTTGTGATGCTTCCAGTGAGGAAAGAGAAGTTCTGAAGATTTAGAGATGAAGTTAGCTAGACTAGAGCACTATAGTGTTTTGCTTAGCTTTAGACATCTGGGTTGTGGAAGTGTGTTTCCGCTGCTGTGCATTCTGTAAAATTTGATCGTATTGTGATGTAATGGGACCTGTTATGGAATGTTATATATATATATATATATATTTATATTTCTTGTATGTTAAGAATTTCAGGTTGTTACACGTGATTTATGCAGTTTGTACCTAACAACAATCAGATAATTATAAGATTAAACCTTCATTGTAAAATCAACGATAACTTGACCATGGTACAAAAAAATAAAAAGTTTAAATATGTACGATTCTCAAATACATACTACATGATAAACGATAATCTAAGAAAAAAAATTAAACTAAAGATCACACAAATTAACCCAATTATTTTGTATATGTGTTATATATAAACTATACACAAACACACACACATATGTATATATATATATATATATATATATATATATATATATATATATAATGGTAATCAAAGGAGAAGCATAAAAGAATTGAGAACCGTGAAAACCAATCTAAGTCATTTATTGATTTTAATCTATAAACATGAAACACAATGTCATTTTTGAAATTTATAGTTTATAATGGACTGAATTTGAAATTGGAAGCGCATTCTAGGATTTTTAAATCCAGTCAACATGGCTTCATCGGCCCACCCTCTTCTTCTTCATCCCAACGCATCTATCGTCCCCTCAACCCCCGATCAACCGTCTTCTACCGCCTCTAGATTAAATTTTCCAATGCCGTCCTCTGCCTCACAACTGCAACCTTATAATTCCTTCGATCGAGAACCTTCTATTGCCTCTGTCGATCCATCGTCTCACAACCACAATCATAGGAACCGTGCAAACCTTGGACTGCCTTCTTGTCGACTCTTTTTGGCGGCGCTGGAAGGTAAGGTAATTCATATTTTTAGATCTAGATTCCATTAATTGGGGTTCCTTTCATCATTCTAATATCGTTTTTCTTGATTCTATAATCGATTTTGGGTTTTCTTGGACCTAAAATTGATAGTTTTGGATCATTTTCAGGAGAGTCTCTCTTTTGTTGTTGGAATTGTTTTTAAGGGTAGGTTAGATTTCGGTTTTTGTCTCCTTTAATCTTCTTTTGGTTCAACTATGGGTGGTACTTCCTTATTTCGTGTGAATATGGAGTTTTAGGTTCGAAGAGTTGTTGTGATTCAGTCCTATTCTATTGTGTTAGTTTTTTTCCTGGTTTGGTTTGGGTGGTCCTTCCTAATTTTGGTTTTTTTCTAATTGTGGATCTGAAGTCGTCGTTCGGATTTGCAACGGTGTTGAAGTCGCAGAAATCAACCACATCCCCCTTAGAAGTCTATCCACAGATTTGGGGTTTTTTGTTTCCCAAAATTGTGCGTGATATCATGAGGTGAAATAACATATAGACAAAAACTGCATTTGATTTTATGAAGTAAAATGACATATAGACGATAATTGTGTTTGATTTCATGAGGTAAAATACATTATAGATGAAATTTGTGTGGTTTCATATGGTGAAATAACATATATATATATATATATATATATATGAGCATTATGTTTGAATTTCATGAGATGAAATATCATATTTATGAAAAATGTGTTTTATTTCATGAGGTGAAATAGCGTGATGAAAATTGTGTTTCATTTGGTGAATCTCTATTATCGAAATGACGATTATGTCATTTTCTAATTAAAAAACAACTTTAATTTAAAACCATAGCATCAAACGGCGAAACCAAATTTGGCTTAGATCGGTTCTCACGGTTCTCATTTTTTGGGTTCCCACGCGATTTAACCCCTATATATACAAAAAAAGTTCAATTGCGAATCATGTTTTCTCTTGTGAATTGGGGGACAAGGGCGAGCGTAACACGTGTCCTTGGGTGTCCACATTCAGTATGAATAACGAATGTGAACGCTCATGCACTATTCATGATGAATAATACAATATTCATGATGAATAATACACATTCAGGATGAATAATACACAAATTAATGATCCACGTATTATTCATTTTGAATGTTGTATTATTCATCCCGAATGATACATTATTCATGATGATTAATCCATGAACGACCAATGAATGTGTGGACATGTGGCGCACTCTCATTTGTCATCATGTTCACAACCAAAACTCGGGTATCATTTGAACTCGTCCATATATATATATATATATATAAAGAGAGAGAGGGGGGGGGGGAGAGGATCATGTTAGAAGAAGAGTTAAAGTGAGAAGGTAAGAAGGGATCTAGACCCTTATTACTTTAATCTCACTCTGCCTTATTAATCGCGCTTGATACGGGAACTGATCTGGTGCATCTCAATGCATCTTATCCTAATGTACATCTAGTTCTCACCATAATTTTAAATCTCATCGCAACCGAACCCTATATTATATATATATATATATATATATATATATATATATATATCTATATATATATATAGGGTTGGGTTCTTGTGAGAAGTTGAATTTAACGTGCGAAGCGAGAGAAGAGGTTATTATCTGTTGGATGAGAAATGGATGGAAATTAGGATGAGATGCATCGAGATAAGATGTACCGAGATGCACCCGATCAATTCCTTTCTAAGCCGTAATTCATGGGATGACATTTGATTGAAAGTGATCAACAATTCAGATCCAATTCTCACGAATTTCACGTTAACCTCAACTTCTCACACGATCCTTTGCCCATCTATCTATATATATATATAACACCTTCAAATTTGTAAAGGGAGACTAATTTAAAATTTCATTAATACACCAAATAAAGAACAAAATCCCTTTCTACGAATCAATACTTGGATTACCTCAAATAGAAAGTTCTAGATTTAACATCAACAAAATTGGAAGAGCAACTAATTAAAACTTCAATTAAATACACAAATGAAGATAAAATTCTTACTACGAACCATCCTTGAAATCACCCCAAAAATTAAAAACGTGATATTTCAACATTATTCATAACCTAAGCAATACACCAAGACTACGAAGGTCGGGTATTACTCAACCCAAAACAAAGTTGCTAATACCGAAACCGCGGAAGACTTCACCAAGCCACCTACCTCTCAAATACACATCTAGCACTCCACTCTTCATAGTGTCACTAGAACTATTCCCCAACCGGAACTTGTTGCACATGCTGACAAAATAAAAAGGTTAGGCTAACGCCTAGTGAGTTCAAGAGTTTTCATCTTGATTACACCAAGACTACGAAGGTTGGGTGTTACTCAACCCAAAACAAAGTTGCTAATCCCGAAACCGCGGAAGACTTCACCAAGCCACCTACCTCTCTAATACACATCTAGCACTCCACTCTTCATAGTGTCATTAGAACTATTCCCCAACTGGATTCTGTTGCACATGCCGACAAAATAAAAAGGTTAGGCTAACGCCTAGTGAGTTCAAGAGTTTTCATCTTGATTGAATAATTTGTTAAACGAAAAGGATGTAGCTTGAAAACATAATTTCCCAAAAGAATTTATAATAATGATACCAACAACCCATTTTCCCAACGCACACAATTCGTATGACGAAAGTTCTCATATAAAGCATTTCCCAAAATTGAGCTTAAATCCAAAACTTACTCAAAGCGTAGTTAAATATTAAATTTCCCAAATAATATAAACGTGAATAAAACCCTATTATTAGAAACATCCAAAAAAAAATGAGGCATAGCACACCGCCAATAAATCATGGAAAACAATCCATTTAATATAACACGTCACCGAAAACATGGATAAAAACAAATACCCAAAACAACACCTTTCGGTGTCGGGGGAGACCCAATTACAATGTACGTGACAGAACACAAAAGTAGGCCACGTATCTATGTCATAACAAGACGCGTGGATTATATTCATAAGACATATCGAGCTCAACCCCTCTGGATCTGTTGCCCGTGAAGACTCAAATTCAACCCCTCTAGGTCTATACTTTGAGATGTCCAAATCCACATAAACATACAAGCACATTGGAATTACACCTTACTGCTCATGGGACAATGCCCGACCATATAGGCCCACATCTTACTTACCATGAAACCCGATGCCTATTCCATGCTACAATGAGGGAAACTAGCGTCCCATCATTGAACGTAAAACTCAAGTGCCTATGGATCCATAGCAATAGGGTCTAAAACATTACATGACTTCAAACGAATGCATTCAAAACATGTAATTCTTAAATATGTATAAGTCAGGACCAAAACTCTACGTCAAGCTATCAAAACTGGACAAATGTCCCCAAAACTCAACAAAATCAAATACCGAGCCACAAGCCCAAACAATCAATAGACCATTTGTTAAAAGTCATAAAATGAAATAAAACGTAAGTACCCCACGTTTATGCGAAACATGCTCCAAAAACATAAATAACTCCACACAACTCTAGGTTAAGACAAAACATTTTCCAAAACACCCATCACGGTGCATTTATACCAAAAGATTTACACTCGTAAGATAAATCGTTAAAATATCAATACCATAAGATTTACACATTGAAATAATCAAAATACATCTTTTCCCCGAAACCAAAAAGGTTTACAATTTCCAAAATGTTCATAAAGCCAAGATTGACCAAAATCCAACGACTCGCACGTTCGTATTTTTTTTCAAAATGTACCGTATCATAAACTGTGCATAATCCCCACAATACTAAAACATACTTTGACCAAGTGACCTCCATTTATGCAATCAATTAATAAAACACTTTCAATCATGATTTATTTATCAAAGTATCCAAAAATCCCAAATGTGGGTGTTTTATAAGGTTTTATAAAGTTAAACACTCCAATAATCAAAACCCACCAAATAACCCAACAATGGATAATTTCCAAGTAAATACATAATCACTTTAAAATTGACATTTTGACATGTACAACGTTTTCACAAATCAACTTGAACTCATCTTGCTAGATTTAGGCTAAATCTAGACTTTTCCCCAAAATTGAGCTCCTTTGAATAAACTTGGATCTTCAAGCCAAATCTTCCAAAACCGAGATCCACAAGTTTCCAACTGTAAATAATCATCCCAAAAAACTTAGAATCGTTTCCCCCAACATAAAACATCAAAATCCCCAATAATACCAAAACCCTAATTTCTTAGATGAAGAAAAGAGATGATTACCTCAATCACAACAAGAATCCACCAACAAAACACCTCTAGATCACCAACAAGACACCACAAGCTCCAACTCTTCAAAATGAGCAAAAAGGTTGGATGAAACCCTAGAAAGCGTTGGGTGAAGAAGATGAAGTAAAAGGGTTTCAAGATTTGTTTCCCAAAACCATGGTAGATGAAGAAACCACATGCAAATCTCGAATCTTGTGCCTAAATTGCTCAAAATCGACTTTGGAGCTTTGGGTTTCAGTTTGGGAGAGAAATGGATGAAAGGGGGGTGGGAAATGAAAAATGGGGTTGAAATGGTGAAAATCGTGTTTTTATGCTCCAGGTGCCCGACGGCTAAAGTGACGCGTAAGAGTGACAAAAGTGTCACTTTCACTAGGCACTCTCGTCGTGGTCCCATGGCTCTCGGTACAAAACCGGCGAGAGTGATATGCGAGAGTGACACACGTGTCACTTTCGCTGGTCACTTTAGCCAAGGTTGTACCGAAAGTTATTTCGGCCGTAACTTCTTCGTTTTTGCTCCGTTTTTGCTCCGGAAAGGCCCGTTGAGTTCGTATTTGAATTCTCCATCCAACAAGACTATAAAATCTAGGATTTAATACAAAATCCTATTTTTCATATTTATCATAAAATGTCGATACCTTCCAAAGGTCGGGGTGTTACAATCCTCCCAACCTTAAAAGATTTCGTCCTCGAAATCTGGTTCCCCTACACTCCAAGGTTACTGAACTCAACACTTATCATGTTCCCTTAGTTTCCAACTGAAATCCGAGTTTCATTCTTGCGTCGGCTAACTGTGGCCATAGATTTCTCCCGAACGTCGATGCCAAGAGACTTTAACTTCCCACACCACATCCAAACTAGAGGGGAAACATCTGAACAAACGTTTAACTTGCTAGAGTAGCTTTAGTCCGTAAAACTTCGGTTGCCTCCCAACCTTAGGTGATCGATACTTCCCTAACGGTGGATCCTGACTTTCAGTCAGTCCATGTCTCCACGCTCTAAAACTTTTTCTCCAATCAATCCATGGTTTGATCACTACAACAAGTTCTCCCAAATCCAACCGCTCCCGATGTTGAACTTTCACTTCACTCAAATGAGCACTATTAGACTCCAAAACAGACGATCGTCCCTGACCTATTTGTTAATCCAAACCCTCAGTGATTTGATAATGACCCTCTCTTAAATACTTAGTGAAAATTGTAAGTAAACAATATGTATCAGAGTTTCACTATCGCTGATAAGTACTAAGATCTTACAGTATCGCTGATAGGAACTCTCGCTCTTTAGATTAAACATTCAGCGAACACTGTTCACCATAATGCTCTGAGTCTGTTCAGTACTTATGACGATCGCTGATAAGTTAGTTGTTTACTTATGATCTCTGAAGACAAGTTTCACGTCAACATAGGTTCTACGCTGAAGTCGAAGATCAAGCTCAAGAACCAGCGACAAGTCTCCTAATGAACTGATGCAGATCAGCGAAGACTCCGATTTGTCCACTCAACGTGAAGTATCAAGTACAGCACTTCAGCTATCGCTGAACTTTATCATTCGCTGATAAACAATGATGAAGCGCTGAATCAACGAAAAGCTGATCATGAAGTCCTCCGTACAAAGTACTTTTGTCTTAACCACCCTTGCACGTCTCCGTACGATATGTCAGAAAAGAACCTCCTTATTGTCTGAAATCGTACAACCACTCTAATACTACACTGTTCAAACATGCGACTACTAAGGTTGTCAACAAAGGTCAATGACATACAACCAATGAGCTGTTGCCACGTGTAAAGTGTAAACTGCCATGCATTAAATGCATGTAGTATATAAGAAGAAGAACTCACTTCATTTTGAAGTAACTTGCTAACTCTGGACAAGTTCATCCTTCTTATCTTGAGATAGGTTATTTTTAGTAATTTCCTTCTCTTTCTTAGTGCAAGAAACTTAGTGTTCCAACTTGTTTAGATTTAGGTTTATCCTTAATCTTGTTCCGCAACAAGCTGTAAATTGTTAATGATTTATCAATAAACAATTTAGAAAAGTAAAATCTGTGTGTTTGTATTCAACCCCCCCTTCTACAAACTTGTATAGCCCTTTGGGACCAACAAGTGGTATCAGAGCAGATTTGTTTAATCTCATAAACAAGATCTAATCTATACTAAGATTTCTCTTCCTTGCTATTTCTGAAAATGGCTACCAACACAAACACAAACTATATTGACAATGGTTCTCTTGCAAAACCCCCTAGATTCTCCAGAGATAATTTTAATCTATGGAAAAATAGGATGATTCTCTTCTTAGAAGGTGTAGACCCTACTATGCCTTATTATCTTGAAAACGGTCCATATATTCCTGTAAGAATTGATGCTGCAGTACCAGCCGCTGAGAATAGAACTGCTATTCCAGAAAGGCTGATACCCAAGGAAGTTCATATGTGGACTGACGAAGATAAGAAGAAAGTGGCTATCGACACCAAAGCCAGATCCATACTATCCATGGCTCTTCCTGACAAAGTCTACCATTCCGTCATGAACCTGAAAACCTCAAAAGCTATGTGTGACACAATATGTGTTCAGTATGAAGGTACTTCTGAAGTCCAGGACTCTCAAAAGATCAACCTGGTAAGACAGTACGAAAGTTTCATTTGTGGTAAGAATGAAACTCTCTCTGAAATTCACCAACGTTTTAACTGTTTAATAATAGATCTGAAAACTGTTGGTAAGGAATATTCTAACTTTGAAGTGCTGATAAAGTTTTTAGAATGTTTACCTGAAAGCTGGGACAGTTATTCTATGTGTCTCAAGCTGTCAAAGGATCTAAGATCAACGACCCTTGCTACCTTATATGGCACGATGTTGAATCATGAGCAATCGGGTCATCTTAAAAAGAATCTTGTAAAAGAATCTTGTAAAAGATTCCAAAAGCACCCCTGTTGCTTTAATCTCAGAGGAACTTTCCACTCAGCGACCCTCGGTCACTATCACTGAGTTGGAAAGTAACTCTGAAAGGTCATCAGATTCTGACTCTTCAGATGATGATAAATCTTTGGCTCTCCTCACTAAAAGGTTCAAGAGATTCGCCAAAAAGAAAATGTTCAGAAAGAATAAACCTCTTTCCATTACTGACAAGCCAAGATCGTCAACTCCTGTTGATAAGGCTACTGCTACTTGTTTTAACTGTGAAAAAATAGGACATTTCGCTAACGAGTGCAGGTCTAAGAAAGTTTCGAGAAACTCAGCGTTTCCCAAGAAATCCTTTATTCCCAGGAATAAAGATGACAAATGCGCCAAGCTGAAAGAAAAATATGCGAAGCTGAAAAGATTTAAGAAGAAAGGAAAAGGCCTGATGGCTAACTATGATTGGGCTGCCTCTGATGAAGAAGAATCATCATCTGACTCTGAAGATGATGAAGCTAATCTCTGTCTTATGGCAAAGATTGAAGATGAGGAAGAAAGTTCAAACATTCCCTCCACTTCAACCTCTGCTATTCAGGTATCACCTTCCTTCTTTACAAATATTGCAAATATTGATGAAGCTGATAGTCTTCGTAAAATCGATCTCTTGACTAGAAGTTTATATGAAGCCATGAATGGCAAAACTGTAGTTGAAAATCAAAACCTTGATCTCGCTGAACAGCTTAAAAACTGTCACCTTCAAATAGAAAATATTTCTAAAATTGAAGAAGATTTTAAAGATCAAGTGCACTTAAATCAGCTAGTCAAAATCGAGCGCGAAGAAGCTATCGCTGCATTAAGAGCTGAAAAAACTACTGTTGATGGATCACTGAGATAATTAAGTCTCAGATTCCCCTGAGTGATAAACGTGGTCTTGGTTACAAAGTTGATACTCCAGAACCAACCACTGATCGTTCCATGCTCTTATTTGGAACTTTCGTATCCTCAGTCGCTGATACTTCATCCTCTCAGTGTTCCTCTTCCAGACCACCTATCCCTGAGGAAATTTCTACCTCTTCAAAAGGTAAAGAGAAAATGGTTTATCCAAAACCTACCTCTGTCTTTAAAGATAAAGGTAAAGGAATTGCTTTTAACCAAAATCCTCAGAAGGGTACCTTTGTACCTAAGCTGAATGCTTCTAAAGCTTTAGTGATTCATCCCTCTGGATCAAGGAATCAGATCTCTGGATCTACTCAGCGTGGATCTATTCAGCGATCTACTCCTAGAATCAGAGTGGATGTCTCTGCTAAGAAATCCGAAGAACTTAATGTTCCTCTCATTTCAAAAGCCAATAGCTTACTCGGTGCTGGTACTTCTATTTCAAAATCTAAAGCTCAGCATTCAAATGGCCCTAGAACTACTTTTAGTTATAGGAAATGTTATCATTGTGGACTTATCGATCATATTGCTAGTAAGTGCCCCACAGCCACCAAAGCTGAAAAGATAGCTAAGGTGAAAATCATTGCCCCAAGGCAAAGAAGACCACTGAGGTTAAGAAATTAACCAAAGTGAAGACTGACAAAGCTGAATCTTCAAATGCTGCGAAGATTGCTGAACCTTCCATTCCAACTACTTCCACTGACAAACGTGTACACATGGTTAAGTGGGTACCCAAGAAAAACTAATCTTCCTTTGTGATGCAGGTTAAGAAGGGTATATGGTATCTCGATAGCGGATGCTCTAGACACATGACTGGAAAGAAAAGCCTGCTCGCTGAATACAAGGAAGAGAAGGGTCCCTCTGTGACTTTTGGTGGAAATGGAAAAGGACATACCCGAGGGTTTGGTGTACTCTCTAATGGTACAACAACCTTCAGAAGAGTCGCATATATTGAAGGGCTGAAGCATAATCTTTTAAGCATCAGTCAGCTTTGCGACAAGGATAACAAAGTAATCTTTACTAAGGAATCCTGCTTTGTCACTGACAAAAAGGAGAAGATAGCTCTCAGCGGTTATCGTTTGGAAAATGTTTATGTAATAAACATGGACTCAACAACCACTGAGAACTCCTGTTTCTTCTCAAAAGCCTCATCGGATGTCAACTGGCTATGGCATAAGAGGCTCTCTCATTTGAATTTCAAGACACTGAACACTCTTTCTTCAAAAGAGTTAGTCACTCGTCTACCTCAACACTGATACGCCAAAGAGTCTTTATGTTCAGCGTATGAGAAAGGGAAGCAGACCAAAGCAAGCTTTAAGTCAAAGCAAGTCTCCTCAGTGTCATCTCCTCTACAACTTCTCCATATGGATTTGTTTGGCCCTGTTAACAAACAATCCATCGCTGGAAAGAAATATACACTGGTCATAGTTGATGAATTCTCTCGCTATACATGGGTAATGTTTCTCCGTTCTAAGAGTGACACCCCTGAAGAACTCATCACCTTTGTTCGGAAGATGGAAACCCTGAACAACTTGACCGTTCGCTCAATAAGGAGTGATCATGAGACTGAATTCAAAAACAGTTCTCTTGATTCCTTCTTTGAGAGTAAGGGTATTTCTCACAACTTTTCATCAGTGAGAACAACGCAACAAAATGGAGTCGCTGAAAGAAGAAATAAAACAATTATTGAAGCTGCACGTTCAATGCTCAGCGATTCGCACCTGCCTACTCAGTTTTGGGCAGAAGCTGTCAACACTGCTTGTTTTACGCAAAACAGGTCGCTGATAGTCAAAAGATTCAATAAAACAGCCTATGAACTTTTTCATGGGAGAAAGCCTTCAATCAGCTTTCTTCACATCTTTGGATGTCAGTGTTTCATATTGAACAACAGAGATGCCCTTGGAAAGTTTGATCCTAAGGCTGATGATGGAATCTTTCTTGGATATTCTTTAATCTCCAAAGCCTTCAGAGTCTTCAATCGAAGAAAACAAACTGTAGAAGAAACTATTCACGTCACGTTTGACGAATCCCGTTCAGCGAACTCTAAACCGTCCGCTGATACTGAAGAACTGAATCAATGGATGTTTTCTCATCTTGGTGATTCAGAAGAAATTCCCACTCCTCATACTCATACAGTTGAAGATGATAGTCCTACTATCATCCCAAATATGCAGAATAGTGAAGCTGAAACATCATGGGTCTCAGCTGTTCCTTTAAACACTATACCTGCTTCTGAACCAAATGTCTCAGACATTCCATCTTCTTCTCAGCAATCAGTGAATATAATGACAACTGCACTCATTCCTCTCTTGGCTGATACTCCAGAAGCTGCTGAAGCCTCATCTTCAACTCCTCCAGTTCAGTTTGAGTCAGCGTCTCACGCTCCGGCTCAGCAATGGACTGTGAATGTAAAGCCCGTATCCCGGTGTGTATCTTCTTCTTATTATTTTTTTTAAAACTTTTATTTTAACGTGGGATCCATTAGCGGGGTTAGTCGAATCGGACCAAAAAGTTAAATGAGTCAACCTTTTTGGGTTTTTGCAAGGAAAGGAAAGTTGAGGGGCTAATTGGGGCATTTCACCAAAGTATGGCAAGGGATAAGCCAAGAGACGCCCCCTTCCCCCTTCCCCTTCCCTTCAGTTTCATGCTAGTAACCACCACAACCTTTAGTCATCCCCTCCCCCTTCCCCTTTCATTTTCACTTAAACAACTCCCAAAAACCCTTTTCCCCATCCCCCTTTGTTGTGTGTTCGGCCAAGAAAGAAGCCGAGAGAGTGAGAGAGAAACCGAGAGGGTGATAGAGGTTTCTGCCGGCGACGAAGAGAGAGGAGGAAGGAGGCGATCGCCGGCAAGTTTGGTCGGAAAAGAGGAGGAAGAAGGGTTCGTCGAGGTAAGTTCGTCTATTTCTCGTTTGTTGTTATCGTATGTCAAAGAAACGCCGCCAACCACCACCGCCGCCGGAGGCGGCAGGGGGTGGTGCATGGCTGTTGTCCAGCCTGGGGTAACCCATATTCAGTAGTTCATATGCTTTTCGGGTCTGTTGGGATTAAGCCACGACTTAACGGGTTAATAATCAATAGTGTCATTTCATGTGAAAATTTAGTAATCTGCCACTGTTTTGCTTAAACCGTAACGTTTTCCTCGTAACTCGGATTGGGGCGAAATCGGTGCCAAAAGTTCCCATTTTGAGTCTAGTAACTTTTCTATGTTTTGTGCAAAAACCATTTCGGAACGTAGCTTAGGTCAAATCGTCGTTTTGTACTGAAAGGTTCTGTTTTCGCTGTTCTGCGAACCGTTTTTGTAAAATCCGTATTAAACTGTAGAAAAATCGTTAGGAGGAGTATAATATGTCCTTGGAACCCTAACTCAGAGAACTTTCTGGTGATGTAATGTAATTGAGGATTTTCTGTGTTTGGGGAGGTCGGAACAGGTCCCGAACAGACCTGTTTGGCTAGACAGAAAAGTCATTTTAGTGACAGTTTAAGCGTGCGTCGTGTTTTAGGGTCCGGGTCTCGCGTTAATACATTTTAACGTTCATTTAGGTGTTGGGAAGTGATTTTGGATTGTGGAGCTTGGACTATTGTTTGTGAGCTAGGCGCGCATTCGAGGTGAGTTCTCTCACCGCGTAGTTAGGAATTTCATGTGTAACGTTATTTTGTGTTACGTGCTATTACGTGTTATTACGTGTTTACGTGGACTAGTTGGGATGTGATAAATAGTTGTGATTGTTGAATTATTATGTGAATGGTATGTAATTTGTGTACACCTCGGTGGGACTGAGGGGCTCGGTGGGACCGAGGGCTCGGTGGGACTGAGCTAGTACAACTATATTATCTTACTCGGTGGGACCGAGGGCTCGGTGGGACTGAGCTTGTATCAACATATTTTTGTGTACTCGGTGGGACCGAGGGCTCGGTGGGACTGAGCTTGTATTTATACGTTAATTATTATGTGGTTTATATTCGTGGTGATAGTGGTGTTACCTACTTGCGAGTAGGAGCGATATACGTGGGGTTGCTACCTGCGTGTGTGGTAGGACTCACTAAGCGTTTAGCTTACCCTTTCCCAATATGTTGTGATTTCAGGTGCGAGCGGCAGTCGGGCTTGACGGTACACACACAAAGCGCGGGCGCCGAGAATTGTTGGAATTTACGCTTTTAAACTTTTAGACTTTATTTATAATATTTCCGCTGCATGAATTCTTTTGACTGTTTGAGTTGACGATACTAACTTAAATTGAGTTACGGTTTATTAAAATGTGGTTGTTTTAAAATGGAATATATGTTTTAGAAAATTTAAATTTCCTTGTAATTTTTCGGACGTTACAGTGAATCACCCAATTGATCAAATACTTGGTGATCCAAACGCTGGTGTTCAGACTCGACGAAGTGCATGTAATATTTGTTTATTTGTTAACTTTATTTCTCTAACTGAACCAAAGAAGGTAGATGATGCCCTCAAAGATCCAAACCGGGTCAACGCCATGCAAGAAGAGCTGGCTGAATTCGAAAGAAACAAAGTTTGGAAACTTGTTCGAAGACCAACTGACAAAACAGTGATAGGCACTAAATGGGTCTATCGAAACAAGTTGGACGAACATGGAACTGTAACCCGCAACAAAGCTCGTCTTGTTGCTCAGGGATACAGACAAGAGGAAGGCATAGATTACGACGAAACATTTGCACCAGTAGCAAGACTAGAATCTATTCGTCTATTCTTAGCATACGATGTACACAAAGACTTCAAAGTATATCAGATGGATGTTAAGTCAGCGTTTCTAAATGGAAAGCTGAATGAAGAAGTCTATGTGGAACAACCTCCAGGATTCTCAGATCCTAAGCGTCCAGGTTATGTTTATAAACTGGATAAGGCACTTTATGGCTTAAAGCAAGCTCCACGTGCATGGTATGACACTCTCTCTACTTATCTCCATATTGAAAAATTTGAGTGAGGTAAAATTGACAAAACTCTATTTTTCAGAAAGTAAAAGGTCATATCATTCTTGTTCAGATATATGTTGATGACATTATATTTGGTTCTACTAACCCTGATCTTTGTACTCGTTTCACTGATAGAATGAAAGATGAGTATAAAATGAGCATGATGGGTGAACTAACATATTTCCTTGGTCTTCAGATAAAGCAAAATGAAAAAGGAACTTTCATTAATCAGGGAAAGTATGTTAAAGATATGCTGAAAAATTCGATTTAACTCAGAGTTCAGCTATGAAAACCCCTATGGCACCACCGCTGACACTAGGTAAGGATACAAATGGTATTCCTGTTAATGTCACGCTGTACCGTGGGATGATCGGATCTCTCTTGTATCTTACAGCTAGCCGACCCGATATTATGTACGCAACCTGTTTGTGTGCACGATATCAAGCTGAACCTAAGATATCTCATATGACCGCTGTAAAGCGAATTTTTCGATACCTTAAGGGTACTGCAAATCTAGGTCTTTGGTATCCCAAAGACTCAGGATTTGATCTAATCGCCTATTCAGATAGTGATTTTGCAGGTTGCAAATTGGATAGGAAAAGCACCACAGGAGGATGTCAGCTCCTGGGTGGAAAGCTGGTGAGTTGGACAAGTAAAAAGCAAAACTCAGTGTCCACCTCCACAGCTGAAGCAGAGTATGTAGCCGCTGGAAGCTGTTGTTCTCAGGTCTTGTGGATGAGAAATCAACTACTAGACTATGATCTTTAGCTCTCAAAAATTCCAATCTATTGCGACAGCACAAGTGCCATCGCTATAGCCAATAATCCAGTGCTACACTCAAAGACAAAACATATCGAAATCAGGTATCATTTTATCAGAGATCATGTGATGAATGGTGATATAGAACTTCACTTTATCCCAACTGATTATCAGTTAGCTGATCTGTTCACCAAACCTCTTGATGAGACAAGATTCAACTTTCTCATCAGCGAGCTTGGAATGCTGAACTTTGAAGAGTAAAATCTTCAGCGGTTCACATTTGATCAGCGATAGGATAAAATCAACTTGTATAACCTATTCAATCATCTTCTCTCTAAATAAACTTGATTCGCTGATATCAAGGTATGTTTTTCTCTCACTGACAATCGCATGTAAATGCAAGATTTCAAAACAAATTGCATCGCTGAATATCTCTTCCTTAATCAGCGATACTTTGAAATTTCTAAAACCAACCCTGATATTTCTATTCAGTGCTTCATGTTTTCAAAAGTGTCCCTGAGTTTTTCAAAACCTCAGAGACATCCTAGAATATGAAAGGACAGTTGTGACGTCATTGCAACGGATAAGCCCCGGCACGTTCTTTTTCTGACACACATTTGCACGTTTAGTTTACCTTCCAATCAAATGCAAGCACGTGTCCGTGTCATGATGAAAATCTTTTCCCGCTCAAGATTTTCTCTCTCTAATCTCATTATATAAACACTTCATGTGTTTATATTTTTCCTTTACGCGAAAAACTTCTCCTCCAAGCAAGAAAGAATTACTGTTGCATTTGTGCTCTCAAGTTTTCAAGAACTTCTTTTTCTTCAACAAACCAGGTTAATAATTCTGTTATTTACCTGCTTCTTAAACTTGTTAATGATCTTCTCATTGTTTTTACAAGATCAAACAAAAGAACTTTTTCAAATGAAATCATTTCTTTCATGGTTTTATGAACACAACCTTTCATGGTTGTTCTTCAAGTTTAAACGCAAAATCTTAAACTTGTTCCTCATACGTTTTTCCAGAATCCTAATCTTCAAAGGAAACTGGAAAACAAGATTTTTAATGGGTTTGCTTTTTCTTTTTCTAAAACAAGAAAAACCCTAATCTTCATTAAGACATTTTTTTGTCTGAATGAAATGGACAAAATTCGAACCATCTTATTGGAAAATCTTTCCACATTAAGATTATTCTTATTTGTTATATCTTTGGTTGAACTGATAATACAGAAATGGCATCTACTGACATTTCCACCGCTGAGAACACTGCTGCTGCTGAGGAATTGGAAATTATCAAGGCTCCTCAGGTCAAGTTCACTCTTGAAGAACTGGACTGGACAAAATCCAACAACCTCTATGCGCTTCTCGAGTTTCCTCCTCGAAAGCAAGTCACACATCTGAATGATGCTGTGAACTTCCTGAAAAATTGTTGCCTCTCTACAGCCCTGACCATAACACCTCCTGCACATCAGCTACTGCTATCTCAATTCTGGTATTCTGCCAGACACTCTCAGCTAACATCAACCAAAGACTCCTCAAAGACAATCGACTGTATCCTCTGTGATACTGATTATGGCACAATGAAGATTACCCCTGCCATTATCCGCAAAGCCCTGAGTCTTCCCAACGCCACAAAAGAAAAACCTTTTGTTCCTCTCCTTGACCACAAGAAACATTCTGATAGGGAAGCCATCACTGCATTCTTCGATGCAATGGGCTATGTTTGGAAAACTGGGAGGGACAAGAAGCATGAGAAGAAACTGACCCTCATCAAGAAATCTAAAATACCCAGCGAGATGAACTTCATCTTCGCTCACTTAATCAGCTGCATGACTGCAAAGACCGACTCCTCTGATCAAGCCGCTCAACCTCAGCAAGCAATGGGATATGCATTGCTGAAAGGTCTACACATAGACTGGGCATCGATAATCTACGATGATCTGGTACTCAGAGTAGACTCCGCCGCTGACCGATCTCCATGGGTTCCATATCCACGATTCATCAGCGTCGTCTTCCAAACAGGCATGAAGGACAACTACCCAAAAGAGGGTGACCTGAAACTCTCTCAGGTTGGCCCTAAGGTACTCGACTTCAAACCAGTGGAAAACGAGGTACGTCTTTCTACACTTTTAACTCTTCTCAACCCTACTTCTTCGACTTCTGCAGCTCCTTCAGCGGACAAACCCACCGTTGATACCCAAGCTGCAACCTCCATTCCTTCTCATAAAAGGAAACACTCCTCTACCCACCTTAGTTCCAAAAGAACTAAGAAAACCAAGGAGCAACCCCAGCAATCTCTTGCTGAAGACTTCTCAGCTCATCTTGAAGAGCTGAAGGAAAGTTCAGTGGTACGCTCTGCCATAGCTGAACAAGCCACCCATTCCATCCCAGCTTCAGCGTCTCTAAACACTGAGGTTATAAACTTGGAATCTACCCAACCTCCTTCAGTCTCTCCACAGGCTGAAGACGCAATTCCCAGCGGATCCAACGCTGAACACCGCACCCAACCAACATTCTCAACCTTCGCTTCTCCCTCTACTCAATTGGACTCTACTCCAGTTGTCACTGAAGCACCTGTCATTCCTCCAGAAGCTAAAGCTGATACTCAAGGAATGATGGATGTAGGACCTGCAGAGATGACCATGCATACACGCACTCTAGCTGACAACATGGAACTCTTCTCATGACACCGATATTTTGATGCATTCACCAATCCTCCTGCAGGTATACACCAACCCATATACACTGTAACTGAACCCCAAACTTCTGAGCTTTCTTCTGTTCACAAGTACTTATATGTTACAGGTCCTAATTTGGGAGACATCAACGCCTCTCTGAAGACAATAGAGACGAAGCTGACAGGTCTCACCACTACTCTTTCAGACAACTCTTCAGCTGTAACAAACGCTGGAGAGAATCTCACAAAGCTGACAACAGTGGTCGAAAAGAATGCCTCCAAAGCTGACTTGGAGAAGGTTGATAAAACTCTTGGCGACTTTGCCAAAGTTCTCGCTGACATCTACACAGACTACCTCTCCATCAAATCATCAGTTCACACCATGTCCAGCGAGGTCACAACGCTGAAGACATCGGTTGGAAAACTTGAAGGAGATATGTCTGCTGTAAAGACTGAAGTCAGTTCAGTAAAGACTGACATGAGTTCTGTGAAGGCTGACGTCAATACAATGAAGACTGACGTAACTTCAATGAAGACAATGATGCAGCAGATCCTGAACAACATGACCGCCCCTGCTCCTGCACCTTCGTATTTTACTACGGCGGATCGTGCTGAACTCTTGAAGATCACTCCTGCTATTTCTGTCCTAGAAGTCAGAGTAGCAGAGATTGAAGCTTACATGGGGGTCCCTGGCCAAGAAGACAGGGAACCAAAACCAACGGCTGAATCATCACATTCCTCCCCCACTCATCATGAGGAAGGGGGGAGAAGAGCGCTGAAGACCTTCCCCATGATGAATCTATCAAGGGGGAGAAGACTGAAGACTTTACCCTTACTGATGAGGGTGAGAAGACAATTGAAGAAACAACCGCTGGACCTCAGGGAGATGAAAACCCTGAGGGAACCGAGAAGCTCATCTCTATATCTGAGGGGGAGCAACTCGAAGAAGAGGCTGAAGAATCTAAATTAGAAGCTGAAGACGATGAAGTTGTCGACTTGTCTGAAGATGAACCATCATCCAGTGACAAGGGTGATGATGACTCCTTTATCGTCAAGCCTGCTCAGAGGACTATAGCTCTTAAAGGGATCTTGATAAATGAACCTTCAGGGGAGCGGACCAAGACAAAGCCATTAGCATCTGAAGTTGACAAGGGCAAACGAAAAAGTGTCGCTGAAGACGATGAAAATCTGACGATCTTGCTTCCAAAGCCAGTTTGTCAGGTAAACTAAATCTTCCTTACACTACATCCCTCCTCTATCTATCTATACACATTATCAGCTCTCCTCTCCATAAACCTCTATACACAACCACATTCTTTCTCTATCTCTGTTCTACCCAAGTTCTTACTCGTACAATCGCTATGTTTCAGCTAGTCATCTCCCCTGTTTGAGGATATCGCTGAAGTTCCTACAGCTGCGACTTCACCAACAATAATCCCAGCTCCCAACGCTGAAGAAATAATCCTGGTCTTGGATTTGATCTCTGAGACTGATGAACCTGAAGAACAGATGCTCTCTCATACAAACAGACCTTCCTTGGTTCCTCAAAAACCAAGTGAAGAGGATCAGAGAAGAAGAGATGAGATAATAAAGAAGTTCGAGGCTCAGCGAATCATTCTGAAGTGTGGTCAACTTCCTTCTGTTCCTCCAAAGTTCAGAATTTCTCAAAAGGAATACAAGGAACACCTCAGAGCTGAACGTCTAATCGCTGAAAGAAGATAAGTTGAAGAAAAAGACAGAGAACTCGCCATCCAGCTTACTCAAAAATCGGTGAAAGACCCCAAGCTGAAAAGAGCTCCAATCGAAGTTCAACGCCAGCTATGGGAAGACGCCAAGAAGATCGTTGAAGAAAAGAGAATTGTGTCTCAATCTACCTTAACCTGGTGCAAAGAAAAGGTACACTTCAGACATCGACCTTCCAGAATCATCAAGGTACTCATCGCTGGAAGATCAACCCTCAAAATTTCAATCGCTGAAATCGAGATATTCAGAGAGAATGATCAGTACAAAAAATTCTATGCTGAAGCCATCACGAAGTACGGTCTCTCTGAATGGTTGGAGATCAGATTAGCCATCCAGAAGTCTCAGTCTAAGTACAAGGATCATGTTGAAAAGCTGATAAACAAACAGATCGACTTAGTATCTTCTTGTGTGGATATTCCTCCTCCTCCTCCTCTCGAAAGTCAGAAAAGAAGGGCCTCTGCAAATAAAAAGTCTAAATCTTCAGAAGATGGTCCTCGTATATGAAATGAAACAGGTATTGGTTTTTCTCTTGATGAAGTCATTGGTCCTGAACCTGACCTTTCTGCACTTGACACATCTCTTCCTCTTGGTGAGACTTGCATCCCTGGGAAAGTCATAAGCAAACCCTACGGGATATTCTTCATTGACTGGGATGGACGAAAGCGTTTTCAACGTAACTCTGAACTTCCCATCACTCCCATCGAACAACTAAACGATCTCATCTACTGGTGTGATTTCAAAAACGACATTCAAGCACGACATCTTAAACCCTTGATTTTTTAAGAAGCGCTGAACAAAAGGAATCAAGGAGTAAATGTCCCTGGCTGGATGATCCCCACATTAAAGACCCTTGATGAACTTCTCATTAAGGAAGAACCTTTATAAACTGATAGGATCGCCTTATTCTTCTATTGTATCAGTTATTCTTTTGTACTTGTAATTGTATTCGTTGTACTTGTAATTTTTCCACTTCCCTCTGTAATCTTTACGAAGTTTAAAGAAAAATTTCAGCAAACGTACTTTACTCCATCAGTACAGAAAAGATCCCAGAAAACAGTAAAATGGACAAATATTTTATGAGTTCTTTTTATCCTTATGTTTTCATTAAATAGCAATTTTCTCTGTTGCTGTGTCATAATCAAATAGAGGGAGATTGTTGATCCAAACCCTCAGTGATTTGATAATGACCCTCTCTTAAATACTTAGTGAAAATTGTAAGTAAACAATATGTATCAGAGTTTCACTATCGCTGATAAGTACTAAGATCTTACAGTACCGCTGATAGGAACTCTCGCTCTTTAGATTAAACATTCAGCGAACACTGTTCACCATAATGCTCTGAGTCTGTTCAGTACTTATGGTGATCGCTGATAAGTTAGTTGTTTACTTATGATCTCTGAAGACAAGTTTCACGTCAACATAGGTTCTACGCTGAAGTCGAAGATCAAGCTCAAGAACCAGCGACAAGTCTCCTAATGAACTGATGCGGATCAGCGAAGACTCAGATTTGTCCACTCAACGTGAAGTATCAAGTACAGGACTTCAGCTATCGCTGAACTTTATCATTCGCTGATAAACAATGATGAAGCGCTGAATCAACGAAAAACTGATCATGAAGTCCTCCGTACAAAGTACTTTTGTCTTAACCACCCTTACACGTCTCCGTACGATATGTCAGAAAAGAACCTCCTTATTGTCTAAAATCGTACAACCACTATAATACTACACTGTTCAAACATGCGGCTACTAAGGTTGTCAACAAAGGTCAATGACATACAACCAATGAGCTGCTGCCACGTGTAAAGTGTAAACTGCCATGCATTAAATGCATGCAGTATATAAGAAGAAGAACTCACTTCATTTTGAAGTAACTTGCTAACTCTGGACAAGTTCATCCTTCTTATCTTGAGATAGGTTATTATTAGTAATTTCCTTCTCTTTCTTAGTGCAAGAAACTTAGTGTTCCAACTTGTTTAGATTTAGGTTTATCCTTAATCTTGTTCCGCAACAAGCTGTAAATTATTAATGATTTATCAATAAACAATTTAGAAAAGTAAAATCTGTGTGTTTGTA
This sequence comes from Saussurea involucrata, assembly GCA_033807775.1. NCBI lineage: Eukaryota > Viridiplantae > Streptophyta > Magnoliopsida > Asterales > Asteraceae > Saussurea > Saussurea involucrata. Next base: position 64,697,495 of record CM066326.1, read on the forward strand.
TTCAACCCCCCCCCCCCCCTTCTACAAACTTGTGTTTGTATCCAAGCACATGACCGGAAGGAGGGAGCGGCTCACGAACTTCAAAGAGAAAAACTGCGGAGACGTGAGGTTTAGGAACGATGACAAAGCGCCGATTATGGGCTACGGTGATATAGTTCAAGATAAGATCACAATCAAGAAGGTGTCATACATCGCGGGATTGGGACACAACCTGTTCAGCATCGGACAGTTCTGCGACAAATATCTCGAGGTCAACTTCAAAACTAAAAGGTGTAGCGTCCGCACTGAAGACGGAAAGGAATTACTCGTTGGAACTCGGAAGACCAACCTCTACACCATCGACCTCTCTACCCTGAAAACCACTGATTTCTCCTGCCTCATGTCGAAGGCCAACTCTCAACAAGCGTGGATCTGGCATCGACGTCTCTCGCACCTCAACTTCAAGAATATCAACAAATTGGTGCTAGGCGGACACGTTAAAGGCATGCCCAAGCAAGTTCAAGAAAGACAGACTCTGTAGGGCATGCAAAATGGGCAAGATGAAGCAAGTTACTCACAAGCCGAAGGCCGCTCTAAGCACATCCTTGTCCCTCGAACTAATCCATATGGATTTGTGTGGACCGATGCGCGTTCAGAGCATCAACAAGAAGAAATACGTCCTGGTGATGGTCGACGATTTCTCGCGCTACACATGGGTGAAGTTCCTTCACTCAAAAGACGAGACCCCGGAGTTGATAATTACCCATCTGAAGACCATTCAACTGAACCTCCGACAGCTAGTTCAGTCAATCAGGACGGACAACGGGACGGAGTTCAAGAACCAAACACTGAATGAATACCTGACATCCGTCGGTATTTCGCACAACTTTTCTGCCGCAAGGACTCCTCAGCAAAACGGAGTGGTAGAACGGCGGAACCGTACCCTTGTCGAAGTTGCTCGCCCGATGTTGTCACAATCCAAACTGCCACTTTTTCTTTGGGCTGAAGCGGTTGCAACTGCTTGTTACACGCAAAACCGCTCCATCATCAACAAACGGTTCAACAAAACCCCGTACGAGATCATCAACAACCGCATCCCGAATATCAAGTGCTTCCATGCATTCGGGTGCACGTGCTACGCCTTAAATGACAAGGATAACCTCGGGAAGTTTAGTCCAAAGGCAGATGAAGGAGTATTCATCAGATACTCAATGCAGGCTAAAGCTTATTGCGTTTACAACAAACAGACCAAATCCGTCATCGAAAGCGTAAACGTTATTTTTGACGAAGCCGCAGATTTGGCTTTTGAACAATTCAGTTCTCAGCCCGCTTTAACTGGCGTGTTATCTTCCAAACACTCGCGTTCGGGATCTGCACAAACCCCAATAAATCCAAATCATGCATCTACGTCAAAATCACATCTTTCTGATTTAGATTTACTTTTTGAGCACATTTACGATGAATTCTTTAATATGCCTAATCCTCGTGTAATTGTGCAACCTAGGAATGGAGCTGTTCAACTCGAAACCTCGGCAAATCTCTCTGGTTTGCCTCCTTCAACAAGTAGCCCAGTTCTAACTCTGGAATCTCCTCAAAGTTCAACGGACACGACTACTGAAACGGCTAATCCCTCAGAGGAACCTGAACCAATTCCGGAGATCGCTCCTGAAGATTCGTCCTCAACAACTCAAAAGGATCAACCTCTGGATTCCCCGGAACCGGAAGTTTCTCAACCAACGACGAATCCCGCTCCGTCTCCCCCGGTGAGTACGTGGACCCAAAAAAATCTCACGCGACTCATCAGCCGCTTCCACACACCACCAAATGGACCAAAGCATACTCTCTCCACCAGATCATCGACGATCCTTCCACCCCGGTTCAGACGTGAGGTGCCTCTGCAACCTTCTGCTTGTTTTCCGGCTTCCTAAGCAAAATCGAGCCAAACACCGTCTCTGAAGCCCTCAATGATCCGGACTGGGTCATGGCGATGCAAGAGGAACTCAACCAATTTGAGGCCCTCAAGGTATGGCGACTCGTCCCACGTCCAGCCAACAAGACGGTTATCGGAACCAAGTGGATCTTCAAGAACAAGAAAGACGAAGATGGCATCGTTGTCCGCAACAAGGCATGCCTCGTAGCCAAAGGATACCGGCAGAAAGATGGAATAGACTACCACGAGACATACGCTCCGGTCGACAGAATCAAGGCGATTCGTATGTTCCTTGCATACGCCGTGCACAAGAATTTCATGGTCTTCCAAATGTATGTCAAGACCGCTTTCCTCAACGACGTTATCAAGGAAGAAGTGTACGTATCGCAACCGGATGGGTTCGTGGATGACTCCAAGCCAAACCGTGTGTATATCCTCGACAAGGCTCTATACGGTCTCAAACAAGCTCTACGTGCCTGGTATGATGCTCTGTCTAAATTCTTAATCAAAACATGTTTTTCTAAGGGTAAAATTGACACTACTCTGTTTATTAAGAATTAAAAAGGTCATATAATTTTAGTCCAAGTCTAAGTTAATGATATCATTTTCGGTTCCACTAACCCTCAGTACTGTAAGAACTTTTCAAAACTCATGGGAGAGTATTTTCAAATGAGCATGTTAAGTGAGATGAATTTTTTCCTCGATCTTCAAGTTAAGCAACTGTCGACCGGGATATTCATAAACCATGCTAAGTACATCCGAGATATTCTTCGGAAATACCATATGCCTATGAAAACTCCCATGACCCCCGGTACGCGGTTACACGCCAATCCTAACGGAAAGGATGTGGATACCAAAACCTACCGAGGGATGATAGGTTCTTTGATGTACTTGTCGGCGAGTAGACCGGATATCATGTTCTCAACATTTTTATGCGCCCGTTTTCAGTCAAAACCAAAAGAGTATCACACAATTGCGGTAAAACGAATATTTCGTTACTTAAAAGGTACTACTGATCTTGGCTTGTGGTACCCGAAAGAGACAGGTTTTGAGCTCACGGCGTACTCAGACATGGACCACGCGGGGAGCATGCTGGACCAGAAAAGCACATCGAGACATGTGTAGTTCCTGGGCGATAGCTTAGTCAGTTGGGCGTCCAAGAAGCAGCAGTGTGTCTCCACATCTACTGCTGAGGCGGAGTACGTGGTCGCCGCGAGCTGCTGTTCTCAAGTCATCTGGATGCGCACACAGCTCAAAGACTAGGGCTTCACCTATTCGAAGGTGCCCATCTATTGCTGATAGGATTTATATAAACCCTAAACCGGATCTTTAAGCTCAAGAATGATTAGTTCTAGATCATGGAATAAACATATACAAATCACAACATGAACAGCGGAATTAAACAACAGATTTGTATAGCTAACAAGGTTCATTAATTTAAACATACTGATTACATACTCACGCCCCAATTTGTTGACCTAAGTTATCAACAAACGAATACTTATTCTCAAGTATTAGGATTAAGAACCTTGGGGCTCATGCACACACATCTACACGTTTTTGTTTAAACGTGGGTTTCAAGAACGTCTAATTCTATATCTCTAGGTTTCTTTATATACTAGAAACCTAGATAAACTAGAAACTAGATAAATACCAATCCTAGATAAACTAGGAATCCTAGATAAACTAGAATTTACAAGGATAACTATAAAATAAACATATTACAATTCAAACCCTTGTAAGTTGAAGTTTTGACACATCAAATCTATATGAAATATTCCTAACAATCTTCCCCTATTTGATGATGACAAAACTTAGCATCAGAATCTTCAAGTAGCTCTTCCCCTTTTTGACATAATCAAATCCAAAACTTATCAAACTTGAATCTTCCCCTTGAATGATCAACACTTCTTCTTCCCCTGAATTTATGCTAACCATCCTTGTGTCTTCGAGGTTATATCAATTACGTTGTAAAGAAAATCAACCATTATCTATTTGAAGTTGAAGTAAAAAACCAAACCTTGAGTCTTATATCCCGTAGAAACCAAGTGAACAACAACGTCATTCTCATGAATGAGGGGATCCCTGTCCTTCGACCAATCTTCTTCTCTAAGATTTCGTCAAATTGAAGTCACATTCTTCGAACAATTACGTTAATAATCTTCATAATATCACGGGTTATCTTTAACAGGTGAAGGATACCTTTAAAGATATGATAAGAACACAAACTCTAACTTTCACTTCTTCTTCAAACAAACTCTAATTAATCTTCCTTTTTGTAATCAACTGATGACGATCAAAGGGTAGTCATTTAAGCATTCTTCCTCTATCGTTCATCAAACCTTCATACCTTGTGTGTGTGAATTTTCTTGAAACAAACAAAAATCATCCTCCTTTTGTCGAGCATGATCCTAACATGGTGTGTGACATGTATTCTCCATTGCATCGCGGCTTTGATTTCATGGCTTTGAGGAATTCTGAGTGAAGAACAATTTTTATCAAGAAAAAAAAACTGCTGGATTTCGAGAATTTCTGGGAGCGTTCTGGACGTCGTACGGCCAATCCAACCAGACATAATGTTAAACAATGTGTCCCGAAGCTGCTGTCCAAAAATCGCGACGATCCGACGGTTCAATCTCCGGGAATAGGCGAAACAGCCGGCTGTGATTTTCCAGAAAATTTCTGCGAAAAATCTGATTTTTCTTTCTTTCGTTCGTCTTCTTTCGTCTCTTCAAATCTTCCATTAAACCTTGTTTTTCTTCCAGATCAGAGAGCACCATGTGCTCTGATACCACCTGATAATACTGCTATAAATACCTCTTTCAGCCCGCCAAAGTTCATAACGTCTCTTTGTATTCTATCCATCTCTCTCTCTTTCTAACTATTCTCTCCCAAGAATCTCTGTTTTCCGTCAAGAATCCTCAGGCATAATGGAGTTTATCGACGACCACAACGAGATTGCCATGCTTCAGAAGCCAGAACAATCCGCAGGTTTTCACGACATTGTGGATTTCCTCAAGGGCACGCATATCTCCTATGCCCTAACGGTGACCCCGATTGATACAAAAGCAGTATTAATTACAAAGCAGTATTAACTACAAAGCAGTATTAACTACAAAGCAGTATTAACTACTGAGCAGTATTAACAGCAAAGCAGTATTAACTACTGAGCAGTATTAACTGCAAAGCAGTATTAACTACTGAGCAGTATTAACTACTCATTGGCAGTAGAAAATATGTACTAGCAGTAGAAACTCTGCACTGGCAGTAGTAACTATACTTGCACTTTGCAGCACTTGTCAAATCCTCAAATGTCATCTTACCTTTTGACACATTACTTTTACCACTTATCTTACCTCCTGCAGGATTATTTCCAAAAGCAACATGTCCTCCATTAATTCTTTTGAAATTCTTGAGGCAGGCCATGTTACCTGTCATGTGCCTGGAGCAACCACTATCAACATGCCAGATGCTTTTCCCCTTGAGCTGTTGGTTGCCCTGCACCTAAGATAAATCAATTAGTTTTTATTGGGAACCCAAGCCGAAGTGGTCTTGGGTCTCCCTTGCTCATCAAAGTACTTGCATTGAGTTTTGATGAGGTTTTTAAACTTAGGTACTGCAGAATTTGAGTACTTTGTCAATATAATTGGTCTAGCAGCATAAACACTAGAAGCAGTATTAACCTTAGAAGAAGTACTAACAGAGTCAGCAGTACTAACAGAGTTAGCAGCACTAACAGAGTTAGCAGCACTAACAGAGGTAGCAGCACTAACAGAGTTAGCAGCACTAACACTGCTAGCAGCAGTATTGGCAGTAGTATTGCTTCTAGCAGCACTATCCTTTTCAGCAGTATTGCTTCTAGCAGCACTATCCTTTTCAGCAGTACTATCTGAGGTATTAGTGCTTTTGGAGACCCACATATTGACACATTCCTTTTCAGTCTTTTTCCTCATGTGGCTTTTGGATTTAGCTTGTTTCTTAGCCACATGGTTCCTTGCAGGCTTCCTATAATCATTGGATTTATGAAAAGGTCTTTGAAAATTTATCCTTTGGTTAATAGGATTGAAATAACAGTGTTTGGCTAGGTGATTCAATCTGCCACAGATGAAACATGGTTTTGGTCTGTTAATCCTTTGCAGATCAACTCCTTGCTTTTGTGCCCACTGGTTATTCCAATTTCTTTGATTTCCCCTCTTTTTATCATGTTTTTGGGGCTTATTCTCTTGAGATTTCTTGCAAGAACAATGTTCACAAGTTTTAGAGTTCACAACAGTGGTCTGTGTATAATGAACTCCCTTTCCCTTGTCAGTCCTTTTCATCTCATTGTTCTTAACACATGGACTTTCACATTCCTCATCAGATCCTACTTTTTCAGTCTCATCCTCAACAACTACTTCATCTAATGGATCTACTTCAGTGGCTCCTTTAGGTAAGTCCTTCCTATCCTTGGTTTCTAATAGGTCTGACTTAGGAGGGATGTAGTTGTTATTGTAGGGTGGGGGTGTGGCATTGTACCCTATTCCTGGTTTCAACTTACTATGGATTTGAGAGTTGATTATGTTGTCCATGACTTTAGAGGCACAAGTAAACTTTTCTACATCAAGTTTAACTTTCTCAAGCTCTCCTTTTAGTTTCTCACACTCTTCCCTAGACTCTTTCAGTTGGAACTCCAGACCACCCTTTTCCCACTTCCAGTAGTTTGTATCATATGAGTGTTGAAATTCATTGGCTTGAAAAGCCTTAATTTGTTCTTCAAACCTCTCAACAATCAATACATAATCTCTTATGTCCTTTTCTAATCTCTTAAGGTCATCACACATTCCCTGATTGTGATCTCTATACCTTTTAACAGTGTCTATACAAGCTTGAGAACAGAGATTAGATTTTACCTCAGTGGGAATATCTGAAACTTCAGCCATAAGAGCTTGATTTTGAATGGCCTCTTCTGCTTGATCACTCCAATCAAAAGTACTGTTTGATTCAAAAGAATTGTCCATAATAATTGTAGAATTCTAAGAAACACAAGCTCTGATACCACCTGATAGGATTTATATAAACCCTAAACCGGATCTTTAAGCTCAAGAATGATTAGTTCTAGATCATGGAATAAACATATACAAATCACAACATGAACAGCGGAATTAAACGACAGATTTGTATAGCTAACAAGGTTCATTAATTTAAACATACTGATTACATACTCACGCCCCAATTTGTTGACCTAAGTTATCAACAAACGAATACTTATTCTCAAGTATTAGGATTAAGAACCTTGGGGCTCATGCACACACATCTACACGTTTTTGTTTAAACGTGGGTTTCAAGAACGTCTAATTCTATATCTCTAGGTTTCTTTATATACTAGAAACCTAGATAAACTAGAAACTAGATAAATACCAATCCTAGATAAACTAGGAATCCTAGATAAACTAGAATTTACAAGGATAACTATAAAATAAACATATTACAATTCGAACCCTTGTAAGTTGAAGTTTTGACACATCAAATCTATATGAAATATTCCTAACAATCTTCCCCTATTTGATGATGACAAAACTTAGCATCAAAATTAACTGCAAAGTTCATAACGTCATCGAGCATCAGACGCAGTTCTGGGCAAATGCCACCGTGGTGTCTGAAGATGGGCAGAAAATCCTCAAAACAAGGGTGTGCAACAAACCCTTGAATGTTACAGAGGAGCTTATTCGCATCACTCTTCGATTAGATGATGCCTCAGGTATAACTTCTATTCCTAATGAAGAACTATACTCAACTTTAACAAGAATGGGGTATGACGGTCCCATTGGGGTTTTTAAGTTTTACAAGTCTAAATTTCATACACAATGGCGATTATTTGTTCATACCTTAATGCATTGCATGTCAAAGAAAACTACTGGATGGGGTGAGTTTAGCAGTACCATTGCTTATGCCCTGGTCTGCTTGGCCACTGCCAGGAAGTTTAATTTTTCACAAATGATTTTTAATGATCTTGTGTCAAACCTGGAATCCAAAAAGAGGTTTTATATGTACCCAAGGTTTGTCCAAACAGTGATTACTCAGGAATTGACAGATTTGCCTCAGTTTACTGAGGTATATGTACCTAAACCCCCTAAAGGAAAGGTCTTCTCAAATATGAGAAGAACTTCCAGGGACTCGGAAGGAGTTGACACTCCATTGTTCTCTACAATGATGGTTGTGTCCCACACAAATGAAGGTATGGCATCAGGGTCAAGGCCCTCATTAGACACACCCACTGATGACCAATCCCAACCTTCCATCACAAAAGTAATCCCTCAGTCCATTCTTGTACGACCCACTCCCATAATAACCAAAAAGTTTGAAAGAAGAAAGGTACACAAGGTTCCTTCCCTTGATGTATCTCCTAAGAGCCCGAAGCCTTTAAGCCCTCTAGTGGAGCATTCTCCATTAGAGAATATCGAAAGGGAAACCATAGGGGTGTCTCCCAACCCCAAGAAGGTGCTCACTAAGGAGAAGGTTGAGCATGTGAGTCGCAAGGCTGCCACTACTTCTGCTAACAAAGAGAAGGCCAGTGGTAAAACAACTAAGACCTTCCTCACGGCAACTCAGGGTGAGAAATCATCCAGAGGTCCCAGGTGCCAAGAAACCAAGGGGGTAGGTAGTGCTTTTGCTAGGCAAGAGACACCTGCTAAAACTTCCAATGATCCTGAAAGGGAGGTAAACAGTTCTAAATCAGGTGAGGATAGATATACTTATGAGGAATTGATGGAAACTATTGCAAATATCAACATTGAGGTCATGGATCAGCAGAAGGAAATTGATGAGCTTAAGAAGGTGGTTCTTCATCAAAACACCAAGATAGAAAGGAATAAGAAGCTGATCACCAAACTGCTACACAGAAGGAAGAAAGCTCAGTATGTTTTGAGAAGGAGAGCAACAACCTCTGATGCTTCCAAAAAGGGGGAGTCAGAATCTGATATAAACATGGAGGATGCAAAAATTGAGGGGGAGTATGAGTATAAGGTTTAGGGGGAGACTGAGGAGGCTGCAGATATTACAAAGGAAGCAGAAACAGAAACAGCAGTAGAAACCGTTACTGCTGCTGATCTTACAAAGGAAGCAGAAACAGAACCAGCAGCAGAAACGGTTACTGCTGCTGAGGTTGCAAAAGAAGTAGAAACAGATAATGTTGCAGTAACTGAGACTGAAGCAGCAGTAACTGAAATTTTGAAGAATCTTGTGGAGGCAGCATTAATTGAAAGTGAGAAGAAAGCAGAATCTGTTCCTACAGTAACTAAAGCAGAGATTGATACAGAGATATATTGGATTGTAAAGGGTAGTGTTGAAGCAGCAGCATTAAAGGTTATAAAAGAAGCAGTAACAGCTATAGCAGTAGAAATGGTTACTGCTGCTGAAAAACAAAAGGTAGCAGAAACTGTTAGTGCTGCTGAGAGCCACAAAGAAGAAACAGTTGAAACCACTCCTGAAGCTGTTAAATCTTTTAAAAGAACAAAGATGATGTCAACCAAAAGGCCAAGAACAAAGTCCATAGCTTCAAAGAAGAAAGATGTAAAGAAGCCAAGGGTGGATCCAACTGTAGAAGAAGCCCAGGAGGAAGCAGTGAAAGAGAAATCTGATCCAAAAGTTGCTGAAGAAGAAGTGGCAACTCCCTCAGGCCAACCAAGCAATGTACAATCACTGCCAAATGCTCAATGTGATTTGTATATTACTATGGTTAATACTAATCCAATCCAAGCTGAACCAATATCTTCTATGGCTCCTGAAATCATATTCTGGTATACTTTGAAAGATCAGAGAAAGGAGTACATTAGAGTAAAAAGAGCAGATGGAAAGTTTGAAGTCTGTCCTACTTGGGGAAAACTTATAAGGATGAGCTCTAGATCAGACTTGGAAGAGATGTTCAAGGTTGGAATGAGGCTATATGGAAACATGCTGACAGAGCAAGGTATGTCTATCACCAAGATGGTTCTTGAATACTTGTGCTTAATGTTCAAACCAGAAGCAGTTCAGTATTTGATGGCAAGGAATTTTCAAGTCATTACCAACTGGATGCTCATTGAGAATTGTGGAGTGTATGTCATCTCTCTTGACAATACATTTCATGAATATTATTTGGTGGATGTTGTATACAAGCACAGCATGAAAAAGTTGAATGGAATGCTGCATGCTAAGTTGGTGAGTGACAAAGACTCTAAGATGGCAAGATACCTTGTAAAAAGGATTCTCAATCAAAGTCTGGGATTGGATCCAAATTTATGCGTTGATGATTAGGTTTTGGAAGCATCATCTGAAGAACTTAACTTCTCATCCTGAAAAGTCAAGTTAGGGGGAGATTGTTGGGAACTGAAGATATGCTAAGTATGGTTAGTACTGCCAGAACAACATTACTACTGCCAGATCAATGTTAGTGCTGCCAGAACAAAGATACTACTGCTAGTTCAAGGTTAGTACTGCTGAGTCATTAATGCTGCAAGAACATGATTAGTACTGCTAGACAAGTTACTACTGCTGGTACATGGTTAATACTGCTGAACAAAAGTTAGTACTGCTGGTGTCTTACGAAAACTGTTAGTACTGCTTGGGCATATCGAAGATTACTACTGCTGGAAGATTATTAGTACTGCTTGAAAAGAATGAAGTTAATACTGCTTGGGATCAGAACATGGAATGCGAGATTGAAGGAGATAAAGATGGAATGATTGAAGATATACTTAAAAGAATATTCTGAAGATCAATCTTATTTTGATAGTTATCTTGTAATTATTCAGTATATATATTTGTTGATAGATAGCTATTAAGAAGACGAGAAAATAATACGATATATAAAATACAATTAGAATTCGATTGTGTTTTAGAGAGAATTAACCTCAAGGTTTAAGAACCCTATTTCTAGAGAAGTAGAAGTCGTCTTGTTGAGCTTGTTCAACGAGATTGAGGTTTGGTTGTAATCTTGTGAGTCGAAACAGTGAATACAAACAATTGTGTGTTTTCTGATATATTGTTCTTTGATTGTGGGAATTAAAGTTCTATTCCGCAGATTCTTTAATTCTGAATTCTAAGTATTGTTAATCTTGTTAAGATTCGATCCTGACAATTGCGACTCGAAGAGCGCCATTGCCATTTCAAGCAACCCGGTCCAGCACACTAAGACGAAGCACATAGACGTTTGGTACCATTTTATCAAAGATCACGTTGAAAGAGGTACAATCGAACTCTACTTCGTTAATACAGAACATCAGTTAGCTGACCTATTTACAAAACCCTTGGACGAAAAACGCTTTTACTATCTTGAGTCCAAGCTAGGTATGCTAAATCTGAAGATTTAATCTGAATATGCGCTCAATACAAGTTCTATACACTTACGTGGAACTGCCTATTCATCATCTGGTGTCTAAAACTCCAGATGATCGAGTACACACTTCCTCGCATCTGTATTCTACTTATATCATGCACATATCTCTTTTAAATCTTTGTACTAATCAAGTAGATTTTGTGTGTTTGCCTTCATTTCGTTTGTGTTGTCCTCTATTTTTTTCTTTACTGTCGTCTAAAATTACTTTTTCGATTCATCTATGTGTTTCACTACATTGTTCATGTGTTCAGGGGGAGCACATAAGCCTAAGTCCCATCAGGTAAGTCTGTTCACTATTTGAGGGGGAGCGTCACATATTTTTTTCCTTAAATGTAAAAGTTTTTTATGTGTGTGCGTTCATTGTTTCAAAGTCTTTGTTTCAAAACGATCACCGTTTGCACAAATCGAGGGGGAGCATTGTGCTCATTTGCAAAACCCGAGGGGGAGTCTAATTTGCAAAATTCGAGGGGGAGTAGTTGTTTTTACAAAAGTTTTTCAAAAAGGGTGATTTTTTGAAAAAGTCCTAAAGTGTCCGGACATGGTATCCGGAACCTATCTATCCGGATAGGTTACTGAACCGGACACCTATCTGGACCGGATAGGTTTTCGGACACCTACCCGGTAACCTCAGCCCCTATATATAATCGAATAGTTCCTTTCATAACTTTTTTCCGGAAACCCTACTCCTAAAACCTCTCGACTTAAAACCCTCGGACCATCTCGTTTTTGCTCAAATCGCGCTCGGATTGCATCTTAAATCAAGGTATGTTATCACTTCTTGATTCTATACTTGTTTCGCACGCTTTTTCACATGAATAACACTTCAAATCGATCGATTTGTCGATCAATTGGAACCCTTCGGCCCCAACCGCATGTCGGTTCGCATTCCGTCAAGGCGATGTTGTTTTAGGCCTGATTCTTAATGATATGATGCACTTTTAATCGATTACACTAGCCTAGATGACTTAGATTTGGTTTTTGAGTTCCATTTGGCTCGATTTAGACTAAACCGGATGTCGTCCAGACACATTCATGTTGTTCGGACATATTCATCGCATCCGGAAACCCCCCTCACCCGGTAACCCTAGTTGTCCGGAAACCTTCCAGGTATCCGGTAAGTTCAACTATCCGGGTGACCCTGTCTTTGTCCGGTTAGTTTTTATATTCGGTAAGTTTCTTTGTCCGGTATGTTTATTTGTCCGGTTAGTTTCTTTGACCGGTAAGTTCATTTGTCCGGAACGTTCTCTGGTAATTTTTTCACGATGTCCGGTAACTTTGTGTATTCGGATACCAATGTAACCGATAACTCATGTTATCCGATGACCATTATATTCGGACACCCTATTTTACCGGATACTTCCTGTTCCCAGACATATTGGCCATCTGTACCCTGTTCCTCACTGCCGTTCCTCAATCTGTTCCAGACTGAGCCGATCATCGCCAAGGTACGCACGTTAATCTTGCAAACAACCATATACTAATATCGTGTCTTTCAGGTATACATATGGCGGATCAACAACAATAAGGCAACCCTCCTCATGAGGAATTCATCGATGAAGAGGCCGACAACGCCTTAGTTTCACCGGACCACGTTTCTGAAATCGAGGGCAACAATCATCACCTCGATGCAGCCGAGTTCCGACCACAACATCGTGTGGTCGTGGACATCCTACTCGGCCATCCACTACGTTACACACTCACCGCTACCACTGACGTCCCGGTCCTTTATCTACAACAAGTCTGGAACACCATCCGGGTCGTCACTGCGAACAACAGTCAGACGATTACAGCAACAATCGATCACCACCCGTTCGTACTCACGCCAGACTCTTTCCGACGCCTTTTATCCTTGCCCGAAGCTACTGCCGGCGGCGGAGCTCATTCGACCCAGCCATCGACGGCGACACTCTTTGTGCCAAAATCCGTGCACTTAGATACAACCATGCACTGAACCGCCCCTCCGCCTTCAACCGAAAATACTTGGCGCTGATCTGGTACACCTTGTTCACAATCCTGAACAGGTGTCTATCCTCCAGATGGAAGGGCATCGACCAGTGAACCAGAAACTTTCTATGCCTATTTCATGCCATGATCTACGACCGACACGTGGACTTCTCCACGATCATCTGGCACGAACTCGTGAACACTATACACGCCAACGGCGGAACAAACGAACGCAAGTTCATTCCATACCTCTGAGTCCTTCAGCTTGCTATCCGTCAACACATGGACGCGAACCCGGACATCCCACACCGCAGTAACCACCCGGTATGTCCTTCTTTTAGTGTACACTATCTTGTTATTCACAACCCATCCAACGCACAAGCCATGCGTATACCCAAAGCCTTACTGGCATACGCGGATCCGCAAGCACCGAGTGTAATAGAATATAGGCGAGCGTTAGGTGCTCCTATGGTCCAGCCAGAGCTGGAGGGACCTCCCCGAGGAGCTAGGCCCGAGCGATGTGAGGGTCCTAGGACATGAGGCGGTAGAGTCCGGGTAGTTGGGGCTCCCGGATGGGGCGTGCTGAGAGTACACTCTGTGAGGGGAACCGGAGCGGGCGGTGCGAATGATTCGCTTGCCAGTACAAGCCATGCCACCCGACCCTTCTCAAGCCAACCTTCCCAACCGTCTACAAGCAGACCACCTACCCCTCCACACACTATCTCGACCACCCGTACCACCGATGATGTCGGACCGTCGACTACCCTACACGAGATCCCGGTCGTAACTACCCCAATGCTTGATCAAGACCCCGGGACCGATACCACTGAACCCATATCGCCATACACCCAAACCGACGTCCTGGATTCTGAAACGACCGACTCTGATACGGAATGAGCCATCCGTATATCAATGATACCACCCCGTATCGGATTTTGCCTGCCTATGACTGAAGAAACTCTATCCAACTCACCCACACCCTCCGAAATCCCTATATCCGAGTCTTTTACGGGAGACATAAGGAGAGCGGAGGGAGAATTAGTTGAAAATTTGGAACAAGTGAGGCGGAGAGAATGGATATCGAAAAAGAACCATGAGAGGGCGAGCTTATTAAATAGAGCGGAAAATGAGCGTCTCCGAACCCATGTCGCCCAGGTAGCCACATCTGCTGCCTCGTCTCATCCGTTGGGACGAGACATTGAAGAAGTTGTCGTGGACCTAGCGACGCAAATGCACAACCTCCCTAGCCACTCAACCAACTCTCAACAGCTAGTTGTTTCAATTTCTCACGGGGACATAGCACAAAGTCTATCGTTCTCTCACTCGGAGAGTTTCGATATTGAAACTAGAGAACAACCTCCCCCGTTCTCGACTTCTTTCACTGCACCATTGAGTCTAGAGCCCCTTGAAACATTAATACCTTCTTTGGCTAGGACACAGACCGAGACTGCTAACATCGATGAATTAAGTGAACCGATTGAAACATCCGTAGTAAGCCCTGAGCGGATTACGAGGATCAGATGGAAATCCTACCATTGTTAACATCATGCCAGCTATGAATGTAGGTGGTACTTCTGTTGAATCAACAGTTGTAACCTCAACGGGTAATCTAAGTGATCCCGGCGGTGATTTACCTGACTTTGTGTCAAGGAAATATCTGGACGACGTCTTAAAGGCTGTCCGCGAAGCGATGGAAAAGGAGTTCAGAACAGAGCTCGACAAGGTCAAGAGCTTACTCAAAGGGAAGGAGAAAGTGGTAGAACCCGAAACCGCACCAACACCTCACCGACACCTACTCAGCAATCATATTCGGTGGATGACCTAAAGACCATTCTCCTCGCCCAACTGCTCCAACACACCAATACTGACTCCTCATCTGAAGCAGATCTAATTTCAGTGCTCCGATCACAAGCATCTGCTCAACCGTCATCCGTCAACACCCGATTGGATCAGCTTGACATGACCTTGAAGGACATTCAGAACGCCCTTACAACCTTGTCCAACAGGGTCGCATCTCTTAAAGATACCTGTAAAAGTCAAGCTGACGGACTCAAACGCTCCCACGACGACCAGGATGATCCTGATCACCGTGAGGGGGAGAACAAGCGTCAGAGATTAATCGAGTCTGAGCCAATCAACATCGATTCTACTCCAGTGGTTCAACTGGAACAGTCAACTGTGGCACCATCAGAAGATCAGCCACAAACACAGTTAAGTTTAGCCGAGATGGTCATTGATATGGACATCTCAGATGACGAAGACCCAACGGTTGAAAAGCCCGAGGGAGAATGATAGATCTTGACTCGGAGATCGATCCGGAAACGAAAAATGCATGGTATGAAAAAGCCGCCAGTGCAATAAACTTTGAGGTAAACTTGATCTTCCCTACCGATGACGACGACGACTTTGACTATGATCAGTTCCTTCTGCAATCCATTCAGAGTACACCCGCCTATGCTGATCTGATTCCCGGGACTTCTACATCAGCACCTCCGACATCTCCTCAACAACAAACCGCTTCTGATCAACCACCACAACATGTCAGATGGGAGAAAATCATAATATTGATTCCTTTCCTTGAAGACTCCCTGAAGAGGTTGTTTGTCCATAAACTACGAGTACTTGATCCAGCCTTTTGCCTCGGATTAGCTAAGTTCGATGATACTTACAAGAAACAATATCTAGATGTCATGAAAAGGTGTCTACTAGTCAGGTCCGAACCAAGCACAAGATTACCGAAGTTATCAACATCAGGTTCGACCGCATTCTGAAGATTTGGTACCCAGTCTTTACCGTCAAAAGAGAAGATGGGAAAGAATGGATATTCTTCGAAGCCGACTTCAAGAATCTCCGATTGAACGACTTCCACCCAATCCTCAAAGACCTCCAAACTCGAACGATCCGACCGCTCCACATCACCAAAGCGCTTGAAGCTGTAAAGCGATTCCTGAAACACAAGGTAACAATGTCATACATCACTGATTTTCAGATGAGAGTCGAGCACCGAACAAAGAAGATAAAGCTGCTAAAACCCGATCAGAAAGCCCCTGAATTGAAGATGTATCCTGTCAATAGTCTTCTGCTATAACCAGAATTTGGAATCATGTATCTCAACGAACAGAACGAAAAGAAGTTTTTCCGCTTCAGTCAAGTAGAAAGATTCTGCGATGGAACTCTGTTAAAGGTCAGAGATGCGCTAAGAGACATAATTACCAAGGAAAAAGAACTCTGGATTTCGTTTGCCGCAAGTTTAAACGAAACAAACGCCCGAGACGCCTTGGAAATTATTGAAGACCGCGTTGAGTTTCGTAAAGCCATCCGAAGCTTCGAGATTCTTTTTGCACTCCGGAAGAGATACGTTTCGAGCTGGCGTGAAATTGAACTTCGATTCAAAGGGGGAGATTGTTGGGATTAAAATCTAATTGAATGGAAGTTCAAGGGTTTTAATATGTAACTATGTATTTGGGCTTTAAACATGTAATGGGCCATGAGCCTCAATATCTTAGCCTAGATATAAATAGTTTTGTTTAGCCTATTGTTTAGGTTAATCGTCATAATCTTAATTGAAAAAATATTATAAACACTCTGAAGGTTTATAAATGTTATATGGATGACAACTTGAAATCATTGTTCGTATTGATTATTTGTTATTGATTTCTACTACTTTGCACTAATCTGGGATCCACACACAATTCACATGACGATTTGAAACACAAGAAACAATTGATACAATTTATTTCAAAAATAAATTGTGTGCATGAATTTAGTTGACACTCAACGTCTCAAAACCACACAGCTCCAAATCTCTCCGATCACACTATCGTCATCCGGATGCCCAATCATCTTAAGGCAATAACCTGAAGTTACACCGATTAACCTTACAATTTCTCCTCGAATTAAGGTCGATTCAATAAGTCTAGGTTCTATTCCAACCAATAATTCCGACCGACAAGGTCCACTTAATGTAATCATCATACTTAAGGTCTGTTTGATTTAAAAAAAAGGTCTTAATACCTCTTTTATCTGATTCGGTCAGATCATTTCCTTTTAAGAGTGTTTTTTTAAAGAGCTTAATTGGTCTAAAAATCTCTTAATTCACAAGAGACACGTTATTCTCTTAAAAGCTCTTGTCCTCTCATCTGTGCCCTAATTTCAAATCCGCCTCCTCTTCCTCCTCCTTCTCCATCGCTTCATGCCTCCGGTCTTCATCCTCTGGTAATCCATCGACGCCATTACAGCCACCCATTGGCGATGTTCCAGCCACCCATCGGCGCTGTTCCAGCCACCCATCGCCGTCGTTCCAGCCACAGACCGACCATTTTGAAGCTTTGTGGTAAGATAACACAATCGATCATCAAATCTACAACTCCATTCGTCATTCTCGTTTTTTAATTTCTTTCTCTTTTTTGCGAGTTTATGATTTTACAAATGATCAAGGTTATTTTACTGGTTTGTTTAGGCGCAAAGAAGGATAAAGCACGCCACCGTCATCTAAACCACCGAAGTCCGGCTGTGGAAAGCAGAAAAAGTAGGTCAATATTCGATTTTTCTTCATTTTGAAGTATTTGTATACGTTTTGATTACGCATTTGTTGGGTTTTTGATTTCTTTCAAACAAAATTGATTATGCTATAATGTGCCTACTTATGTTCATCCCTTTCTTGAACAACGATTTTTTTAATATTTGGAGAAAAAGGGTTTGATTACTTGTTGAAACCCCCTTTTTTCTCATAATTTTCCTGGGTTTTTTTTCTTGGAAAAATCTTGAATTTATCACCTGTTTTCATGGTTTTCAGTAATTTGTTGTAAGATTACTCTATTTTGGTGAAACTGAAAAACACCCATTTTGGGAATTATCATACCTTGGAATTTCTGTGGTTACACCGATTCAAAGGGGCATCTCATTTATGCAAATTTTCTGTGGGAATTATCATATCATGGAGTTTTCTGTTGGTGATTTTAGTGAAATCATCACGTTCATTTTGTGTAGTTGGATTCACAAAGGTAATAATGGGGTTGTTAGCTAAGCTATAACACGAGTTAGGAGGTGTGGAGTGCACACTCGTGTAAGCTAACTAGAACCCGAGATTGTTGGACTGTTAAGATTGGGATGTTACAAAGTAGTTTTCTGAGCTGGGCGTCGGGGCCAGTGCTGGCGCCAGTCGGCTGGCACCAATACTGGCGCCAGACACTGGATTGTGTGTTGGCGCTGATGCCGGCGCCAAGACTGGCGCCAGGCACTGGAATGTTGCCCGCGCTGATGTCGGCGCCAGTTGGCTGGCGCGGAGACTGGCGCCAGCGTCTGGACTGGTTTTTCACGTTTGTAACCGCCGTATTTAATTCCGCAATCAATCTCATTAATTGAGATATTATTATCAGTATCAATATGGGTCAGTTACGATACTCTAAGGTGTATAAGTATGAGTCAATTTCTGCCTTAATCGATACACCGAAATATAGAGATTATCCTCGAGAGAATTTCGTGATACCCGGGCAGAATAGGGTCGAAATATCTCTTACGGAAAGCGAGCTCTTACGCGATCTCTGTCTTTTATCCAAGTTATTATAATCGTCACTCTGTTTCTCTCTCTCTCGATATTCGGTAACGAAATCCCCCAACAATCGTAAGAGATATTTGTCATCGTGAAGAGAGATGGCGGGTGATCAATCCGTGAGAGACATGACTTCCAAGTTCCCAAAACTTGAGAAGTTTGAAGGCATTGATTTCCGTAGATGGCAGAAGAAGATGCATTTCTTGCTGACGATATTGAAGGTCGTGTACGTGCTGAGCACCCCGATACCGGAGGTTGGAGAACGAGACGTTGGAGATGACCCGGCATCGCGGCAAATGGGAGAACGACGACTACATCTGTCGTGGCCACGTTTTAAACGGTATGTGTGGCTCCCTCTTTGATATCTATCAAAACGTTGAATCCGCCAAAGAGCTATGGGACTCTCTCGAGTCCAAGTACATGGCGGAGGATGCTTCTAGTAAGAAGTTCCTGATTAGTAATTTTAATAATTACAAAATGGTGGACTCAAGGCCGGTGATGGAGCAATACAATAAGCTCCTTCGCATTCTCGGCCAATATGCTCAACATGATATGAAGATGGATGAATCCATCTCCGTATCGAGTATTATTGATAAACTGCCCCCCTCTTGGAAAGACTTTAAACATATGTTGGAACACAAGAAGGAAGAGTTGTCTCTTGTGCAACTCGGTAGTCACTTGCGCATAGAGGAATCTCTTTGGGCGCAAGAGGCTGAGAAACCTAAAGTAAAAGAGGTTTCTGCACCTTCGGTGAACATGGTGGAAGAGGGAAAACCTAACAACTTCAAGGGAAAACGTAAGTTCAACGAAGACAAGAAAGGGCCCAATAAAAAGGTAAAATTAACCTGTTGGACCTGTGGGATGACCGTCCATCTCAAGCGATATTGTCGGGTTGTCAAGAATAAGGGTGGAGCAAGCACGAGTGGTGTTGGGCAAGGATCTAAGGATCAAAACCCACGGCAAGGTCAGCTTCTTGACTTTGGTTTTAATTCAAATTTGAATTTTGTACCACTAATATCCGAACCATTTTTTGTGCAGGATGATGATGTTGCTTGGTGGATTGACTCGGGTGATACAAGTCATGTGTGCAAAGATCGCCGTTGGTTCACCTCCTTGGAACCGGTTGAAGACGGATCAATGCTACACATGGGGAACGAGTTGAGTGCTTCCATTCTTGGTCGTGGCTTAGTTAGGCTAGAGTTTAGTTCTGGCAAAATAGTTGAACTTTTTGATGTTTTGTTTGTACCACGAATTCGAAAGAATTTGGTTTCCGGTAGCATCTTGAATAAGTTAGGATATAGGAAAGTTTATGAGTCGGACAAGTTTATCTTGTCAAAGGATGGCTCTTTTGTAGGATTTGGTTTTATGTTGAATAACATGTATAAGTTAAATTTGAATAAAAGAGTTTTGTTTCAAATTCTGTTTATGTTGCAAATGGATTGCTTTATGTTGCTTTATGAATTGCTTTATGTTGCAAATGAATTGCTTGATGGATTATGGGGGTGAAGCCATGCTAACGGCTTGTCACTTGTTGAATCGAGTTCCCATTAAAAGGAACAAGATTACCCCATGTGAAATTTGGTTCAAGAAAAGGCCGAACTTGAGTTATATTCGAGTTTGGGGCTGTCGAGCGGTTGTTCGACTACCCGAACCCAAAAGGAAGACTTTGGGTGAGAAAGGCATTGACTGCATCTTTGTTGGATATGCCGAGCATTCCAAAGCTTATAGGTTCTATGTTATTGAACCTAATGATTCTATAGCGATTCACACCGTTATAGAATCGAGAGATGTAATTTTTGATGAGACTAGATTCTCTTCAATGCCTAGGCCAAAGGACATAGTTCCAAGTACTAGTGAAACTAGTGAGGTTGAAGAACAAGCAATTGTTCAAACCAAATCTCCGATGCTTCGAAGGAGCAAAAGAGGAAGGATTGAAAAATCATTTGGTCCCGATTTCCAAGTATACTTGGTAGAGGGATCAAGAGATGAGATTGGATCCCAATTCCTTTACTGTTATAGTGTTGAGGAGGATCCAAAATCATTTGATGAGGCTATGAAGTCTCAAGATGTTGCTTTCTGGAAAGAAGCAATACATGATGAAATGGACTCCATCATGGGGAATAATACTTGGGTATTATCGGACTTGCCACCTGGTTGCAAACCTTTGGGATGCAAGTGGATCTTCAAAAGGAAGATGAAAGCGGATGGATCAATCGACAAGTTCAAAGCTCGATTAGTAATCCAAGGCTTTAGGCAACGGGAAGGCATCGATGATTTTGATACTTATTCCCCGGTTGCAAGGATCTCCACGATTAGATTGTTGATAGCCTTAGGTGCTATCCACAATTTAGTGATTCACCAAATGGATGTCAAAACGACATTCTTGAATGGTGATTTGGAGGAGGAAGTTTACATGAAACAACCAGAAGGTTTTGTTATGCCCGGGATGGAGCATAAGGCATGTAAACTTGTAAAATCATTGTATAGGCTGAAACAAGCACCCAAACAATGGCATCAGAAATTTGATGAGGTTATCTTGTCCAATGGTTTTGTGATAAACCAAGCGGACAAGTGTGTATATAGCAAATTTGACACATCTGGTAATGGTGTAATCATTTGCTTATATGTTGACGACATGTTGATCTTTGGCACCGACCAAAATCAAGTTGGGATAACCAAAGAGTTTTTGTCGTTGAGTTTTTCCATGAAAGATATGGGAGAGGCGGAGGTGATCCTTGGTATAAGGATCAAGCGTGAGAACAAAGGGATTGCAATTACGCAATCTCATTACATTGAGAAAGTATTAAAGAAATTTAATTGCTTTGATTGTTCTCCGGTGAGTACTCCATGGGATCCGAGTGTGAAGCTTATGCCCAACTCGGGTGAAGCGGTGTCACAACTCGAGTACTCAAAGGCTATTGGATGCTTGATGTATGCCATGACAAGCACTAGGCCGGATATCGCTTTTGCCATAGGAAAATTGAGTAGGTATACTAGTAATCCTAGTATTCATCACTGGCAAGCGATAAGACGAGTATTCAAATACTTGAAGAAAACCATTGATTATGGTTTGTCATATGTCGAGTTTCCTTCAATTTTGGAGGGATATTCGGATGCAAGTTGGATCACCAATTTGGAAGATCACTCTTCTATGAGTGGTTGGGTGTACTTGCTTGGGGGAGGTGCCATTTCATGGGCTTCCAAGAAGCAAACTTGCATCACGAGTTCGACTATGGAGTCGGAATTTATGGCATTAGCCGCTGCCGGTAAAGAGGCAGAATGGCTAAGGAATTTGGTCCATGAAATTCCATTATGGCCGAAACCAATATCACCCATTTCTATCCGTTGTGATAGTGAGGCTACTTTGGCTAAAGCTTATAATGGCAAGTCTAGACACTTAGGTGTTAGACATAGCATGATTCGTGAGCTAATCACGAATGGGGTGATTTCGGTTGAATTTGTTCGGTCGCAACAAAATCTAGCGGACCACTTGACGAAGGGGTTAGCTAGGGACTTGGTTCACAAGTCGGTGATAGGGATGGGATTAAAGTCCATTTAAATCTCCAATGGTGAGATACCCAATTCCCTTCTAATACAACGTTAGAAGTTGAATTCAATGGGAAAGCTCACTCTAAGGGATTGGAGCACAAGATGGTCATCCCACGGTATGTGCTCGGTACTGCAAGTGAAGGAGGTAATTGTTCTTTTGTAAAAATGCATGTGCAGGTGCATGAAGAAAAGAACTACCTATATGAGTGTGAAGTGTGGCCGCTTCAAGAAGCTTGGACTTGGCTTTGATGCACTCACGAATGGATAAGGACACATGGCCTGTATAGTGTCAAGTTTAAACTTTAGAGAATCATTTAAATTCATGTGTATGTTATTTTCTGGTACTCAAATGGGTTGACGGTTTCAATCCTTAGGACACCCGGATTCTCGAGTATTTGAAATGTGTAATGTACTAAAATGTAAATTCAATCTTTTAGGTATTTTCATTTATGCATGAGTTTGTTTACCTGTGTTGAACGTTTTGGTCCAAGTGGATAAATTTATCTTCCCCGCCGATTTTCTAGTTCTAGATTATGAGGCCGATAAAGAAATCCCAATCATCTTAGGGCGTCCGTTTCTTGCAACCGGACGTACTTTGATTGATGTGCACAAAGGAGAACTCACGATGCGGGTTAATGACCAAGAGGTAACTTTCAATGTCTTCAAGGCCCTTAAGTATATGGAAACCGAGGACTGTTTTGCTTTGAGTTCGATTAATGGAACCCACCGTCTTGACACATTGCCCACAGTGGGGAGTGAGAGTGAGCACTCCGAATCTGAGAGTGATAACACTTTTGAGGATGAGTGTAACGAGATCTTGGCAGCTTTTGAGCAGCTAGATTTCAAA
This sequence comes from Saussurea involucrata, assembly GCA_033807775.1. Taxonomy (NCBI): domain Eukaryota; kingdom Viridiplantae; phylum Streptophyta; class Magnoliopsida; order Asterales; family Asteraceae; genus Saussurea; species Saussurea involucrata. The sequence goes on from CM066326.1 coordinate 64,720,647, forward strand.
GATAGACATGTCAAACTACCATCCAAAAATCCCCCTGACTTGAATTTGAAGCCATTGCCTTCCCACTTAAAATATGCCTACCTCAATGAGTTAGAAGAACTTTGTCATAACTCCGACATAAATGCAAAAACCAACAAGGAGAAGATCAAGTGGTGGCCTGACCAAAAAATCACTCATGGAGAGTTTGGGGAGGGACAAAAAGTGCTACTTTTTAATTCAAGGTTAAAGATGTTTCCGGAAAATCTAAAATCACGATGGAAAGAGCCTTACACTGTGGTCAAGGTAAGCCCTTTTGGAACTCTGGACTTAATGGCTCCTCAATCCGGAAAAATCTTCAAAGTCAATGGGCAAAGGGTGAAGCACTTTCTGAACAAGAGTGCCTACATTCCATCCCACTCTCCATCCCGCTCTGATTAAGCAATGTCACAACCGTTTGTAAATGTTTTATTTCACTTATTTGCTGTCTTTTTATTATTTTTGGTCTTTTTAATTCTGCATGGTAGTTTGTTTTAATGTGTGTAGGAGAAATTGCCGCTTTTTGAAGAAAAATCAAGGAAAGTACTTTGCAGTGGGGAAGGCTCAGGTCACTGCACTCCCCACTCCCCACCTGACGAATGAAAGGACCATTTTTTGGGCCCAATGCTGACAAGCTTTCACCTTTTGCTGCCATCAAGTCTACTTTTAGGCCATGGTGTCATAGTTCATCATTTCCCAAGCAAAGCTATCATTGTCCTTCCTCTCCCTCTCTCCTAAAACCGGCGGTTTCCCCCCATTTTTGAAAAGAAAACATTTCCAAAAACCACCTTAACCTCCTTTGCTTCCAAAATTTACCCAGCAAACTTTTTCTTCTTCATTTCTCTCTCTACGAAAAACCCACCAGCAAAACCCTTCCAAAACCCTAAAAATGGCAAGAACCAAGAGAATGAACACCAACCCCGATGCACTCACACGTGCGGCCGTCCGCCGCAGGACCGCCGAGGAACAACCACCGGAAGCCGTCACCGGTGACCTGAACGAACCGCCACCGGTCTCCGGCGAAAACCCGATCATCTCCGGTGCGGCCGACGAGGGTTCTTCAAAGCACGAAAGCCCAAAGGCTACTTCATCATCGCAAGTCTCAGACAACAGTATCACCCATTTCGAGACCGAGACACTTCTAGCTGAAGAAGAAGAGAGGCGGTTAGCAGAGGAGTTCAAACAGAAAATGGAAGCCATTAGAAAAAGAAAGGAAGAGGTCGAGAGGATGCGTCGAGAGGAAGAAGAAAGAATCAGAGAGGAAGAAGAGGAAAAGCGAATGGAAGAAGAAAGGCTGAAGGCTGAGAAGGAAAGGATTTTTGAGAAAGAAAGGAAAAGGGCTGAGGCAGATATTTTTGCTGAAGAAGTGGAATTTCAGAGGAAGGTTGATGATGACTATCAGGAACAATACCGCAAGCTTGGGGATAGTGTTGAAAGAGAGACAGTGAGGATGACTGCCCACAGTGGGGAGAACCTAATTCTGCGGGCCACAAGAAGGAAAGGAGTGGTCACCCGGTCTGCGGTGACCAAAGCTCTGAAACAACCGACAAAAAGGCCGGCAAAACAACCGTCAAAGAAAGGTACAAGTCTTCAGCCCTCTTTAAGTTCATCTTCTGTTGAGATTGATGTTGGGGATGACCAAGTTCAAACCAAAAACCCACATCAATCCACAGTGGGCACTGCGCATGCCCCCAGTGGGGTGCCCAGGCAGTTCACCACTCCGGAGGTGGCTGCCCACTATGAGTGCATTGCTACACAGAAACTGAAGTTAGAGAGGGGTTTCGACCCTGAGTTTGTTGAGGCCAACCCATTTGTTAAGAATAGGATTGTAGCGCAAGACTGGTCGATTTTGGCTGAAGCCAATCGACGCGCGAATGCCTCGTTAGTGCGTGAATTTTACGCCGAGGCCTCTCAAGCAAAGGATCCCACTGTGGTAGTTCGGGGTAAGCAAGTAAGCTATACTCCAGGAGCGATTAACCGGGTATTAGGAAGAAGGAGCCCGGCTGTGTGTGAGTTTGCCCAGTTTTTAAAGAAAATGACCCCGACGGACGAGGATCTTGTCTTGCGCGAAATAGCAGTCGAGGGGAAGCCGTGGAATAAAGACGGCCAGAGAAGGTGCCTAAACGCTAGCTCCCTCACTACCGAGGCCGCTGTTTGGTTCCAATTTCTCCGGGCCTCTGTGTCCCCAACATCGCACGATACCACATTGTCTATGCATAAATGTTCTTTGTTGTACTGCCTCCTCACTGGACGAAAGATCAACGTCGGAATTGTTATGCATGCGGCCATAGATCAAGCTCGAAACAGAAAGAAGGTAGTCTTGCCCCTTCCTTGCCTCGTTACGTTACTAATGATAGACGCAGGTGTACCCTCGGCGGTGGAGGATCAGTGGTTTGACTCCACGAGCAACATCAGCGCACAAACCATCCGCAAGATGGGAAGGTACGTCGCCACTCCTCCAGCTGAACAAACATAAGATATCCCCACAGTGGGGACTGTTCACCCCACTGTGACCATTGCTGAGGAGCATGTTGTGAGAACGCCGCGTACACCACTCCATTCAACCGAGGCCGGATCATCAAGCAACCAAATGGGAGAGATTTTGGCAGCTTTGAAGAAGCTCACATACAGGATCGAGTTGCTGGAAAGTGAGCAGCGATATCAGAACCGGGCCACGCAGAAATTTTGGATGTATACAAGAGAACGGGATGAGGTGACGGGCCTGATGATGAAAGAGGCCAACCCAATGCTAGCTGCTCAGCTCCCAGATTTTCCTGAGGATATTTGCCCAACCAATGCCAGTGATGACGAGTTTGAAGAGGATGACGCCGCCAGTTCACCAGATGCCACCCCAACCTCCTGAATGGTTTGTTAAAACAATGGTTTATCTCGTTTGCTCCTAAAACAATCTTAATTTCTGTTTATTTTATATTTTGTGCCTATGGCTAGGCTTTGACAATGTTTGCTACATATTTCTTTTTGGCGTTTTAATGCATGAAAATCCTACCACTGGGTAGGTACTTTTGGGTACTAACGTATTTTTTGTTTGATTGCTTGTTTGATCTCGTTTCCATCTTAAGGTACAACTTTCGGCTTCCGACTTAAAAAGGTCCCTTTTGTAAGTACGAATCTCAACTTGATACCATGAAATGATATAGGCCATTTTTCGCATCCAAACACGATCCTTTTTGTACCCCAAACCACCACCTTTGTTCGTTATTTCTATGTCACAGTGGGGACACTGTGAGATTTTAAGTTTGAGGTGGGAACTTCCAGAGTGACCTCCAGTTTGCTCACAGTGAGGACACTGTGAAGTCCAAATTTGAGGTGGGTAAGCCGTACCCCCCTCCCAAAAAAAAAAAAAACACAAAAATACAAAAACAGAAGAAAATCGGAGTAGCACTAACAAAATTGATGGTGTGCCTTTTCTGGACCATCAAAGTGCTCACTCCCAGAAAAAGATGGTGTGCCTATTCTGGACCATCAGAATACCCACCCTCACAAAAAATAGCCATACTCCTTATTCCCAAATAAAGCCTGAAAGTGTACGTACTTATCATAGCAAAATACTAAACACCCACTTCTTGAAATAAAAATCTCAAAGCGAGATCTTCGGTCCATGTTTGGAAATTTTTGCCAAAACCCTTGGGAAAAGATTCAAAGCCATAAACCCTTCAAACCCAAGAAAGCCCTATTGATCAAAAGGTAAACAAGGGAAAGGTTTCGTCAAACACAAAAGTGAAATTTTCAAGTTTGGAACCGAAGGAAGTATCGAAGGAAGGAGATCAACGCCCATTCAAGTCAAGAAATATGTAAGTCCCTCAAAGATCTTTTATGCATTGTGTTTCATTTTATTTCTTTCTTTTTATTACTTGGGGACAAGTAATGATTTAAGTTTGAGGTTGTGATAACTCTATTTTTAGAGTTATTATTTCCATTTATTTTCCACTTTATTTTGTCAATTTTAGCCATTTCACTTCTAAAAACCCCCATTCTTGGTATGATTTACGAAAACGAGAAAAAGGAGTGAACCATGGTCTTTAATAAATTATTTGGGGAAGTTTTGGGTGTTTTCACGATTTTTCATCCGCAGTGACGTATACAGTGCCCACTCCGGTTCCCCACTCTTCGAGCTGATCAAACAGAAATCAAAAAGAAACTTTTAGTTGGGATCTAATTTTCTGGAGGAGGAAGGTTCATATGGCAGAGAAATGGCTGGAGAAGTACAAGGTAGTTCTCATTAAAGATAGCATCAAGTACACCTCTTTGTACTTGGAGATTGACTTGGAGAAAGAACCATTGGATAAAAGAATTGCACAAGGAGCTGAATTCTGCCAAAACTCAGCAGTCTTTACCCATTGGAAAACCCTTTTTGTGTAAAGACCAACACCTCCTTCTTAGTATAAAAAGGGGTGTTGGGTCTCATTTATTAAATCCATCTATCTTGAAATATATCTAGCATTTTCTTTAAGTTGTAAACTTTCATTTACTGCAGTAACTTAGCATTTAATTTCAGTAATTTATTTTCTGTTGTAGTTCGAAATACACAGTGCAGGGACGACTTCTCGTTCCCCACTGTGGGCAGTTAATTTAAATCACTTTTAGTTTTATTATGTGCAAATCTTCATCTCTTGCTTTCTTTACTTCAGAAATGTTAGGCTAAACATCCTTTGGGATGTAGGAAGGAGAAGTACCTGGATTTTATCAAAAATGCTTGAGTAATCTTTATACTTAGAATATTTGTTGTTTTGGTCTTTCATTCTCGATATTTACCCAAGGATGCGAACAAGCCGATCACTTGCAAGGATCTAAAGTCTAGTTCTTAACTTAGAAATGAGTAGAACGCAGTGACACGAGCTTGAATGATGCTAGGGGATTCGAAAGAATTCTTATGACACTTACGAAAGTGAGGTCGGGACAGTGAGCTAATCTCTGCCCACTGGAGTAGTAGGCAAGCTAATTTGTGTATTAAAAACACTTAGAGTATTTGTCTCTACACATTCCATCGAGGCCTGAAAAGGTCCACTTAGAGATTACCATTGATAAAACAACAAGTACTAAGAGTATGAGATTTTTATCTAACGGTGTGAGTATTTTGTAACCGGGCTTTTCTAGCGAAAATGTCCACCACAAATACGAGGATCACTCTAAGGACCGAGTATTTGAGATAAAATTTAGGGAAAATCCAACCTACATTCCTCCTTTTTAACATTTAGTAAATCGTTTCAAGTAGCTATTTTACCAAACCAAACCAAAGTATTATTTTCCTCTCTAGTTGAAACTTGTAAAAGGAGCTCATGAGAACCGTATTGTCTTGATTGTCCAGTCTCTGTGGATTCGATTCTGGTATTTTACCAACTATTACTTGCTGTGACGATCATAGTGGACAGTGTACACTTGCATTTCCCACTGTGGACAGTTTGCAACCCACTGCGATTAAAACACATATTTCGCACGTGACAACGCTGATGCCGGCGCCAGGCACTGGAATGTTGCCCGCGCTGATTAAGAAAGCAAAATATAAACATATAAATGAAGTTAAAATGCTATTTGTTGTTCATGCAATTGCTACTTCATGTTCTTGAATCACATCATCCAGCTTGCATCCTGTGATATTTTAAGTAACTTGCTAAGCTTATTTTGGGGGAGTTTGTATGTTATCCAGCTAAGTTTTAAGATATTTGTGTATATCAAGTTATAATGCAGCTAGAAAGTATTGTAGGGCAGTTAGGAGGTGGCATGTTAACTTCTTGAGAGCTCTACAGGCTTCTAGATACATTCGTAATGATCTTATGATTAATAAAGTACATTATGGTTTATACATCACAAAATTTCTTGTAAAGTTATATATTTATAGACACAAGTAAAAAAAGTCATCATGTTTTTAAGTAATTTGATATTATTTATGACATAAGTTAGATACTTGATTTGGAATGCCTATAATTTTTACCTACGCTTTTGAATGATTCTTCTTTTAACTATTTCTGATGTTTAAAGATTTGTTAGTGGTGTTGGGTTATCTACTTCTTTTGTTTTGAACTAGATATTTGTTTGTTGTTGGTAGTGCAACATCTGTGTCATAAAAATTCAAATAAAGTTTGACATTGATATCATTCATGCATGAGCATATTATTGGGTGACATGATTAATTATGCGGTTTTATAATAAATTGGAAGCACGATGTGGCTTACTTGAAGTTTGTGGTACTCAAGAGTAATTATTTTATGGGTTTTTTTTTGGTTCTCTTATGAGGGTTTGTAAAGCCCGTGTCCCGGCATGTAATTTCGTTTTATTAAATCTTTTTTTTAAGACTTATTTGATGGGGTTTCCGTTAACGGGGTTTGTCGGAGGGACCAAGTGCGTATTATAGTTTAAACCTTTAGGCATTTATCGAAGGGTTGAAAAGGGCAGGGACCATTTGGGTCAATTCGGGATTTTGGTTGCATGGGGGTCGGCCCATATTGGAACCGACCCACCTCCTCTCGTTCCTTTTCTCGTCGCCACAAAGCAGGAAGTTAACCCTAATGTCCCTATTCCTTTTTCCATCTTCTCCTTCTTTCCGAGATGCTGCCGTGAACCACCCCACCACCAGCACGCCGCTGCTGGCCTGCTGCCACCACCCGCTGCCGGTGTGCAGCGAGAGAGAGTGAAGCCGAGAGGGAGGGTGAAGCCGAGAGAGAGAGATCAGCGAGAGGGAGAGATCAGCAGAGAGAGAGAGACGATCGGAAGGGTCGAGTTGTCGTCGTGGTCTCGTTGTCATCGCCAAGGTAAGGTTCCGTTCTTCCATTCTTTTCATTCTTTGTCGTCGTCGCCGCCGGCGACCACCGCTGCCGGAGACGGCAGTGGGTGGTGCCGGGTGTTGTTCAGTTTTCGTTAACCCGTAATAGCTAAACCTTAATCACGTTACCGTTTATAAAATCGTTATTTTATGAAAATTTAAGTGTGCTGTCCAGTTTTCATGTAACCATAACTTTTCCGTCGTAACTCCGTTTGAGCCGAAACTGGCGCCCACGGTTCAAGTTCAGGGTCGAGCACGTTTTCCGTGTTTTAGCGAAAAACTGGTTCGGTCTCTAACTGGGCGAAAAAGTGGTCGCAAGTTCGGTATTTCGTCATTTCATGTGAAAACTTCTGGAATCTGCCTTGATCTTACGAAAATCATAACTTTCTGCTCGTAACTCGGTTTGGGGTGAAACTGGTGTCAAAAGTTCCCTTTTTGAGTCTAGAAACTTTTCTGTGTTTTGTGCAAAACCCAGTTCGGGACGTAGCATGGGTCGATTTATTGTTTTATACTGAAAGGTGCTGAATTTCGCTGTTTCGGAAACTGTTTTTGTAAAATCCGTAGTAAATTGTAGAAAACTCGTTAGGAGGCGTATAATATGTCCTTGGAACCCTAACTCAGAGTACTTTCTGGTCATGAAATAATATTGGGAATTTTCTGGGTTTAAAGGGGTCGAAACAGGTCCCGAACAGACCTGTTTTGGGCGAACGGAAGTTAGTTTTAGTGACGGTTTAAGCGTGTGTCGTGCCATAGGGTCCGGGTCTCGTATTGACACGTTTTAACATGCGTTTAGGTGCTGGGAAGTGACCGTAATTGTGGAGCTTGAATTGTGTTGTTAAGCTGGGCGCGCATTCGAGGTGAGTTCTCTCACTGTGTAGTTAGGGGTTGTATGCATGTCATAATAGTTTGTATGTACTATTGTCTTTGTGGTGTGAACTAGTTGTTTGTGGTGTGTAATATTTGATTGGTGTGAATGCTTGGTATAAATGTGTTACATTACAATTCGGTGGGACCGAGGCCTCGATGGTACTGAGGTGTTGGATACATTACAATTCGGTGGGACCGAGGCCTCGATGGTACTGAGGTGTTGGATACATTACAATTCGGTGGGACCGAGGCCTCGATGGTACTGAGGTGTTGGATACATAATTACTTGTAGATGTTTACTCGTTTTATGTAACTGTGATGTTGTTGCTTATGTGCGGATAGGGGTGATGTGTATAAAATTCCTATCTGCGCATGTGTTGGAATTCACTAAGCTTTGTGCTTACCCTTTCCCAATAAACTGTGGTTTCAGGTACGGGCGGCTCCAAGGCGTGACGAGTACACACTGGCGCGCGAGGAGAGCTGGTTGTTTTATGGTTTTATTAATTAAACGTTTATTCCGCTGTATTTTTATTATAAAGTTAATAATTATGAGTTTGCAAACGAAACGTTGGGATTCATTTAATGAGTTGTTATAAATGAGTTGTTTATTTAAAAATTTAAATTTGCTTGTAATTTTTGGGACGTTACAGGGTTAAAACTCTAAAACCTTGCACAACTGTTTCATCCGCCTTACTCTCGATCATCGAGTATCGACCCGTCTAGTCTAGTCCTGTCTGTGTACCAAGAACAGAGAGAGATGAAGATGAGACCCATAAAATAAAGAAACAAGAACGGAGGAAAACGATACAAACAAATAGAACCTTACCTTGATTTTCTTGCAGCTTTCATCAACAAATTATGCAGTAATATTAATAGTAATGCTGCAGTTTCCATCAGATGTTTGCCAGCATATGATATAAGTTACAACACTCTGATTTTCTTGTTTTACCCTTTTTTATGAAATAAAAGAATTCCAACAAGAAACTAAATTGAAATGGGTGTGGGGAAATATAACAACCTGCTTGGAAGAGCTAGACAGAATCACCAAATGCCCCAAGAAGATCTGCAAAATACAACTCCAATTCCACCATATCTATCTATAAATATAATAAATAAGTAACTAGCATGCCACGTGTCGTCTTTTGGTGAGCCGACTTCAGTATTTTTTCGCCTAAACATGTATCTGGACGCAGTTTACATTATAAGTTCAATTAGCACACCTAGATTCACATCTCCTTAATTCAATTTTTTTAATTTATACGTTACATTTACTACCCTTATAATTAGGTATGTAGTTTACTTTTAATACCTTACTTTTTTATTTTTCATTTTAGACTCTTATCATATAAACATAAATAATGTATATGAACTAAAATGCATTAAAAAAACATTTCTACTCTCTACAAATTATACCATTGTAATCGCTGTATCAATACCTTCGAAATGAGCCTAACATTGAATATTTTTTGATTTAATTATGTTATTAAATATCATAAATATATACGAATTAATGTGTCGTGATTAGTATGGATTTGTTGAAATTAGTATGTATTTAATACAAATAATCACTAAATTGTTGTGATTTTCTTTTTGCAATTTCATATCAATTTTTACTTCAAAGTCGAATTACTTCGACGAATTACAATTCTTTCAAATTTCATTCTGTCAACGAAACACCCTTAGAATTATCATAAGAGTTTAATTACTTGGAAAAAAAAGATATCACTTATCAACTGACTTTTGGATTATGAGTTCGAACATTTTTCTTAAATATAAATATGCAATTATTGTGTATTCGTTTGATAAATTCATTTAGTAACGACATTTATAATAAGTATAAAACTTAATAGACATATTTTTATCTTCAAGATAATGTTCCCTATTTGTGGAATTTTTGTTTTCTTTTTATTAATTATTGTATGTGTCACAAAATTATTCAACAACTATTAAACATCAAATAATTAACTTAAAACACAAATTTGATCGTCGCGCATCAGGCAAGCCAAAGACTAGTATATGTATATATATGTAATTCCTTTTCTTTCAGAAATGTGCACAACAAGAATCAGTTACCATCTGTTAATCTGCATACCCAAAATTTATGTATTTTCTTATTGGGAAATCAATGCTTTAAAATGATGTTTTTTATGTTTAAATATGAATTGTACCTTGCTTGGGAAAACCAAAGTTTTTAAATTGATTTTTGGTATGAATTATAAATATTTTGAGAATCCATGTCTTAAATTCTTGATTTTGTGGTATGAAATTATGAATTCTCTCTTTTTAAAAGTTGCTATTTTCTTTTAACATGTTATTTGGTTTATGTGTTTTTTTATGTGCTAATTAGTGATGGACGAGAATGTACGTGTAAGATGGACAAATGAAATTATGAAATGCTTTTTAGAGACTTGTATAGAAAAGGTCAATCGAGTGGGTCGAAATGGGAGTAGTCTTCGAAAAGAATCTTGGGTAAAGTTGGCACAAAAGCTCGAGGAAGTGTGTCGCGTAAAACATGGGCAAAAACAATTGAAAAATCAGTATGATTATCTGAAAGGAAAATACTCTGGGTGGGTGTACTTGAGAAATAAAACGAGCAATATTTATGACCCTGTATTGAATACGTTTAACTTATCCCCTCAAGAATGGGAAGATTTTTTTAAGGTCATTTTTTATTCTTTGTTTACATTTTTAGATAAGTAAAGATAATAGTACGAGTATTATATAGATAATTATCCTTAATTTGGATGCAGGGACATCCAAAAGCAAGAACCTTAAGAACTTCACCATTGGTTTATCTTGAATTGTGTATGGCGTTATTTGAGGGGACTTCTGCTACCGGATCTCGTGCTTATGCCCCTAGCTCAACCCGTGAGAGACATGTGGGTTCATCATCCTCATTTGCATCTCATACTCACACTATTCAAACTGAAGAGGATGAAGATGAGGAAGAAGAACCAAGTGTTGATAAGTCGAGTGCACCTTCGGCTAGACCGAAAAAGAGGAGTAGAACAAAGGTTGACATGGATGAAGTGGCTATTGAAATGAGGGATGCACTTCTGACACTTGTTTCAAAACAAGCCCCAAACATAGATGTTTGTCTTGAACGGTTGAACACTCTTGGCCTTGATCCAATGAGTCCTCTTTATAGTGCAACCGTTGACATTTTCGGCCACACAAAATTATTAAGAGACACATGGATGGCGATCCCTCCAGACCCTCAGTTATTAACACAATGGATTTCGAGGACTTCAAGAAGATTGGGATTTATGGAGTAGTTTTTGGATTTGAACATGCTATTTGGTAGTTATTTGAACTAGTAGTTATTTGGTAGTTACTTGAACTAGTAGTTATTTGAACTAGTAGTTATTTGGTAGTTACTTGAACGTGTTATTTGGTTGGTTTATGTTTTTTTATTTAAACATGTTATTTGGAAGTTGAACAAGTAGTTATTTGGTAGTTCTTTTAACATGTTATTTGGTTTATGTTTTTCAATTTGAACAAGTTATTTGGTTTATGTTTGATATTGAACAAACTTTATTTATTTATGCATTTAACAGGTTCATCATGGATGATGTTGAAAAATCTATACTTATCATTGTTGTGTTATTTTATATGCTCTACATGCGAAAGCGTTTGAAAATAAAAAGGGATAATACGTCTGCATTGACTGGACATCAATTTACAAATGAACTACTTGAACGTAACGATCGGCAATGTATCGATTTGTTACGAATGTCCCATGATGCTTTCGTTCAACTATGTGATCACTTTAAATCAAGAGGCTGGTTAGTGGATAGCAAACATATATCGGTTGAAGAAAAGATGGCTATCTTTCTGATGATTATAGGTCACAATCAACGTTATAGGGTGTTGAAAAACAGGTTCCAACACTCGACCCAAACAATTCATAAAATATTTCATGAAGTGTTGGATAAAATGATGGAGTTTGCTAAATAGATCATAGTTCCTACATCATTCAATCCAAATCCAGATGTCCCAGGGAATAATAGGAGCTTACGACGAATATTTAAGGTAAATAATAATATAATAGTTGCATTTATTTATATAGAACTTTAATACATGTTATCGTCTCTATTCAAGAACAATATTTAAGGTAAATAATAATAATAATAATAATAATAGTTGTATACATTTATTTTAATGTAGGGAGCAATTGGCGCCATTGACGGAACTTTAATACATGTTGTCGTCCCTATTCAAGAACAACGTTTATATAGAGGACGCGGAAAGGGTGAATGCTATCAAAACGTTATGGCAATTTGTGACTTCAACATGGTTTTTACATTTGTAGTTGCCGGGTGGGAAGGGGTTGCACACGATTCTAGAATTTTATCTGAGGCTTTGACAGATGGTGCTATTGGATTTCCATTTCTTCCTCCAGGTATACTAATGATTTAGAGTAATAAATATTATATTAATATTAATAACTATTTTATTTATTGTTTTCAGATAAATATTATCTATGTGATGTTGCGTATACGAACACTTGAGGATTTATGGCACCATATCGTAATGTTAGATACTGGCTTGGAGATTTCCGTCGTCGACACCCTATGAACAAGTATGAAAAATTTAATCATTCTCATGCAAAACTTATAAATGTAATTGAACGTGCTTATGGTGTCCTGAAAGCACACTTTCCAATATTGAAAAGAATGGCACCATTTTCACTTGAGGTTCAAAGAGACGTTGTAATTGCATGTTTTGCGGTTCACAACTTCATCAGAAAGGAAGGTTTAAGTGATGAGTTATTTTCGGAATATGATCAACCCAATGAGCAAGGGGACGATGGTGAAGATGAAGTTGAAAAGGTTCAACCGCATGGGAGTACTGCTGACCAAGCATATATGGCTAGTTTAAGAGAAGAAATTGCGACACCTTTGACGGAAAATTAACATTGATTTTAGTTGTTATGAGACTTGTTCATGTTTTCTATTGTGTTTGAATGAATGAACGTATTTCAGTTGAATTTTTGAATGTGCAAGAAATATATGGTAGTATAATTTAATTATAATGAATTGATGTTTTTATAAATTCAACGGTATAGCATTTTAAGGCATAAAATAGATAATTATACATATTTAAATGTTTATCAGCTACAAAAACAAACATTGTTATGATTATGATTCAGATTCAGATTCAGATTCAGATTCAATTTACAAAAACAAACAGTCTTATGATTCAGATTCAGATTCAGACGTTTCAATTTAAAAAACAAACAGTCTTATGATTCAGATTTCAGACTTCAGCACCACCTCTTATAAAACAGAAGTGAAATAAGACTTCAGACTTTAGACCTCTTAAAAACAAACAGCACCTTACTGTCACTCCAAGCGACAAATGCTAAAATCGCCAACCTCTTCGAACAACCACACGCTTAAAGTATCTAGTGACCCCATCAACCTCAAAATGTCTTATCTTAGCGTGTCTAATGGTGCAATTTCACTCTCTTTCACTTAATAGAATGCTAGTTTGAGTCTAGGTATCCAAAATCAACACCTAATTCTGTCAAACTTAAGCTCTGATACCAACTTGTAACACCCTCAAAATTGGAAGAGCGACTAATTAAAACTTTGACTAAATACACAAATGAAGATAAAATTCTTACTACGAACCATCCTTGAAATCACCCCAAAAATTTAAAACGTGATATTTCAACATTATTCATAACCTAAGCAATACACCAAGACTACAAAGGTCGGGTGTTACTCAACCCAAAACAAAGTTGCTAATCCCGAAACAGCGGAAGACTTCACCAAGCCACCTACCTCTCGAATACACATCTAGCACTCCACTCTTCATAGTGTCACTAGAACTATTCCCCAACCGGAACCTGTTGCACATGCTGACAAAATAAAAAGGTTAGGCTAACGCCTAGTGAGTTCAAGAGTTACCATCTTGATTGAATAATTTGTTAAACGAAAGGGATGTAGCTTGAAAACATAATTTCCAAAAACAATTTATAATAATGATACCAACAACCCATTTTCTCAACGCACACAATTCGTATGACGAAAGCTCTCATATAAAGCATTTCCCAAAAATGAGCTTAAATCCAAAACTCACTCAAAGCGTGGTTAAATATTAAATTTCCCAAATAATATAAACGTGAATAAAACCCCATTATTATAAACATCCAAACAAAGATGAGGCATAGCACACCGTCAATAAATCATGGAAAACAATCCATTTAATATAATATGTCACCGAAAACATGGACAAAAACAAATTGTAACAACCCAAAATAACCAACATAAATAATATAAACAAAAGCCCATAAGGGTCCCAATTACATCAAAAGATTTAGTAACATTCTCATAGTCTACGGTTCACAAAAATAAAGACAACCGAGATGTCTAACTAGCATAGCATAAATACTGGCGGTCTCTATCCCCCTCCCAACGAGCTCTAAGCTTTCGCCTTCCCCTTAGATGCAGCACCTAGATCATCATTACCTGAAAATGGTTTTAAGTTTTTGAAAGCGAGGGTTAGACCATGAGGTCTAGTGGATTCCCTTTGAAAACGTGTTCACTAGTCATTTAAAGAAATATCATGTCGTTCCAAAAAAGCAGTAACATTTCAAGTCATGTACTCAACAAGGGTATGCACAGTGGAACCGACTATCATCACCTTACAAAGCCAGGCACGGCACTCATCATCACCTTACAAAGCCAGGCACGGCATTTGCGGCATCAATAATAGTTCCCCACGACACTCGTCTTCACCTTACAAAGCCAGGCACGGCATTCGGGGCATCAATAATAGTTCCCCATTATGCAACCCGACTCCACACATAGCAATAACCATAAAAACATGCATTTAAACGCACTCGAGGATATAACTCCATCAACTAGAAAAATGATACATTTTCATGTCAAAAGTAACTTAGGATTAAATCATTTCATAAACCACATTCAGTTATGTAAAGCCTTCACAAATCATTTAACATGCAATTAGGATGTAAGGGAACTCACCTGATACTCGGCTAAGCGGCACCTTAACCAAAGCTCACTTTGTCACCCACCGAACACTTGAATTGGGGTAATAAAGGTGGTATTAAACTCCCTAATTATGCCCCAAAATACTCCTAAGACAACCCTTAAATAATGCCATGAATCTAGCCCCTAAACAGTGCGCGAAACAAAAGTCGGAAAAACGGGACAGAGCCCTGTGCGGATGACCGCGCGCCTCCATCCGCGCCGGTCACTGGACAGACTCCAGCGCGCCTCTCTGCGCGCCTTCATCCGCGCCGTGAGCCGCGCAGCCCCCCTGCTCTCTTCATTCCTCCGAAAATGGCCAAAACTCACACCCATTTCAATCCAAATTCGATTTCTGGGTTTCCTAAGTGACATAAATGGTCAACCAATCCTTTCCCACAATTCCTCAACCCAAAACATCTAATGAACTCAAAACTCATTCAATGATTCACTTAATTCAATTTCTCCAAATCTAACAACCCAAAGTTGAACAAAACCTAGAAACCTCCATTGGAAGGGTGCAATCTCATCAAGATTTCACAAGTTCCTAAAGAGATTCCTTAACCTCACCCTTCCAAGTGGTTTCTTCCCATATACTTAGAAGAAGAAGAATGTATCAAAGGAAAATACCTCTAGACTTCCAATCCAAGAAAAGAAAAGAGATAAGATGAGTATTATACCTCAAAGATAATTTCCTTCAATACTTGTAGAATCCTTCTTCTCTAAGCCTTCAATTGATGAATTCCTTGAGACACCTTCCTCTCCACACTTTCTCAGCCGACAATATGCACAAAAAGAGGGTTTTGAGGGTTTTTCATCTCCACAACTTCTTCTATTCACCTCTTAGCCACTTAAGTTTTCAAGTTTCAAACATTAGCCCCCAAATTCTTATTTATTCACAAGAACCACACGAAAGTTGAAACATGGGGTGTTACACAAATACCCAAAATAATACATTTCGGTGACAGGGGAGACCCAATTACAATGTACGTGACGGAACACAAAAGTAGGTCACGTATCTATGTCATAACAAGATGCATGGGTTATATTCATAAGACATATCGAGCTCAACCCCTCTGGATCTGTTGCCCGTGGAGACTCAAATTCAACCCCTCTAGGTCTATACTTTGAGATGTCCAAATCCACACAAACATACAAGCACATTGGAATTACACCTTACTGCTCATGGGAAAATGGCCGACCATATAGGCCCACATCTTACTTACCATGAAACCCGATGCCTATTCCATGCTACAATGAGGGAAACTAGCGTCCCATCATTGAACGTAAAACTCAAGTGTCTATGGATCCATAATAATAAGGTCTAAAACATTACATGACTTCAAAGGAATGGACTAGCGTATTCAAAACATGTAATTCTCAAATATGTATAAGTCATGACCAAAGCTCTACGTCGAGCTATCAAAACTAGACAAATGTCCCCAAAACTCAACAAAACCAAATATCGAGCCACAAGCTCAAACAATCAATATACCATTTGTTAAAAGTCATAAAATTAAATAAAACGTAAGTACCCCATGTTTATGCGAAACATGCTCCAAAAACATAAATAACTCCACACAACTCTAGGTTAAGACAACATTTTCCAAAACACCCATCACGGTGCATTTATACCAAAAGATTTACACTCGTAAGATAAATCGTTAAAATATCAATACCATAAGATTTACTCATCGAAATACTCAAAATACATCTTTTCCCCGAAACCAAAAAGGTTTACAATTTCCAAAATGTTCATAAAGCCAAGATTGACCAAAATCCAATGACTCACACGTTCGTATTTTTTCAAAATGTACTATATCATAAACTGTGCATAATCCCCACAATACTAAACCATAGTTTGACCAAGTGATCTCCATTTATGCAATCAATTAATAAAACACTTTCAATCATGATTTATTTATCAAAGTATCCAAAAATCCCAAATGTGGGTGTTTATTTCCATGTAAATACATAATCACTTTAAAAATGACATTTTGACATGTACAACGTTTTCACAAATCAACTTGAACTCACCTTGCTAGATTTAGGCTAAATCTAGACTTTCCCCCAAAATTGAGCTCCTTTGAATAAACTTGGATCTTCAAGCCAAATCTTCCAAAACCTAGATCCACAAGTTTCCAACCATAAATAATCATCCCCAAACACTTAGAATCGTTTCCCCCAACATAAAACATCAAAATCCCCAATAATACCAAAACTCTAATTTCTTAGATGAAGAAAAGACATGATTACCTCAATCACAACAAGAATCCACCAACAAAACACCTCTAGATCACCAACAAGACACCACAAGCTCCAACTCTTCAAAATGAGCAAAAAGGTTGGATGAAACCCTAGAAAGCTTTGGGTGAAGAATATGAAGTGAAAGGGTTTCAAGATTTGTTTCCCAAAACCATGGTAGATGAAGAAACCACTTGCAAATCTCGAATCTTGTGGCTAAATGGCTCAAAATCGACTTTGAGGCTTAGGGTTTTGGTTTGGGAGAGAAATGGATGAAGGGGGTGGGGGAGTGGGAAATGAAAAATGGGGTTGAAATGGTGAAAATCGTGTTTTTATGCTCCAGGTGCCCGACGGCTAAAGTGACGCGCGAGAGTGACAAAAGTGTCACTTTCGCTGGGCACTCTCGCCGTAGTCCCATGGCTCTCGATACAAAACCGGCGAGAGTGACACAAGTGTCACTTTCTCTAGTCACTTTAGCCGAGGTTGTACCGAAAGTTGTTTCGGCCGTAACTTCTTCGTTTTTGCTCTGTTGGGTTCGTATTTGAATTATCCATCCAACAAGACTATAAAATCTAGGATAATCCAAAATCCTATTTTTCATATTTATCATAAAATGTCGATACCTTCCAAAGATCGGGGTGTTACAGGTCGGGTGTTATTAAAACCCAATAACCGTCGATATCTCCAAAAGTGGAAGACGTCATCGAAAACTAGATAATTCACGTGCGTCTAACTAGCACTCAACTCTTCATGGTGTTGCTAGTACTATTCCCCAACAAGAACCTGATGCACATGCCGACAAAAAAATGTTAGGCTAACGCCTAGTGAGTTCAAAAGTTTTCATCTTAATTATATAAATCGTCAAATTGAAAAAATGTAATTTAATTCACGATTTATAGAATGTTATACATTAAATATGAAAGCAACTCATTTTCCAAATTGTGATGAAAACTACAATATGAAATATTCCTTCAAAATATAAACTCAAACCTAAGACTCACCCAAAACGCGAATAATGATTAAATTCCCAAATAATGAAAATGTGTCCTAAAACTTTATTATCCAAAACATCCGAAAACACAGATAGGTTATAATACTCAAACCACAAATCATGGATAGAAATTCGTACACAAAACGTCACAAAACATGGATAATACTCGATATCTAAACAACCAATATAAACAATTAATAACAACGGAAGTGTCAAATCGTGGACAATTTTCATCTCCAAAGAATATATCCAAAATTCACCATTCGGTGACGGGGGAGACCCGATTCCATTGAACGTGACGGAACACAAAAGTAGGTCATATATCTATGTTATATGAGAGTCACTCACGGATTTATACATTCATTAACATCAACCTTTTCGGGTTTATAGTTAAAAAGTCAACAAACTCAACAACTCCATGTCTATTGTTTGGATAGTCATCAAGTGCAACCACGCTAGATTTGTACTTTGGAATTTCCAAACATCCTAGTTAAACTCATTCACAAGAAATTACATTTATTGGTCAATGGCTGATGGCCGACTCAAAGAGCCCACATCTTACTCCCATAAGACCCCATGCATATTTCAAGTTACATTACAGGGATATTATATCTAGCCCAAACTGACAACTAAGCCTATAGATCCATTGCATTACAGTCTAAAACATTACATGACTCCAATTGAATGACTAACGCACTCAAAACATGTAATTCTCAAATAAGATGCAAAAATTGTAAATCATAACCAAAGCTCTACATTGAGCTGTTAAAACCAGAAATATGTCCCCAAAACCTAACGGAGTCAAAACCAAGCCATAAGCTCACTAAATCTATTGACCATTTGTTATAAGTGATAAAATGCAATAAAACGTAAATAACCTACGTTTATGCAAACACCCAACGCAATTTTAGATTGGGACAAACCATTTTTACAAAGGGTCTTACACCATTTACACTTTCAAAACGTCTCATAACACGACTTATGCATTTCTCCAAAACACACGCTAAAAGTGCAACTTTAATGAATGACCTTCCATTTGTAAGGTAAATCATCAAAACACAAACATTTATGATTTATTTATCAAAGTACCCAAAAATCCCAAATATGGGTGTTTCACAACATTTATAAAATCAAACACATCAACTAAAAAAACTCATCAAACATTTGATAATTATCATGTAAAACACATACACGCTTCCAAATGGACATTGTTGGCATGTACAAGATTTCTGCAAAGCAACTTGAACTCACCTTGCTGGATTTAGATTAAATCTATGTTTTTACCCCAAACTTGGGTTTTCTTGGTGAAAACTTGAATCTACAAGCAACACCCCTTACCTCTTAGATTCTACACTTGCAAAGTGTTTCATTCACTTATAAAGATCCAAAACCTAAGGCAAAATGGAAAGGAGAGAAGGGAAAATGAAGAACACATGAAAACCTAGCTTAAAATCGAAAGAGATGAGAAGCTTACCACCGCAAAATACTCTTGGATCTTCCAATAAACTTCAATACTCATGACCAATTCTTGAAGAACTCTAAAAAGCGAGACCATAGGAAAAAAACTGTAACACCTCAGGTCCATAAAATCTGAACCTTTTGGAAAATTGGGGCTAAAGTGTGAAGTGTGCAACTTTTAGGACTTAGTGGCAAAATCTGAAAAATAAAGAAATAAAACCCCTAAACCCTTGTCTTTTAGAGTGATACGTATTTGGCATTGAGAGGAGGATCTTGGGAGCACAAACCCTAGCTGGAAGATTGGTGAATCCATACCATCAAGGGGAGCTACAACTTCATCTTCTTCAAGGTATGAACTCTATTCCTTCCTCCTCAAGCTTGG
Organism: Saussurea involucrata; assembly: GCA_033807775.1. Taxonomy (NCBI): domain Eukaryota; kingdom Viridiplantae; phylum Streptophyta; class Magnoliopsida; order Asterales; family Asteraceae; genus Saussurea; species Saussurea involucrata. The sequence goes on from CM066326.1 coordinate 64,740,380, forward strand.
ATGAGGTTGTTTTGGGGTGGAAGCTTTGTAAACCATGAGATTTTGGGTTCTAATCAATGGGAAAAGGAAACAAAGGAGTTTGGGATTGATTTCCTGATGAGTTTTGATCAATGTCATTGAGAACTTCATCCTTAGAAATCTCTGAAAATGGCTATAATGGGGTTTTTGAGTTTTTGGGTTGAAATCATGAACCAATAGGTTGATTTTATTGGGGTAAATGTGTTTTGGATGTTGGTCTTTGGTTCCTAAATGTTTGAGTATCAAAAACTATCGATTTTGGAGGTTTACAACTGATTTGGAGCATTTTGGGGGTTTTGGAATTGAGATTTTGGGCTGAAATTGTTGTGCAGACCTGGGAGGCACGAACAGGGACTTGCGCGGTTTCCCACATGGTTTGAATCCATGTGATAAGTGGTGTAAGTCACTGTTTGGCACACCTTTTTCGGTTCACTTCGTTTTTTGGGTCTAGAATCGAGGCGTCGATTGGGGGTTTGCTTTAGGGGTTTAGTAGAGATGTTTTGGAATGTAATTAGATGGTTTAACATCATTCTTATGACGTCCAATTCAGGTGTTTGGTTTGAGCTAAAGTGAGTTTCAAAGCGTGTGTCGGTTTGCTAAAGCTCAGGTGAGTTCCCTTAACTCTTTTCGTGCAAATGAAATGTTTTATGCAAGTTTCATTAATTGAATTTGGTTTTGAGCATCATCATATGATTTACACTTATGAGAATGTTGATCACGCACGTTACAAAAACGTTTATGAATGTACATGCATGGCTTACGTGTTATCATCCATTACTTGACATGATGTTTTGGAGTCGGGTTGCAGTGTGGGAGTAGTGTACCTTGGGATATCATATATCTTTTGGGATTTGATTTATACATCTCATATGCATGGAATCTGTTTCCTGTGTACGTGGGAACGAGGAGTCTGCTTGGGCCTGTAGGTGAAGGGGAGTCGGCTTAGGCCCCGATCGTGGATACTACCGCGAGGTAGAGATGGTCTATGAACAATATGCAAATACCCATGTGTGATGTGGACTTGTTGAAATGTTTTTGATGGGCCTTTATGGCGGATTGCGTATTACTATGTGGTTTGTTAAACTGTTTTCGAGAGGGAATTCACTAGACCTCATGGTCTAACCCTCGCTTTTCAAAAACTAAAACCATTTTCAGGTAAGAGTTTTGATTGGGGTTTCATCTGGAGAAGATGGAAAGAGGTGACGTTGTAAAAGAGGTATAGCCTAGTGGAGGCTTGTAGTTCACCCACGGTCTTCCTATAGTATCTCAATTGTGAAAGTGTTTATCCGTTGTGTATCTAGAGTGAGAATGATGTATTTAGTATACTTTGGGACCGTTTTTGGTTGTAATGTTATGATTTATGTTTTATGGAAATTTGGGTTGTTACAAAAATCATCATAATTGTAACACCCTAAAATCAGGGCTAATTTAAACCTCAATTTACAACAAGATTTAAACTTAAACTCTCTAAGCTTTATATAAGTGGAAAAATAATTATAAGGTTCCTATTTACAAACATATAATTCTTCAAATAATCTATTAATCTAATCATGTCACTATAATTAGATTAACTAGATTATCTAAGCAGTCTATCAAAACCTCAGCATTAATTAACTTCTCCGTTAATCCAAAAGCTCTCGTCACACATCCCCTTTAATTTCCCGAACTAGCACCTGGTAAGAAAACATCATTTGAAACGATTAGGCTAACGCCTAGTGAGAACATTCAGTTTCAAAGTAATATTTGTACAAATCAATGTAAACAAGGCATAACAAACCTGGTTTACCCTTTTTCTTACCACTCGTGTAACCATCCTTTAATAACGGGGATTAAACCCAATTCCATGAATACGACCTGACACTAAGTCAGTCATTTCTCATATACCAGAGCCGCACTACGAATTTCCACGGATTCTAAATTAATGCTCTTATCTAAGAAATCGCAATATACACATGCCCATTTCTTGATTAATACTCATATCCAAGAAATCACAATATACACATGCCCATTTCTAGATTAATACTCATATCCAAGAAATCGCAATATACACATGCCCATCCCCCAGAAATCGCAATATACATATGCCCATTTCTTCTTTTTCCTTAGAAATCGAGAATTCCGAATAAATCTACGTCTATTCCACGATTTCCCAAACACTAGGCCTATGGATCCATATTACCTATTTGTACTCATACAAGTATTTACTTAATATAGATTCTTCATAACAACCGTATAAGCGAATTATATTTATACCTTAAAATTTCTCATAGCAACCGTATGAGCGAGTTACCTTTATATCACCCAGATTCCTCATAACAACCGTATGAGTGAATCTCCTTTATAAATCCATCATATCATTAGTATAAGCAAATCACATTTAATATGTCAATTCCTTATAACAAAAGTCTAACCATCCATATAAGATAATAAATTTTTACTTTATAAAATCTTTATAAAAATCCTTCTTCCAAATCCATCCAAAACAGTTCATTTATATAATACACCTTACCGTAATTGAAAACATTATAAAAAGGGTAATGTATGAATGAACTCACCTGGCTTCAAAAGAGTTACTATTCCCGTCTCAAATCATCAAAACCCATATCAAAATCCATATCTAAAACTCCATAGAACATTTTATATATAAAAGAAGTAATTGAACAAGATGATTACCTTGTTTCCTTAGTGTGTTCTTAAATCCCAGCTGCAAACAAAATGTTTTCCTTCGTCTTCTTTTCTTTCGGTTCTCTCTCTCTTTTCTTCTATTTGCCAAAAACTCACACACACACACACACATAAAACTCATACTTACAAAATGAAGACACCTCATTCTTATACAATCAAAAGATGGTGTGCTGTCAAGTGGTTCCACCACTTTGTTCAACCAACCCTTCAACTTTCATCACTAGACAAATTTAACCCCTCTACTTATAATTCCATTAAAACAATTAACAAGTTTTAATTGGGGATAAACTCTAATATTAATCTTTTAAATAATAAATCATAGATTTATTAATAAAACCCATCTTAAATTTTACCAAAAATCGAGATGTTACAATACTCTCCAACTTGAAAATGATTTCGTCCTCGAAATCAAAGCTAGGTAAACAAATGAAGATATCAAATCCTTATATCTTCCTCCAATCTCTAATGTCACATTAGCACCTCGATGGTGTTTCTATTGTTCTTCAACACAATTAATTTCTTATTATTACGTAATTTCCTAACCGTTCTTTCAAAAAGTTCTTCTACACAACGACTCTTTTCATTCAGTTTACATTTAGTAAATGAAATCATATCCTATCATTATGAATTATGTCCTGTATCCTTTTCGATTCTAGTCTTACATACTTACTCACAAGTAAAAGTCCGAAAGGAACAAGGATTTAACTTTCCACATTGTTTTCAATCTTATAACTTTCATTATTACCCACTCCCCAACTTGAAACCTGCAAATCTCATTGGAGCAACCATAATATCATCAAATCTTTATCCAATTATAACTTGATCTTATTTAAACTACTTAAACAGCTTCCAAAACAGTAACTAGTATAGCTAACTTTTAACAAAAGATCATAGTACAAAAGACAAGCTAGCATACTATTTCATAATACCTACACATGCATATGATTAACAAAATATATATATACTGAAAATGCACCCGACAATTCCTTCATTCTATCCGACATCATGTAATGTTCTCAGCCCGCTGGCCTTGGAATATCAGTTTTCTTCTCTTGATTTCCACTCTTCTTTAACCTTGGGCAATCTTTTCGAAAATGACCAGGTTGTTTACACTCAAAACATGTAAATCCTTGTACAGGACAATTACTCATAATGTGCCCACTTTTATCACACTTGAAACACTCCAACACTGTCTCCCGACACTGCCCATAGTGTTTACTCCTACACTTCGTACACCAATTCGGTTCTTGACGAGGCTCCACATACGTGCTATCAATAAAGGGCTTCGACACATGCGAAGATTCCGATCGAACTTCCCCTTTTCTTTTCTCTCCTATGTGAGCTTTCTCAGATTTGTCTTTTGCATAAACCTCTTCCATGATCTTTGTTCCTCAATCGTCTCCCTCAGAGTTGAAACTTTAGCATTTCGTACACGGGACATCATGTCCGCTGGCAAACCTTTCAAATATGCCTTAATCTTTTCTTTTTCAGTCGGAGCCACATGCCCCACCAAATTCAATTTCTCCATAAAAGTTTCAGTATACTTCCGAACGGACATATTACCCTTCTTAAGAGTTCGAAACTCTTCTTCAATTCTATCCATCTCATTTTCATTACAGTACTCTTCCAGAATCTTCTTCTTAAATGACTCCCATGTCATAGCAGTCAAGACTGGAGCAGATATTGTAGTCGTCACAACGTTCCACCAAGTCAGCGCATTACCTCTTAGCATTTGAGATGCGAATCTAACCTTTGACTTCTCATCGCATTCACAAGCTCGGAAAGCTTGTTCCATTTCCCTAATCCAGTTCATGCAGGCTACTGGATTATCTGTTCCTTTAAACTCTGGTGGTTTACAGCTTAAGAACGTCTTGTATGAACAAATTCTTTCAACTCTTCTTTCTGCCTCCGATCCCGGGTTACTAACTGGATTTATTACCCTAGTATCCGTTCCCGTTCGACGTAGCTTCGTACTTCGATCGTTCAGTGCTTTCATAAACATTTCTGTTTGTTTTTCCATTGTCGTGTTCATCATTCTCATCATGTTGTCCATCATACGAGACTCCATTGTCGAACTTGGCGTTTCTTGTTCAGCAGTACTGGTACTCGTTCGGTGTACCTGACTATCAGCTCCTCTCGTAAAATGCAACCTAGGTGGACTTTCATGAGTTCCGCCCGTTCCAGGTTGTTCTCCCCAATCAGTTACTACTCTGTTCTCCGAAGAATTAGAGGAACTTGGTGGTGTATTTACCATTGTTTTGATATAACACAAGAAATAACCATAAGAAATGGTTACACATGACCAACTATACAAAACGTACTTTACCGTTCATTAGTCACTGTAACAATTTAAAAACAAGTATGCTTATGTAACAATATATCCATAATGACAGTAGCTAATTGAAATTGTGAATATACTATACATGAGAATCCTCATTACCATCGTTACAGTACTAATTTCACGTATTTCAGTTAACTCTAAGACTATCCCATCTCAGTACTTCTACCCATTTCTCACATATCATATCTTAACTCATCACAGCTTAAGTCTAGATATCTCACTTAGCATACCTAGTTCGCTTAAACTAATGCTCTGATACCAACTTGTAACACCCTAAAATCAGGGCTAATTTAAACCTCAATTTACAACAAGATTTAAACATAAACTCTCTAAGCTTTATATAAGTGGAGAAATAATTTTAAGGTTCCTATTTACAAACATAGAATTCTTCAAATAATCTATTAATCTAATCATGTCACTATAATTAGATTAACTAGATTATCTAAGCAGTCTATCAAAACCTCGGCGTTAATTAACTTCTCCGCTAATCCAAAAGCTCTCGTCCCACATCCCCTTTAATTTCCCGAACTAGCACCTGGTAAGAAAACATCATTTGAAACGATTAGGCTAACACCTAGTGAGAACATTCAGTTTCAAAGTAATATTTGTACAAATCAATGTAAACAAGGCATAACAAACCTGGTTTACCCTTTTTCTTACCACTCGTGTAACCATCCTTTAATAACGGGGATTAAACCCAAATCCATGAATACGACCTGACACTAAGTCAGTCATTTCTCATATACCAGAGCCGCAATACGAATTTCCACGGATTCTAAATTAATGCTCTTATCTAAGAAATCGCAATATACACATGCCCATTTCTAGATTAATACTCATATCCAAGAAATCACAGTATACACATGCCCATTTCTAGATTAATACTCATATCCAAGAAATCGCAATATACACATGCCCATTTCTAGAAAAGGAAATAGAGATCGCAATATACACATGCCCATCCCCCAGAAATCGCAATATACACATGCCCATTTCTTCTTTTTCCTTAGAAATCGAGAATTCCGAATAAATCTACGTCTATTCCACGATTTCCCAAACACTAGGCCTATGGATCCATATTACCTATTTGTACTCATACAAGTATTTACTTAATATAGATTCTTCATAACAACCATATAAGCGAATTATATTTATACCTTAAAATTTCTCATAGCAACCGTATGAGCGAGTTACCTTTATATCACCCAGATTCCTCATAACAACCGTATGAGCGAATCTCCTTTATAAATCCATCATATCATTAGTATAAGCAAATCACATTTAATATGTCAATTCCTTATAACAAAAGTCTAACCATCCATATAAGATAATAAATTTTTACTTTATAAAATCTTTATAAAAATCTTTCTTCCAAATCCATCCAAAACAGTTCATTTATATAATACACCTTACCGTAATTGAAAACATTATAAAAAGGGTAAGGTAAGAATGAACTCACCTGGCTTCAAAAGAGTTACTATTCCTTTCTCAAAGTCGTAAGAATCTCCGTCACTGACTTCACAAAGATCTGAAATACCCATATATATTTATATTGGTATTAATCTACTGTTTAAAACCTTTAAACACTGATAATCCTAACATTTACGACTCTTATCGCAACCGACTATTTGAAATAACCTCTTATCGCAATGCATAGTGACTGTCGCAAGCAACTACTGCGACACCAACCCTTTTATCGCAACCTACAGTAACTATCGCAACCCATGGTTGCAACAGATCCTTCCTATCGCAACTAACTACTGCGATACATACTTTATTGCAAACCACAGTTGCGATGGACTCTTTATCGCAACTAACTGTTGCGACACTTATGAGTTTATCGCAACCCAAGGTTGCGATACTTATGAATTCTTCAAAACTCGTAATTCTCGCAACCTACTAAAAATGTACCAAACCCAGAAATTTAACAGATTTAAGCCAAATTTGATTCTATAACTTTACAGATATGTCTAATACCATAATACCATTACATAACACTATCCTCAGTCCAGATTTCATAAATCAACACAAATCATCAAAACCCATATCAAAATCCATATCTAAAACTCCATAGAACATTTTATATATAAAAGAAGGAATTGAACAAGATGATTACCTTGTTTCCTTAGTGTGTTCTTAAATCCCAGCTGCAAACAAAATGTTTTCCTTCTTCTTCTTCTTCTTTTCTTTCGGTTCTCTCTCTCTTTTCTTCTATTTGCCGAAAACTCACACACACACACACATAAAACTCATACTTACAAAATGAAGACACCTCATTCTTATACAATCAAAAGATGGTGTGCTGTCAAGTGGTTCCACCACTTTGTTCAACCAACCCTTCAACTTTCATCACTAGACAAATTTAACCCCTCTACTTATAATTCCATTAAAACAATTAACAAGTTTTAATTGGGGATAAACTCTAATATTAATCTTTTAAATAATAAATCATAGATTTATTAATAAAACCCATCTTAATATTTTACCAAAAATCGAGATGTTACAATAATCCAAGTTGCTATGAAAGAGATATGATCAAATGAAGAAAGATGCTCAAAAATCGGATTTTATACACTACACCCCGACTGTAATTGTGACATGTCACAATCGCATGACAAGGTCGCCTAGAACGTACCGAAAGTCATTTTCCCCCTTGCCTCTTGGCGACTATGACATGCCATAGTGTCACTGGCATAGTCGCCAGGCACTATAGCCTGGCCCGTACCGCGAGTTTTTCGACCATTTTCTCGACCTTTTCCAGTCGTTCCCCGACCGTTATCCTAGTACATTTGATGTTGTTATGCCAATTATCGTGCCATTGTCATAATTCCATGGCAAATTCGTTGGAACGATCAAACACTCGATAACTCCGGTGCTATTGTGACATATGTCACAGCTGCATTGCACTATAACCGTGACTACCACACTTTCAGTACCATTGGTGCCATTGTGACAGATGTCACAACCACATGGCACTATAGCCGAGCCGACCATACTCTTAGTACGATTGGTGTTATTGTGACAAATGTCACAACCACATGGCACTATAGCCGAGCCGGCCATACTCCATTCCTCAATTGGGATAAAAATCAGGATGTTACTATATATATATATATATATATATATATATATTGTGTGGTACGGTTTGAATCACGGTAACTTAAAACCGCAAACTGCACCACATAACTCAGTTTGGTAAAAGTACAAATCGTACTAAATATATTCTAAACTATGTTTTACAATACAATATAAATTATTTATATAATTTGACGGTTTAGATAAACACCGCTACATAGAGGCTAGGGGTGTTCACGGTCCGGTTTGGACGGTTTAACACCTCAAAGCACAAACCAAACCGCAAATGACGGTTTATTAAATTTTCAAACCGAGCGGTTTGACATCAAGTGCCCAGACCGGTCAAATCAGACCGCGGTTTATGTAGTTTGGTCCGAAGGGTTTAGGCGGTTTGGGCCTTTTATGGGTTTTAAAGTTTAAACATAAAAACATATATAATTTTGAAATCGTGACTCGTGAAGACGTGAACGAGAACAACGAACAGTAAATGCATATTAGGATTTAAGACAAAGTAGATTTATGTTGGGTTATTAGGATTTAAGACAAAGTTGAGCCTAAGTTTTAAAAGTTGGGCTAGAGTTTTATACAAAAGTAAATGCATAATATATATATAGGGTGAGTTTCTTTTGCAAACCAAGCAATTCATAGAAACTATACAAACCAATCTTAGCCGTTCATCAAGTCTAATAAATATCTGATTTTATTATGTTTCATAATATAAAGCCATGATCATAATTAATGAACTTAATCATTTTCCATATATAATTATTATCATTATTAATGAATGATAATAATTACCATAAATATAAATGTTGTTGCCTAATATAGTGGTTTGCAAAGTTTGTACAAATTGTTTGGTTTGCAAAAGAAATTCACCCTATATATATATACACACACACACACACACATATTTGATGGTCGGTTTGCTCCAAACCGTCCAAAAAAACCGTCAAACCGCAGACCGGACCGGATCGCCCGGTTTGGCAATTTTTCAAACCAGGTCAGACCGTCAGACCGCTCAAACCGTCAAAAACGATCTGGTTTGATTTGGTTCGACCAACTTGAACGGTCCAACAGTTTTTTTAAACACCTCTAATAGAGGCAAAGCACCTTCGTTCTATGTAGTTCCACATTAATCCAATTTCTATCATGAACACGGTATTGCTTACATCATGCAAATGTATATATGACGTCACTTAGCACAAAGACCCAAATTGCCATGCCCAAGTGTATCTTTGAAGTGGATGGTGCGGGTGTAATCATGGTCATATCACTAACATAAACTTGTCTTTATTGGACATGGTTTTGCTTAAAATCAATATTTATTTCATTCAATTATTATTTTAAAAATACATATTTAAAATTCTATAGTTTAAAAAACATTTATCTTAATGAACATATCTCTAAAAAGTATGTTAAAATATAAACATTTTGTTATAATATGGATTACTAAACATGTATTTTCTAAAAATATATTTTTTCAAACTAATACTTTAATTAAACTATCATTCTTTTATAAGCAAAGTTTTCTATTTTTAACGAGTAATAATTCAATAAACAGATAAGTTGATAAGATTTTTTTTTTTGAAAGGTATCCTAGGCTATGCCTAGACTAATCCATTGACAAATTATGACTGTAAGACATCATCAGTCATGATTAAACCTCAGTGGCCACAATTGTTGTATACGCCTGGATTAGAACATTGGGCAGATGGGATATTCCACCACATCCTCAGGGCCTTAACCAGTACGGCACAACACTTGTGGTTATAAGTTGATAAGATTTATGAGTTAATGGTTATCATAGTCTTTCTTTAGACTTTTAACTATGTACAGGTTATGGTTTCAAGAACGAACTCATGTGCATGATTTTATCTGGCAGACAAATATCGGCTTTAGTGCTAGCATGCTCACTTTGTAAAAGGGAAATTTTACAAGTGATCAAACAAACAATGTTTGCTATAAAGACAATATTTAAACCTAAAACGGTACCAACAATTCATGTTTCATCACTTAACATACAAACACGGGCCGGGATCTGAACCCCACCAAGCGTCAAAACTTGACAGCCGGTGACACCATAAATGTACCTTCATAAGGAATTCACGAACATGTTATGAACGTATTTCGTAAAGTCAAGATTGTACAAATATAGCAAGTGCTAAAGACACAAAGTCGTAATCAATAGTAGTCAACCACTTGGGGGTAAAATTAAGCTTTTGTGACCCCTTGGTGTCTACTAGTTAAAATCCACTTTCATGAGGCAATGATCGATTGTTGTTGGAGTGTTTTATGATCACATGTTTAGTTGTAAAAACACTGTTATATAAGATGTGAGAAAAATACCGTGTAAAAAGGATAAAGTGGATAGCAAAGCCATCCAATAAAAACTGAGACAAAAGAAGCACTAAGTTGCAAAGATTTAGGTTAGTTGACGGTTTAGCTAGCAGTAGGTACTTATTGTGGTTGACGGTTTTTAACCATACTAAATCATTATTTTTTCACTTTTATTAGTTCCAGGATGCCCTCAAAACCAACTACAAACGAAGTGTATAGTAACAAATAACTTTGTAAACAAAATCAACTGGAAATTAAACTGTAAGCCTACAATTAACAATGGATTTTTTCGCTTCTCGCTATAAACAAACTGGACATTTTACGACATCGAGCCATAATTGGATGTTCTAATAGAATATTTAATGGGGCTTTTAAATTTATATGACTAACAATTGTGAGTCATATACAATTAATGGTGTTACAATAAAGTGTTAGAACGAAGTTGGACAACATAACAAGTTCTAACTACGAAGTTGGACAATCTAACATGACTCAAAAAATAAATCATCCAATTAGCCATTTTATAAAACTTGTTATATTAAATATTTTAAACAAATATCATATAAAAAGAAATCATCAACGATTTATTTATGTATCACCGTATAAAATATCATATTTGTGGGTTTTATGACATCCATATATGAATAGTTAGATAGCCTAAAAAGCTCATTTCATTGCAGTGTCAATTTTCAAAATGCCGACAAGTCTTGACGCATAAAACTAATGACCCAGCCTTTTAAGATACAAATGTCGTATCTAAACAAAAGTTCACTAAAAGCACAACATATCTATAACCATCAAACTCGTCACAACTCACAAATTTTTTTACACAAGAACCAAACTTGTTAATGTACTATCTCTCTCTCTCTATATATATATAGAGAGAGAGAAAAAAAAAGGTTCAAACGAGAACGCTAACTATTTACGAGAAGCACGAGAACGGCCGCCCATGTACAAAACCACATGTGATTCACAACAAAATCATATGTGATTAAAAAATGCAAAGCGCGCGGTTTGTCCCGCGGTTTGCAAAGCGCGCGGTTTGTCCCGCGGTTTGTACTGTGAATCACATGTGATTTTGTACATGAGCGGTGCTCCTCGCGTTTTCTTAAATTGTTACGCTCCTCGTTTGAACCCACCTATATATATATATATAAAGAGAGAGAGAGAGAGGAAGGTTCAAACGAGGAGCGTACCTATTTACGAGAACGCGAGGAGCGCCTGCCATGTACTGGATCACATGTGATCCACAACTGCGAAAAATTCGGATAGCGGGCAACCTGGGTCGCGACCTGGTTCGCGAGTCGGCCAAGTTGCCCGGATCACACATGATTTTAGTTGTGAATCACATGTGATTAGCAGTAGTGAATCACATGTGATTCAGTACATGGGCGGTGCTCCTCGCGTTTTCTTAAATTGGTACGCTCCTCGTTTGAACCCGCCTATATATATATATAGAGAGAGAGAGAGAGAGAGAGAGGAAGGTTCAAACGAGGAGCGCATCAATTTAAGAGAACATGAGGAGCACTCCCATGCTTCTGATCACATATGATTTACAACCCTAAAAAATCGGATTTAACTCGAAAATTCGCGCAAAAGTGGCGCGAGGTGGTTCGCGAGGCGTGCAAGTCGCGGATCATTAATGATTCATAACTGCCTATCACATGTGATTCATAACTGTCAATTGCTCATCCAGATCAGTTGTGAATCACATGTGATCCACAACTGCCAATCACATGTGATTCATAACTGTCAATTGCTCCTCACGTTCTCTTAAATTGATACGCTCCTCGTTTGAACCCGTCTCTATATATATATATAGGGGTGGTATTTTTTGCAAACCAGTGTATTTGTACAAACTCGTACAAACCATACCTACCTTCACGATTTTGTAAATTTGGCTTCATGAATATTTATATATATATATATATATATATATATATATTGGCTTCATGAATATATATAATTTGGCTTCATGAATATATCATTTGGCATTTTTAACTAATTTTTTTACAAAAATAAGGGTATTTTAGGGCTCCACCAAAAAAAAATTAGTTAAAAATGTCAAATGATATATTCATGAAGCCAAATTATATATTCATGAAGCCAATATATAGATATATATATTCATGAAGCCAAATTTACAAAATCATAAAGCTATGTATGGTTTGTACGAGTTTGTACAAATACACTGGTTTGCAAAAGATACCCAGTCTATATATATATAAGGACGTTATTATGTTAACCCATTAAAGATTGTTAACTTTACAAACTATATATCATTGACCAATAAAATTCATTTTCATTCATGGTTAGTTTTAACTTATACAATAAATATGTAAGGATATGATAGGAATTTCATCAATTTGATTTTTTGGTACCCATGTTAATGAGAAGTTACAATTTGATTTTTTTGATAGTCATAATTTCATTGAACATGGATTCCATTCAATGTATATGAACATCAATGAACATACGTAACTGATAAATGATATGAACATCAATGGAATGGCGTATTGAACATCAATGATCATACGTATTGAACATCAATGAACAATTACATACAAATGAACATACGTATTGAACATGACTGAACTGTTACATACAAATGAACATTCGTATTGAACGTGAACATGTATCCATGTTCAACACATCAATGAACCTAGAGAACAGATGCGATCTCATAGATGTATTGAACATAATTTTTAAACATACGTACGAATGAACATGAATGAAAATGTGTCAGTTTCAATATGTACAACAGATTGTCGGTTTCGATTTGCTTAAGAGAGAAATTAATGTAGGCGTGACAAGGGTGAAGGATGTTGGGGGGTGATTTTCCTTAGTTGACCCTGATCACTAATGTTCACATATCCAAAATATTTATGGGTCTTCAATGAATGGGTTTTATGTCAATTGTTATCTCAACCGTACATTTTCAAAATCAATGGATAGGATCGGTTCATAAGGTTAATACCAAAAATTGGGTTAACAAAATAACTTGCCCCTATATATATATATATATATAATGGGTGTGTTTCATTTGCAAACCATACAATTCGTACAAACTATACAAACCACTATATATGCGAAGGATCATGTGAGAAGCCGAGGTTAACGTGAAAAACGTGAGAAAGTGGATCTGAACCGTTGATCACTTTTAATAAAATGCTCTCCCATGAATAGCGGCTTATAAAGAAATTGATCTGCTGCATCTCGGTGTTTCTCATCTTAATGTGCATCCATTTCTCATCCAACGTTAACCTCAACTTCTCACCGGTACCAACCCTATATATATATATACACTGTTCTAAAAGGCTCGCCGCAACAACCGCCGTGGCGCGCCGTGGCTTAAGGCTTGTGCCTCGCGCCACGTTATGCCTGTGGCACACCATGACCCAATGTGCGGTCTTTTGTGACACGATATTTGATTTTTTTACATTTTTAACGTCTTATGTCCTAGTTTTTAATATATAATCTAATTTAACTTGTTTATTATCATTGACTCATCGAGTAATAGTACAAAACATATGTTTTTATATATAATATTATATATGATTTAGAGATTTGCCGCCATAAGTCATGCCTTGATAAACGTCGTGGCCTCGTCGTGGCTTCTAAGGCTTAAGGCTTGGACTCGCCGCCACGCCACACCTCACGCTATTTAGAACCTTATATATATATATAGTTGGGTTCCTGTGAGAAGTTGAGTTAACGTGAGAATCGTGAGAGGTAGTTACAACTGTTGTATGCATATTAGGATGAGAGGTACCAAGATGCACCAGATCAATTCTTATATCAATCGCAGTTCATAAGTGGACTTGAGATTAAAAGTGATCAATAGTTCAGATCAACTACTCACGCTTCTCACATTCAAGGGCGGAGCCACGTTGGTGCTAAGGGGTGTACCGGCTCCACCTGAAATTTTCAAAATAAAAATTGTATATCTAGTAATTTAAAGGGAAATTAATTAAAATACCCAAAGTTTGACTCTGACTTACCAAAATACCCACTTTCTTGCTGAGTTTACCAAAATACCCAACATTTACGCGGTAGGCCCCGCGATCGCGGGCTAGGGCCTACGTGGCACACCTGTTGGGCCAAAGTGTCCCGCGGAGCCCCTCAACTATGCCCGGGATGACACTTTTGGTCCCTGCCCGCGGTGGTTGTCCGCGATGGGCATAAAAATTTACATTTTTGTCCTTTTTTGCTCGAATCTATGCATGCTTTTACTGTTTTTTCTGTTTTTTTCCACAATTATTGTACTTTGAAAACCAATTTGTGGTTGAAATTCACTGGCATGTTTGAGATTTCATCCATAAATATCACACCCATTCCATCCTTCTTTCTTTCTTTCTTGCTTTCTTTCTTCACACCCATTCCATCCTTATTTCTTTCTTTCTTGCTTTCTTTCTTCAGTAAACAAATGGCATCGTCATCTAACCCATCATCTACACCTGAAAGAATGCCACCTAAACTCCAGAAGGCGATAGCAAAAAAGGAAAAGGAGATAGACCAACTGACAAAAGAGTGGAAACAGATGATCACGAGGAAGAATGTCCACTTGATAAGGATCGAAGTGGAAGAAAAAGAGATCAAAAGGATGAAAGAGGATATAAAAGATAGGGAGGCTCGTATTCGTCGAGAAAAAGAAGAAATTCACCACATTACGCAAGACTTTGCAATTCTTCAAGCGAAGGTAAGCGAGAAGCAAAGTTGGATTGATCAAACTAAAGCAATTTTTGAGTAGGTGGTGGTACGGGTGTTGCTTTAGTACTTTGTTGTTTATGTGTTGTTGTTTTGTACTTTTCCTGTTTGACATTGTTGTTTCGTTCCTTTCCTGTTTGTATGTTGTTTTGTTCCTTTCCTGTTTGTATGTTGTTGTTTAATTTGTCATGAATAAAGGTCTTTAATTTGTCTGAAAAATAGTGTTTAAGTAGTCTGAAATTTGTCTAAAAAGTGGTTCATATTAAAAATACAACTCATAGATGTTATACAAGATTATTTCATAACAAACACATACTAATCAATACAGTACAAAATTATCCAAATTTAAGGCTACGGCTAGACGATGGTTTGGTTTTTGACAATCCGGGTCGACTTCTTACATGCTCTGGCGAGACGAGTCTCAAAGTGTTAAGCTCCACTTTCTCGATGTACATTTTAATCACAGTATGGCCGTCAACATACTGGCGTATGTTGGCTACATCTTCGTCGGTACTCAATTCTACCAGTCCAGTCAAGAAGTCTGCATTCGGCCTCTTAAAATACAACCTATTATATTTTGGTTCTTCATAGTCCAGCTCTTTCATGATCTGTTCAAGCAGTTGCATAGAAAGATCATCCACATCTAACATGTCAACATAAATTTCTAGACCACGTAAATAATGTCTTTTGGGTGGTTCCGTGAAGTACCCACCATGGTGGACTTTCATGGTGAACAACTGTGGATATGCATCTGTTGATGAACATTAATTAATATAGTTAGTTCGTAGAACAACGTTAGTAACAAGCAAAACTCAATGAAACATGCACATTAACCATATAACTCTTTGCCAGTGTCTGAAAGCGATTCAAATAAACGCCTAAAGCACCAAACATAAAGGTTTGGGGATGCCATGTAAGAATACGTTAACGAATAATATGTTCTTGTATATGTGTTTTATGACTAATCTAGTGTGGGTTATTTATATACAAATGTGGACAGGGACCACTTTTGAAAAATCTTCTCCCGCTATTGAATGATTTTGATTGTTTTGATTTGCAATTTACACTTTCAACCCCTATACTTATTTACTTACTTTACTTTATACCTTTTACTTTCATAATTTTAATTTTACATTTAACACATATAATCGTTTATTAACTAAAATATGTTAAAAAATACGTTTTAATTTTAACAAGTTACACCATTATAATCGTCTCTTCGATACGTTCGAAATGAGCCCAATATTGAATTTTTTTTATATATTTTAATATATATCATTATAATCGTCTCTATATAACCATTATTATTCTCTCCATTTAGACTACTACCATTATGATCATCATCCCATGTTCTGTTTCAAGTACCTTTCAAAAGATAATTGGTCCCAATCAAGGGAAATCAATGTTCAGATCAACGTACATAAATTATGTTTGATAAATTACAACGGGCCGATAAAGTAGATAAAATCATGTTATATATAAACAAGCGCACTAAACATACAATATTTATCGTCCCAATCAAGGGAAATCAACGTTCAGATCAACGATATCATATGATGGGCCCTGCGTGTTACTTACTTGGCCGACTGAACGTCTACTCGGCACGGTTGAAGGGGCGGGATTCGGACACTCTCCACGAGTATGTCCTACTGCTTGGCACCGAGTACATTTTCGTTGTATTGAACCTTCACCACGTGATGGACGTCGGTTGTTCTTTCTCGGTCTCCCGGCTCTGTTCTTATTGTTTAACGGTGGATAGCATGGCGGAAGGGGATCGGGTAGATACACCCATGCTTCAGGGGGTCCAACTGGATTTATTACCTCTGCGTATGTTCTCCGGTAAGTTTTGGACGTGAAGAAAGTTACAGCCAAGTCACTGCAATCTCTACGACCCATATGTCTTGCCGCAGCGATGGCATGGCCGCACGGTAACCCAGATTTTTGCCATTGAAAACACGAACAAACATGGACAGTCGCGTGAAGATGGTTATCCCGAACCTCGTGCCTCCCATACCCGATTTCGCTTACCCTCCATGTCGACGTGTGATGCGCCCTGAAGAGAACTATCTCCTCCGCCTTTGGTGTGAGTCTATTTTGCAGCTCAGCTCCTTTTCGGCGTCGAAGTTAGTACCACTCTTCTTGAAAGGTCCGAAAGTAGTACATAAGATTAACAATCGGACATCTACGCGCAAAATGGGAGAGTGCATTCACCGACTCTGCACTATTGGAGGTCAGAATGTCATACCGTTGTGCAGGAAAATGGGCCACGGACCACCTCTCCGGTCCAACATCGTCCATGACTTTGGCTGCTTTGTATGCACTAACTCGTAGAAGATTCATGTACCGGTCAAACTCCCGATCCGTATATGCTCTGCATGCCGCCCAGTAGACATCCTTGTAGGTGGTAATACGTTTGTCCTTGGTTTTGGCGTTCATCTCCAAATGTCGACAACAATAGGCGTGAGGGGCGTTTGGGTACATGGCAGAGATTGCGGCGCTTATGGAAGGAGCCCTGTCGGACATAAACACCAACCTTTGCGGGTCTCCGATAGCTTGTCTCAACATGGACAGAAACCAAGTCCACTCGTCCCCGGTTTCGAACTTGCCTACTCCGAAAGCTACTGGAACGATGGACTTATCTCCGTCCATGGCAACCGCCAGGAACATCATACCCAAGTAAGGGTCCTTTAAATGGCCAGCGTCTATTACCAGGACACGACGTAGATTTGCCAGAAATGTGCGGATCTGCAAAAACGTAGGTGGTTTCCCTTTGAAAATGTTATAGTTTATAATGTGTAAACATATGACGTGTTAAAATACGTACCGCGGGTCGAAGGGCCACGAAGCACATCTCAAACCGTCCATGTGAATCGGTCCTTAGCTGGGTGACAGTACCTGGATTCTGCAGCTGCAAATTATATAAATATGCTGGGAGTCGTTCATACGACTCCTCGAACGTGCCTCTCACCAATAGCAGTGCCCTGCATCGCGCACGCCAAGCTTGGTGGTAACCAATCGTGACGCCGAACTGCTGGTGTACATCGTCCATGATGTCCTTTGGACGCAATGACCTGCTAGCATCAACAAATTTGCCTTTCAGTATCGCACCCAAAGTCCTTTTGGTGGCTTGTTTGTGTTTGGGATTCAGTTGCGTCCTCGTACAAGTGTGTACGTCGTGCAACTTTCTAATAAGTAACACCCCTCCTTTCTCTCCCGCGGGCCTCGCGTACATCCTTCACTTACAGTTTTCTCTCGCACATTCAACTACGTATCTGCCTTTGTCGGATCTCGGCGTGTGACTTTCGAAACCCTCTTCCATGAACTTAAGTCCGACCTGACTTGCCAAGTGATCCTTCGAATCAAATATCTGACCAACTTTTAACCTTAAACTGCGATTATAAGGTGTAGGTTCGTAGGTTTGTGTATGGGTATTCTGGTCTGGAAGAATAGGGGGCATATCAAAATAGTCATTTAACTGACTAAATGATTTATTACTAGGGGTATATTCTTCGTGATCATTACTATCGGTATCTGATCTGTCTATATCAGCATTACCCATTTTGAAAACATAGGTTTCGTCATCAGCAACTCCAGCACAGCGTCCTTCTTGTGGTTGTTGTTGTTGCGTCTCCGGAACATAATCAGGAATACAGTCGTTAAGACCATATGCATGATCCAAATGAACTGTTGGGTCGTGGGACGGCTGAAATTGAGAATCAGGCTGCTCCATTTGGAGGTCTTCGTCATCAGCGTCATCATCACCTTCGTCGTCACCGCCGTCGTCACCGTCGTCATCACCTTCGTCATCGTCTTCGTCGCACACCAAGGATTCGGCATACACAAAAAGTAATGGCGGTCTTTCTGATTCGGCTGCAAAGTGTAGAAAACCAGAGATATCCCCATCGTTGGATAACTCCACAAATGACCCATCACCATTCTTAAACACTAACTTGCAAACAGCAGAAGGGTCGATTCCACATTTTTGCATGGCGTATGCCACAAACTTCTGATAAGTATAGTTTACTGACAATTTTACACCATGCTTAGATTTATAAGCAAAATTCCACTCATTGTTGTCTTGCACACATTCACCATCGAAACAGAAAAATAGCTTAGCTTTTGCAACAGATGAACTCATTTTTTCAGTAGTATCTCAAAAACAAAATACTGAAGAAAGAAGTATGGAATGGGTGTGAATATGGATTGCATTTTACTGATATTTATGGATGAAACAACCAACATTGATGAAACAACCAACATGAATTACAACCACAAATTGGTATTCCAAGTACAATGATTCAACATTGATGAAACATGCCAGTGAATTTCAACCACAAATTGGTCTTCAAAATACAATAATTGTGGAAAAAAAACAGAAACAAACAGTAAAAGCATGCAAAGATTCGAGCAAAAAATGACCAAAAATGTAAATTTTTTGCCCATCGCGGACAACCACCGCGGGCAGGGACCAAAAGTGTCACCGCGGGCATAGTTGGGGGGCTCCGCAGGACACTTTGGCCCAACAGGTGTGTCACGTAGGCCCTAGCCCGCGATCGCGGGGCCTACCGCGGAAATGTTAGGTATTTTGGTAAACTCAGCGAAAAATTGGGTATTTTGATAAGACAGAGTCAAACTTTGGGTATTTTAATTAATTTCCCTAATTTAAATAGATAACTATGCGGTAGTGAAGAGAAAGTTTGTGAGATGAAAAAGAAGAAAATGTGAAAATAGAAATGCCGTGGGAGGAGGGTTTTAGGCTTTTAGCCTTTTAGGCGGTAGCCGGAGTAAAAGTGATATAATTCACATTTAAACTCTAAACTCTTTTACTTTAGTTAACTTCTAAAAATAAACCTTAATTTTTTAAAAGCAAGTATTTAAGATTTAATCCAATTTTTGTATAACTTAAATGTTTACTTCCTCTAAAAAATTTATCATTGTTGTAGAACAATTGATATAGAGAGCAAAAGTCATTTATTCTCATTAACAATGAACCCTTTAAATAGGGATGAGCTTACAACGAAAAGGAAACATACAATATGGTAACTCTCAATACATGGTAATTATCTCTTCAATCACTTCCTTATTGATGAAGGCACAATATTCTTCAACACTCCCCCTTGTGCCGAGTCAAAGGGATGATGGTGTATAACTCTTGCCTCATTAAAACCTTACGCCGGAAAAACAAAAACCCATTAGGAAAAAATGAAAACCTTAGACGAAGGAAAGAGTACAAGGCACCACTAAACAATTTCTTTAGTTTAGTATCATACTTGATTTATACATCAATCAAATAGGTTTTGAAAAACGAGATGGTTTAAGACTGTTGCCTCACTAAAACCTTGCACCAAGGAACAAAACCCAGTGGGAAAAATAAAACCTTGGGCAAAGGAAAGAGCACAACCCATCAATCGTACATGTGTAATAGACGCTTTCTTTAGTCTATTACTCCCCCTGATTCATACATTAATCAAGGGAGTTTGGAAAGTCTCCGCATTCCAATGTTTTCCACATGCTTCTCAAATGTGGCCTTAGGCAGTGATTTGGTGAACAAATCAGCCACATTCTCCTCAGACCTTACTTGATTCACTTGAATCTTAAGGAGAGTCTGTTGTTGCTGATTATAGAAAAACTTCGGCGAAATATGTTTTGTATTATCACCCTTGATATATCCTAATTTCATTTGTTCGATGCAAGCTGCATTATCTTCGTATATGCATGTAGGATTTTTAGTGGTTGAACTTAAACCACTTGCCTCTCTAATATGTGTAATGACAGATCTTAGCCATATACACTCTCGAACCGCCTCATGTAAAGCAATAATTTTTGAATGGTTCGAGGAGGTAGCTACAAGGGTTTGCTTGGTAGATTTCCAAGAAATCGCTGTGTTCCCAATTGTAAACACATATCCCATTTGGGAACGGCCTTTGTGTGGGTCAGAGAGATACCCAGCATCAGCAAAGCCTACTAATATATCATTTGGGGTTTTACTGTAGGGGGTATCTCTTTCTTTGTTAATACTTGTAACCCCATTTTTCTCTTTGCAAGGGAAGAATAAGCCCATGTCGATGGTTCCTTTTAGGTATCGAAAGATATTCTTGATACCATTCCAATGACGTTGTGTTGACGTCGAGCTAAATCTAGCTAACAAGTTCACTGAGAATGCAATATCGGGTCGAGTACATTGTGCTAAGTACCATAATGCGCCTATTGCACTTAGATAGGGAATTTCAGCTCCCAACACTTCTTCGTCATCATCCTTTGGACGAAATGGATCTTTCTTTATATCCAAACTTCGACCGATCATGGGAGTGCTAGCCGGATGCGCTTTATCCATATTAAATCGCCTGAGCATTTTCTGGATATAAGCGGATTGGTGGATAAGAATTCCACAAGCTCGGTGTTCTAGTTCTATACCTAGACAAAACCCAGTTTTCCCAAGATCTTTCATCTCGAATTCAGATTTCAAATAGCTTGCAGTATCTCTTATTTCATCAAGAGTACCTATTATGTTCATATCGTCAACATATACAGCAATGATTGAAAATCCCGAACTTGTCTTCTTTATAAAAACACAAGGGCACAGTTCATCGTTCTTGTATCCCTTTCCAATCAAGTATTCACTCAGGCGGGTATACCACATCCGTCCGGATTGTTTTAATCCATAGAGTGAACGCTTTAGTTTGATTGCAAATGCACTTCGTGGTTTACTTGAATCGGGAAGTGGAAGGCCATTGGGCACTTTCATGTATATCTCTGAATCTAGATCCCCATAGAGATATGCAGTGACCACATCCATAAGCTGCATTTCCAGTCCTTCGGAAACTACTAGGCTAATTAGATAGCGGAACGTTATTACGTCCATTACTGGGGAGTATGTCTCCTTATAGTCAATCCCAGGGCGTTGTGAGAAGCCTTGCGCCACGAGGCGAGCCTTATATCTTATGACTTCATTATTCTCATTACGCTTTCTGACAAAGACCCATTTATGTCCCACAGGCTTTACACTTGGTGGGGTTAGCACTACCGGACCAAATACCTGTCTCTTTGCCAAATAATCTAGTTCTGCCTGGATTGCTTCTTTCCATTTGGGCCAGTCTGCTCTTTGTTGACATTCTTCAACTGAGCGTGGTTCGATGTCATCGTGCTCTATGATCTCATGAGCAACCGTATATGCAAATATATCATCAATGAGAATGGATGATCTTTCCAGTAACTCGTGTGCATTCTCATAATTCATTGAGATTTCTTTGTTCTCTGGAATCAATATCGACTTCGGAGCGTCCTCCAGTAATGATTCATGGACATAACTGTAATCAGAGACAATCTCATGAGAAGGGTTTTCAGTATTGATGATAAGTGGATCAGATTGTGCCTTACTCTCCTTTTTCTTTCTTGGATGAGTATCTATCGAACCAGATGGCCTCCCCCTTTTCCTTTTGGGAGCCATGGCCTCAACCACAGTTCCACTATGTGTGGTTACAACACTCTTTCCGATGGTGTTGTGCCCCTGTTTGGGGACTTCTAACCTTGCGGGTACGTTTGCAGCTGGTATGTGTGATCTTGTCACTTTTGCAATATCAGTGAACGCATCAGGTATCGAATCTGCTACGTTTTGAAGATCTAGTATTCGTTTCACTTCACTTTCACATTGTGAAGTGCGAGGATCAAAATGAGACAGGGTGGGAACATTCCATGACAATTCATGTCGTTCCCTTGGAAAATCATTTTTTCTTTTCTCCCCCTAACGACGGGAAGGCTGTCTCATCAAAGTGACAATCCGCAAATCTTGCGGTAAATAGATCACCCGTCAAGGGTTCTAAATAGCGGATAATTGTTGGAGATTCATATCCAACATATATACTTAATCGTCTTTGGGGACCCATTTTGGTGCGCTGTGGGGGCGCAATTGGCACGTATACTGCGCAACCGAATATGTGTAAATGTGAAATATCAGGCTCATATCCAGTTACCAACTGGTACGCAGAAAATGGTTGGCTAGCAGTGGGTCTAAAGCGAATAAGTAAAGCTGCGTGTAATATTGCATAACCCCAGGCAGAAGTGGGTAAATTGGTGCGCATAACCAATGCCCTAGCTATCATCTGTATCCTTTTGATGGTAGCTTCAGCAAGACCATTTTGTGTATGCACATGGGGTACGGGATGCTCTACGTCGATCCCAATAGACATGCAATAATCATCAAATGCTTGTGATGTAAATTCTCCAGCATTATCAAGTCGTATAGACTTGATAGGATAATCAGGGTGGTGAGCCCTTAAACGTATAATTTGTGCTAGAAGTTTTGCAAATGCAGCATTTCGTGTGGACAATAGTGTGACATGCGTCCATCGTGTCGAAGCATCATCCAGAACCATAAAATACTTGAATGGCCCGCATTCTGGATGTATAGGTCCACAAATATCACCTTGTATACGTTGTAAGAATGGAATGTTTTGCTTTGTGTCCTTAGCATATGATGGTCTTGATCCTGTTTTAGCTAATGAACAGGCTTTGCAAAAGTTCGGGGTATTCAATTTGACATATTGTGATGATGGTGTTGCTTCTTTTGCTTCAGAAGTCAACAATTGCACTTTCGCAGATTCAGATAATTGTTTCATCTTACCTTTCATTCAAAAGAATGGGTGCCTATGTGTGTTTTTCAGCACACGTATCATCATATCACGGCCAGGATGCCCCAGGCGGTCATGCCAAAGCTTGTATATCTCACTGTTCCAAATTCCATTATTGAGAACATAATAGGATTCAATAACCCGAATTGTGGTAAGGTACAACCCACTATTTTGACACATTAATTTCTCTAATATACGTTTCCTTCCATATTCATTAGAGGTGATGTACATATATTCATTTCTATTCTCACAGTGTGTTTCAATATGATATCCGTTAGAGCGTATATCTTTGAAACTTAACAAGGTTCGGTTAGCTTTAGGAGCGTAAAGTGCTTCTGTGACTGTTATCTTAGTGCCATTAGGCAACAAGAAAGTGGCAGTTCCTTTACCAAGTATTAAGTTTGATGATCCAATCATCGTGGTCATTGATGATTTATAATCAGTTATTTCAGTAAATAATAGTCTGTTTCTTAGAATTGTGTGGGTGGTTCCACAGTCGACTAAGCACTCAATTTCTCCTCGATACATTCCTACAAGGAACGGAGAATGTTTAATAATTTAGTTATTTTGACGTATTACTTTACATCAATGGTTTAGATATGATATAGCACACAAAAGTTTATTTAATTAATAATTCAACAATCCAAACAATAAATTAAGTTCACCAAAGAAAAAACTAATAAATATTGTCTCAATAACTATTGTCTTTAAAAATAAAAAAATGCAAGGTAGATTAGACAAAATCTGAGATCTCCAGGGATTGATCATTGCTTTTGATATTGGTGAAATTTGCAACTGTTAAGTTGACTTCTGGGCCATTACTTGTTTCTTCGAGGTAGTGAGATTCTTTTTCTTTGGTTTCCTTGTATCTCTTATATGTGGCTGCTATAGCATTGCTTGCGCGACAATTCTTATGCCAGTGTCCAACGATACCACACCTGTAGCAAGGTTCCGTTCCGTCTCTTGCTCTTTTGGAAGGATCGATCATCGGTGCTTTTCCTTTTCCTTGATTACTTGGTCCAGCAATTGCATCTCTGTGCCAAGAATTGGAAAATCCACCACGACTGTTGCCACGACCTTGTCCTCGACCCCGTCCACGACCCTGTCCACGACCTCGTCCACGTGATGAATAGTTTCCACGTGTTTGTGATTCAGTATGTTTAGTTCCCTGTCCTTTGGGATTCTTTCCACCTCTAACGCTTGCATGATTAGATTCAGGAATTTTCTTTGTCCCGACAGGTCTAGTGTTGTTACTCAAAAGAACCTCATTGTGTCTTTCAGCCACTTGCAGTAGGTTGATAAGTTTGTTAAAGGTTGTGATTCTTTTACTATCATACTCCAATCGATACTGATTCATGAGTATGATTGCAGATGTAGGAAAAGTGGAAAGTGTCTTTTGAATCATGTCATCTTCGGTGAGTTCCTTGCCACAGAAGTTTAGACGTGCTTTGAGACGCAACATTTCTTTGTTGAAATCATTTACCTTTTTGTAATCGAGTAAGCGGATTTCATTCCACTGTACGATTAGTTCGGGAAGCAAAGAGTCATGAATGTTCCCGAATCTTCCTTTCAGGGCGTCCCACAGTTCTTTGGGGGTTTTTAGTTGAAGGTACTCCCACCGAAGGCTGGGATCGATGTGTCGTCTCAAGAACATTAAGGCATTTGCTTGATTGTGTAGGTGTAGTCCTTTCCAATGAAAGTAGTCTCTACATCAGATACCCATCTGTGGTATTCATGTCCTTCTGAATCCAGGATATCAAATTCGGGACGAGTTGGTTCAGCCATCTACAAAAATAAGAGATCGGGTATTTTATTTTATGAAGATAAAACTTATGAAATTCATTATCATGGTAATATAGGATTTAAAAATTGGTATATGCAAACATTTCTTATGATGATAATGTTATATTAGTATTTCAATATCCAAAAATGAATCGCTAAACACTTTTGGATTTCCAGGTAAGGAGGGGAACCACGTGGGTTACTTGAGTCCCTACAAACCTTTGAGGCTATTTACACCCGTTTTGACAAAATCTTTTGGTGTCATGCGATCACTTTGTTTATGAAATACACTAATAACATTAACAATTTTGTTGATTTTGGCATGAGGCCAAAAAGTGAGATTCAATTAAAAATCATTACGGTATTTTTTGGGGCTTTTGGCAAGAGGCCAAAATATGTGTGTTTTAACTTTTAGAATGTAATTCTGATTTATGATAAACAATTAGAATTTCGATATGGCTTTTCTTTAAAAAAACTTTTAACAATTAAGTTTATAAGATTTTAATGAGATGAGGCCAAAGTAAATTAGATATAATGAGTAGGAACTCATAATTAAGATAAATATTTGAATTACTGCATTTAAGAACGGTTTAATATTATATGTTCTAAGATTTTAATATTTTTTTTTAGAGAATTATAAGTAGGAACTTATAATTAAGATAAGTATTTGAATATTAAGTGGATAAGGCAATTTCTAAACCTAAATCTATAAAGCGATTGCTACACATTCTAATACCAAATTAAAACAATTAACTTAAATAAATAAATGAAAATTAAGTTTCCTAATTTACATTATCAATAACAATAGACTGAAATAAGTTTATATGAAAACATATTAATCAATTAAAACAATTAAAATAATAATGCTCTGATAGATATTGACAAACTTTTTATTCAAATTCAAATTAAATCAATACCAAAACAAATTGTTAATCGGTCCAACAAAAACACGCATATCTTGATTAGGATCCAATCCAAATATATATAAAATATTAAACAAATGAATTGGGTCAATCTTTTCCTTCTTCTTTTTTTCAAAAAAAATCGTAGTGAAACCCTATTTTTTTCCGACTATTCTATGATGAATAAAAAGAGAATAAGTAAATCTATCACAATGATTTACCAACTGATTGAGAACATTCTTCGATGTGCATGAAGAAGCAGAAAGTAAACAAATAGGTTTTAAGTCTTCAAATTCAATCTCTTTAGGGTTTTTGAGGTAGGTTTAAATAGGCAATTCAAAAACAAGTTTTGACAAGTGTCTTTTAACTTTCTGGGTTTATTTTATGTGTTTCTTCATAAGCAAGTTTCAATTTATATGATGATTTTTTTTTAAATCTTTCATAGCGACATATATAATGCATTAGTGGTTGGGTTTTTAACCAACGATTAATCTTGAAAATAGTGTGTAAATTATTGAAGAACAAACAATTAACAACGTAACACACCAAAAGAATTGTGATTTCTAGCGTTCGAATGAGATTAGACATTCAACATATATAGCAGGAAACATACACTATATTAAAAAAAAGACAATATCACAAAAAATAAACACAATTTCCAGCTTCTTTTTTTGTTTAATGTATACAATTGGAGCATGAAAAATGCATGACATTTGATTTTACAGGTATTGATTTTAAAACAGAAAGATCCAAATAAATCAAAGGTATATAGATTTTATCAGTGTTATGATTTTTGTTATTTAAAAAAAATAGGAGGAAACAAGACTTTTCAACATATAGACATTCATATTCATATAGTTACAAAATTATGTTAAAGAATGCTTACTTGATACGTAGCAGCAGGAAACAAGACTTTTCAGCAGCAGTAAATTGTTTTCAAAGCAACGTGCTGATAACGTGTTGTAGAACAATTGATATAGAGAGCAAAAGTCATTTATTCTCATTAACAATGAACCCTTTAAATAGGGATGAGCTTACAACGAAAAGAAAACATACAATATGGTAACTCTCAATACATGGTAATTATCTCTTCAATCACTTCCTTATTGATGAAGGCACAATATTCTTCAACAATCATGAGAAAGTTAGATAATTATTTCAATAGGTGAACGATTGTGCGAGAAGTTGAGATTAACATGATTAGCGTCAGAAATAGATATGAACCGTTGATCATTTTTGTTCAAATAACCTCCCACGAATTGCGGCTTAGAATGTAATTGATCTGGTGCATATCAGTGCATCTCATCCTAATGTGCATACAATTCTCATCCAACGGTTGATAACCACTTCTCATGCTTTTTACGTTAACCTCAACTTCTCACCAGAATCCAACTTTATTCTAGTAACCTTAAAAGTATAATAACTTGTTAATTAAGCTTTTAACTAGGCTGGATTCTAGGTTTTAGTTTATATAATATATTAGAATCACATTTGACTACTGCTACGTATTGATTTTAGAGAAACAAACCAGAAAAAATAAATTATAGCCATCTAATTTTTATTATTATTTATGTTCAATGCCCCCCCTAAATGTGTAACCTGGCTCCGCCCTTGCTCACATTATATATATATATATATATATATATATAGGGGTGGGTTCAAATGAAAACTCAAATTCAATTGTAAACGTGAGGACAAACCACAGCCGTTGATTAATAATCTGGTGAAGAGATCAATGGCAAAAAAAACACGGTGGCAATTTTGTAAATAAGTTGAAAACTCTGTCCATGGCTTAATGAATATTTAGCGCGCAGGGGTAAAATTGGAAAGATGAGAATCAGCGCCTATTTTTGTTGAATTTTTATTTTCTTTTTTAATTAAAAAACTTTTACCCGCTTAAATTTTAAAATAAATTATCTCAAAAATTACTAACATTTTAATCAAACAAATTACATCAAAAAAACGAGAATTTCGTGCTCTTCGATATGACATCCATCATGATATAGTTTTTTTTCGATTTAACCGTTTTTTACGTAAAATCGTGTATATGTGTTATATTCAGACTGAATATAACACATATACATGATTTCACGTTATAACACATTCAGACTGAATATAACACATATTCAGTCTGAATATAACACATATTCAGACTGAATATAACACATATTCAGACTGAATATAACACATATTCAGACTGAATATAACACATATTCAGTCTGAATATAACACATATTCAGACTGAATATAACACATAAAACCATGCGATAAACACGACCAATAATTGTGTGGTAAAACCTAATATGTGGTATATGATATCACGTGATGATCAAGTTCTTCAAACCGAGATGTAGCTGAAAAATATGAGGCTAGCGGTAGTTGAACAATAACCAAATCAAAAAAAATCATGCGATGTATTGATATGTATGTCACCAAGAAAACCAAAGATGGATAATAACAGCAACAATATTCGATGAATAACACAGATGGTTAAGGGAGAATGGCCTTAGTATGCATGTGTGCCATGTATATGCAATGTGAAAGAATGCAGCAATAGATGTGAACAAAAGAAGACGTGAGTGATGAATATGTGTTATATTCAGTCTGAATATGTGTTATATTCAGTCTGAATATGTGTTATATTCAGTCTGAATATGTGTTATATTCAGACTGAATATGTGTTATATTCAGTCTGAATATGTGTTATAACGTGAAATCGTCTGAAACCAATTTTCATCAAGAAACTAGAAAATTTGGCATTCCATTGTCTTGAGGATTGCTTTAAACCATATATCGACTTATGTAACTTACAAGCCATATTGGTCACCCCCTTGGTTGACAATCCTTGAGGAATTTGCATGTACACCTCCTCATCCAGATCGCCATGTAAAAACGCGTTATTTACGTCCAATTGAACTAATTTCCAGTCTCGAATTGCTGCTAAAGCAAGCATTGTTTTGATAGTAACTGATTTGGCAACTGGGCTATACGTACGTCTCCATATAATCGACTCCTTCTTGTTGAGTGAATCCCTTAGCTACTAACCGTTCCTTGTACCTCTCAATTGTACCATCGGCCTTGAACTTGAGTTTATAAACCTATCGACATCCTACTTTATTCTTTCCTGGTGGTAAAGGAACGATCGTCCATGTATTATTGTCCTTCATGGCTTGTAACTCTTGTTCCATAGCCAAAACCCATTCCTTATGTTTGACAGCTTCTGAATAGGATCGTCTGAAGATATAGTTGTTGTAAAAGCTTTGAAGGAGGATGATAATTGTTCGTATGAAAGAACATTGGCCAAATCATATCGAGGCATATAACACATATACACGGAAGAACCAGCGACAAGTCTCCTAATGAACTGATGCGGATCAGCGAAGACTCAGATTTGTCCATTCAACGTGAAGTATCAAGTACAAGACTTCAGCTATCGCTGAACTTTATCATTCGCTGAAATAGAAATGATAATCGCTGAATCAACGAAAGCTGATCATGAAGTCCTCCGTACAAAGTACTTTTGTCTTAACCACCCTTGCACGACTCCGTACGAAATGTCAGAAAAGAACCTCCGAATTGTCTGAATCGTACAACAACTCTGATACTACACTGTTCATACATGCGGCTACAAAGGTTGTCACCAAAGGTCAATGACATGCAACCAATCCGCTGATGACACGTGTAAAGTATGTACTGACTTGCATTAAATGCATGCAGTATATATAGAGATGAACTCACTTCTATTTGAAGTAACTTGCTAACTCTGGACAAGTTCAAATCTCTCTCAAGATAGGATTTTATTAGTAATCTCCTCATCTTTCTTAGTGCAAGAAACCTTCGTGTTCCAACTTGTTTAGATTTAGGTTTATCCTTAATCTTGTTTCCGCAACAAGCTGTAAATTGTTAATGATTTATCAATAAACAATTTAGAAAAGTAAAACTGTGTGTTTGTATTCAACCCCCCCCCCCCCCCCCCCTTCTACAAACTTGTATAGGCCTTTCGGGACCAACAAGTGGTATCAGAGCAGATTTGTTTAATCTAATAAACAAGATCTAATCTAAGATATTTCTCTTTCTTGCTATTTTCTAAAAATGGCCTCCTCAACAAACACAAACTATATAGACAATGGTTCTCTTGCTAAGCCCCCTAGATTTTCCAGAGATAACTTCAATCTATGGAAAAATAGGATGATTCTCTTCCTAGAAGGTGTAGACCCCACTAAGCCTTACTATCTGGAAAACGGTCCATTTATCCCTGTAACAATTGATCCTGCGGTACCAGCTACTGCGAATAGACCTGCTATTCCAGAAAGGCTGATTCCTAAGGAGATCTTTCAGTGGACTGATGAAGATAAGAAGAAAGTGGCTATAGACACAAAAGCCAGATCCATACTATCCATGGCCCTTCCTGACGAAGTCTACCATTCCGTCATGAACCTGAAAACATCCAAGGCCATGTGGGACACTATATGTGTTCAGTATGAAGGAACGTCTGAAGTCCAGGATACAAGAAAAATCAACCTGGTAAGACAATATGAAAGCTTCATTTCTGGTAAGAATGAAACTCTCTCTGAAGTACACCAACGGTTTAACTGCTTAATCATAGATCTAAAAACTGTTGGTAAGGAATATTCTAACTTTGAAGTGCTGACAAAGTTCTTAGAATGTTTACCTGAAAGCTGGGACAATTATTCCATGTGTCTCAAGCTGTCAAAGGATCTGAAATTAATGACCCTTTCTACCTTATATGGTATATTGCTGAATCATGAGCAATCTAGCCATCTTAAGAAGAATCTTGTAAAAGATTCCAAAAGCACCCCTGTTGCTTTAGTCTCAGAGGAACCTTCGACTCAGCGACTCTCGGTCACTATCACTGAGTTAGAAAGTAACTCTGAAAGATCATCAAATTCTGATTCTTCAGATGATGATGATGAATCCTTGGCCCTCCTAACTAAAAAGTTCAGGAGATTCGCCAAGAAGAAAATGTTTAGAAAGAACAAACCTCTTTCTATCACTGACAAGCCTAAATCATCAGCTTTTGTTGATAAGGCTACTGCTACTTGTTTCAATTGCGAAAAGACAGGTCATTTCGCTAATGAGTGCAGATCAAAGAAAGTATTCAGACCTTCAGCTTTCCCCAAGAAAAACTTTGTTCCAAGGAATAAAGATGACAAATACTCAAAGCTGAAGGAGAAGTATGCAAAGCTGAAAAGCTTTAAAAAGAAAGGAAACGGCTTAATGGCCGACTACGATTGGGCTGCTTCTGATGAAGAAGAATCATCATCTGACTCTGAAGATGATGAAGCGAATCTGTGCCTTATGGCTAAGATTGAAGAGGAGGAAGACAGTTCAGATATACCCTCCACTTCAACCTCTGCTATTCAGGTATCACCTTCTTTCTTTACCAATATTGCAAATATTGATGAAGCTGATAGTCTCCGCAAAATCGATCTACTGACTAGAAGTTTATACGAAGCCATGAATGGCAAAACTGTGGTTGAAAACCAAAATCTTGATCTCGCTGAACGACTGAAAAATTGTCAGCTTCAAATAGAAAAACTGTCTAAAATTGAAGATGACTTTAAAGATCAAGTATATTTAAATCAGCTAGTCAAAATCGAAAGAGCAGAAGCTATCGCTGCATTAAAAGCTGAGAAAGCTACTGTTGAAGGATGGTGTAATTCTTCAACAAAGATCACTGAGATAATAAAGGCTCAGATTCCTCTGAGTGATAAACGTGGTTTGGGTTACAAATATGATACTCCAAAACCAATCACTGAACGTTCAATGCTTAAATTTGGAACGTTCGTATCCTCAGTCGCTGATACTTCATCAACTCAGTGCTCCTCGTCCGTTACACCAATCCCTGAGGAAACTTCTACCTCCTCAAAAGGTAAGGAGAAGATGGTTTATTCAAAACCTACCTCTGTCTCTAAAGACAAAGGTAAAGGAATTGTTATTTACCAAAATCCTCATAAGGGTACTTTGGTACCTAAGTTGAATGCTTCCAAAGCCTTAGTGATTCATTCATCTGGTTCTAGAAATCAGACCTCTGGATCAGTTCAGCGGCCTACTCCTAGACTCAGAGTAGATGTCCTTGGTAAGAAATCTGAAGAACTAAATGTTCGTCCTATTTCAAAAACCAATAGTTTACTTGGTGCTGGCACTTCTAATTCAAAATTAAAAGCTCAGCATACAAGTGGTCCTAGAACTAGTTTTAGTTATAGGAAATGTTATCACTGTGGACTTACCGATCATATTGCAAGTAAGTGCCCCACAGCCACCAAAGCTGAAAATATAGCTAAGGTGAAGATAGCACCCAAGTCCAAGAAGACCAACCCAGTTGCAAATCAGGTCAAGGTGACTCCTACCGCTGAGGTCAAGAAATTGACCAAAGTGAAGAAAGACAAAGCTGAATCTTCAAATGCTGCGAAGACCGCTGAACCCATTCCAACCACTTCCACTGACAAACGAGTATACATGGTGAAGTGGGTACCCAAGCAAAACTAATCTTTCTTGTAAATGCAGGTTAAGAAGGGTATCTGGTATCTTGATAGCGGATGCTCCAGACACATGACTGGAAGAAAAAACCTGCTCGCTGAATACAAGGAAGAGAAGGGTCCCTCTGTGACTTTCGGTGGAAATGAAAAAGGACATACCCGAGGGTATGGCGTACTTTCAAATGGTACAACATCCTTCAGAAGAGTCGCATATGTTGAAGGGCTGAAGCATAATCTTCTGAGCATCAGTCAGCTTTGCGACATGGATAACAAAGTGATTTTCACTAAGGAATCCTGCTTTGTCACTGACAAAAAGGAGAAGATAGCTCTCAGCGGTTATCGTTTAGAAAATGTTTATGTTATAAACATGGACTCAACTACCACTGAGAACTCGTGTTTCTTCTCAAAGGCATCTTCTGATGTCAACTGGCTATGGCACAAGAGGCTCTCACACCTCAACTTCAAGACGCTGAATACTCTTTCCTCCAAAGAGTTGGTCACTGGTCTACCTCAACATTCATACGCCAAGGAGTCCTTATGTTCAGCGTGTGAAAAAGGGAAGCAGACCAAGGCAAGCTTTAAGTCAAAGCAAGTTTCCTCAGTGTCATCTCCTCTACAATTACTCCATATGGATTTGTTTGGCCCTGTTAACAAACAATCCATGGCTGGAAAGAAGTATACGCTGGTCATAGTTGATGAATTCTCTCGTTACACATGGGTAATGTTTCTCCGTTCTAAGAGCGACACCCCTGAAGAACTCATCACCTTTGTTCGGAAGATGGAAACTCTGAACAATATGACTGTTCGCTCAATAAGGAGTGATCATGGAACTGAATTCAAAAACAGTTCTCTTGATTCCTTCTTTGAGAGTAAGGGTATTTCTCACAACTTTTCGTCAGTGAGAACACCGCAACAAAATGGAGTCGCTGAAAGAAGAAATAGAACAATTATTGAAGCTGCACGTTCAATGCTCAGCGATTCTCACCTGCCTACTCAGTTTTGGGCAGAAGCTGTCAACACTGCTTGTTTTACGCAAAACAGGTCGCTGATAGTCAAAAGATTCAAAAAGACAGCCTATGAACTTTTTCATGGGAGAAAGCCTTCAATCAGCTTTCTTCACATCTTTGGTTGTCAGTGTTTCATACTGAACAACAGAGATACCCTTGGAAAGTTTGATCCTAAGGCTGATGATGGAATCTTTCTTGGATACTCCTCAGTTTCCAAAGCCTTCAGAGTCTTCAACCGTAGAAGACAAACTGTAGAAGAAACTATTCACGTCACGTTTGACGAATCCCGTTCAGTGAACTCTAAACCGTCCGCTGATACTGAAGAACTGAATCAATGGATGTTTTCTCATCTTGGTGATTCAGAAGAAGTTCCCACTCCTCATGCTCACACAGTAGAAAATGATGGTCCTACTACCATTCCAAACATGCAGAATAGTGAAGCTGAAACATCATGGGTCTCAGCTGTTCCTATAAACACTATACCTGCAGTTGATCCAAATGCCTCAGAAATTCCATCTATTTCTCGGTAATCAGTAAATGAAGTGACAAATGCAAGCATTCCTCTCTTAGCTGATAATCCAGAAGTAGCTGAAGCCTTATCCTCAGCTCCTCCAGTTCTAGATGAGTCAGCGACGTATGCTCCGGCTCAGCAATGGACTGCAAATCACCCAATTGATCAAATTCTTGGTGATCCAAACACTGGTATTCAGACACGACGAAGTGCAGGTAATATTTGTTTATTCGTTAATTTTATCTCACTAACTGAACCAAAGAAAATAGATGATGCCCTCAGAGATCCAAACTGGGTCAGCGCTATGCAAGAAGAGCTGACTGAATTCGAAAGAAATAAAGTTTGGAAACTTGTTCGGAGACCAACTGACAAAACGGTGATAGGCACTAAGTGGGTCTATCGAAACAAGTTGGACGAACATGGCACTGTAACTCGCAACAAAGCTCGTCTTGTTGCTCAGGGATACATACAAGAGGAAGGCATAGATTATGACGAAACTTTTGCTCCAGTAGCAAGACTTGAATCTATTCGTCTTTTTTAGCATACGTTGTACACAAAAACTTCACTGTACATCAGATGGATGTTAAGTCAGCGTTTCTAAATGGAAAGCTGAATGAAGAAGTTTATGTGGAACAACCTCAAGGGTTTTCAGACTCTAAGCGTCCAGGTTATGTTTATAAGCTGGATAAGGCACTTTATGGCTTGAAGCAAGCTCTTCGTGCATGGTATGACACTCTTTCTACTTATCTCCATATTGAAAATTTTGAGCGAGGTAAGATTGACAAAACTCTATTTTTTAGAAAAGTGAAAGGTCATATCATTTTGGTTCAAATATATGTTGATGACATTATATTTGGTTCTACTAACCCTGAGCTTTGTACTCGTTTCGCTGAAAGGATGAAAGATGAGTATAAAATGAGTATGATGGGTGAACTAACATATTTCCTTGGTCTTCAGATTAAGAAAACTGAAAAAGGAACTTTCATCAATCAGGGAAAATATGTTAGAGATATGCTGAAGAAATTCGACTTAACTCAAAGTTCAGCTATGAAAACCCCAATGGCACCACCGCTGATACTTGACAAGGATTCAAAGGGAATTCCTGTTAATGTCACGCTGTACCGTGGGATGATTGGCTCTCTGTTGTATCTGACAGCTAGCCGACCCGATATTATGTTTGCAACATGTTTGTGTGCACGATATCAAGCTGAACCTATGATGTCTCATATGAAAGCTGTAAAGCGAATTTTTAGATATCTAAAGGGTACAGCGAATCTAGGCCTTTGGTATCCCAAAGACTCAGGATTCGACCTAACCGCCTATTCAGATAGTGATTTTGCAGGTTGCAAAATGGATAGGAAAAGCACCACAGGAGGATGTCAGCTCCTGGGTGGAAAGCTGGTAAGTTGGACAAGTAAAAAGCAAAACTCAGTGTCCACTTCCATAGCTGAAGCTGAGTACGTAGCCGCTGGAAGCTGTTGTTCCCAAGTCTTGTGGATGAGAAATCAGCTACTAGACTATGATCTTCAGCTCTCCAAAATTCCAATCTATTGCGACAGCACTAGTGCCATCGCTATAGCAAACAATCCAGTGCTACACTCAAAGACGAAACACATCGAAATCAGATATCATTTTATCAGAGATCATGTGATGAATGGTAATATAGAACTTCATTTTATCCCAACTGATTATCAGTTAGCTGATCTTTTTACCAAACCTCTCGATGAGACAAGATTCAACTTTCTCATCAGCGAGCTTGGAATGTTGAACTTTGAAGGATAAAATCTTCAGCGGTTCACATTGATCAGCGATAGGATAAAATCAACTCACATAACCTATTCTCATATTCTCTCTGAATAAACTTGATTTACTGATATCAAGGTATGTTTTTTTTCTGACAAACGCATGAAAATGCAAGATTTCAAAAGTTCTCATCGCTGAATATCTCTTCCTTAACAGCGATACTTTGAATATTCTAAAACCTTCACTGATATTTATATTCAGTGCTTCATGTTTTCAAAAGAGTCCCTGAGCTTTCAAAATATCAAAGACAACCAAAAGAATGTGAAAGGACAGTTGTGACGTCATTGCAACGGATATCACCAGGCACGATTTCTTTCTGACACACGCTTGCACGTTTCGTTCAAACTTCCAATCAAATGCAAACACGTGTCCGTGTCATGATGAAAAACTTTCCCGCTCAAGTTTTTCTCTCTCTACTCTTTTCCTATATAAACAATTTCATCGTTTATATTTGTCTTTTACGCGAAAAATCTTTCTCCGCAAGAAAAGAATTACTGTTTCATTTGTGCTCTCAATCTTCAAAGAACTGTTCATCATCCTCTTCATCAAAACATCAAGGTTAATATGTTCTTCTTTTTTCAAATGCAAATAACTTGTTTCTGATCTTCTCTTTGCTTAAACAAGATCAAACAAAAGAATCTTTCTAAAATGAAATCATATCTTTCATGGTTTTATGAACACAACCATTTCATGGTTGTTCTTCAAGTTTTAAATCCAAATCTTAAACTTGTTCT
This sequence comes from Saussurea involucrata, assembly GCA_033807775.1. Classification (NCBI taxonomy): domain Eukaryota; kingdom Viridiplantae; phylum Streptophyta; class Magnoliopsida; order Asterales; family Asteraceae; genus Saussurea; species Saussurea involucrata. The sequence continues at coordinate 64,777,409 of CM066326.1, forward strand.
TCATTCGTATCCAGTTTTTTTTTTTTGCAACTGGAATACAAGACTTAATGGGTGTAAAATTCGTTTTTCAAAAACAAGAAAAACCCTAATCTTCATTAAGACATTTTATGTCTGAATGAAATGGACAAAATTCGAACCATCTTAATGGAAATTCTTTCCACATTAAGGTAATTCTTATTTGTTAACATCTTTGGTTGAAATGATAATACAGTGAAATGGCGTCTTCAAAGCTGAATGTTCCCACTGAAACCATCTCTTCTGAATCTGAGGAAGTGGAAATCTTCAAATCCCCTCAGGTTAAGTTTGAGCTGGATCAACTCGATTGGACTAAGGCCAACAACCTCTCAGCGCTTCTCGAGTTTCCTCCTCGGAAGCAAGTTTCACATCTGGACGATGCTGTAAGTTTTCTGAAGAACAGCCCCATCTACACAGCCCTGACCATAACACCTCCTGCCAGTCAGCGGCTCTTATCCCAATTCTGGTACTCTGCCAGACACTCTGAACTCCCATCCGCCAAAGATCCATCAAAAACCATCGACTGCATACTCAGCGATACTGAGTATGGCACCATCAAGATCACACCCGCCATAATCCGTAAAACGCTAAAATTCCCAAATGCTACCAAAGAAAATCCCTTCGTTCCATTCCCTGACCACAAGAAGCACGCTGACAGAGAAGAAATCATTGCTTTTCTTGACGCAATGGGTTATATCTGGGATATTGGAAGGGACAAGAAGCCTGAGAAGAAGCTGACGCTGATAAAGAAATCCAAGATGCCCAGCGAGATGAATTTCATCTTCGCTCATCTGATCAGCTGCATGACCACGAAGTCCGGCTCTTCTGATCAAGCTGCCCAACCTCAGCAGTCCATGGGATACGCACTGCTGAAAGGTCTAAACATTGACTGGGCCTCCATTATTTATGAAGACCTGATTCAACGTGTCGACTCTGCTGCTGACAGACCAGCATGGGTTCCTTACCCACGATTCATCAGCGCCATCTTTCAATATGGCCTGAGGGACAGCTATCCTGAAGAGGGTGATCTGAAACTTTCTCAGATTGGCCCTAAAGTTCTCGACTTCAAGCCTGTCGCCAACGAGGTACGTCTCTCTACTCTTCTCACTCTTCTAAATTCTCCGCTTTCTGTGGCTCCTTCAGCGACAATACCCATCGTTGATACCCAGGCCACAAAATCCTCTCCTTCTAAGAAAAGGAAACACTCTACTACCCCTCTTGATTCTAAAAGGATCAAGAAAACCAAGGAGCAACCCCAACAATCCCATGCTGAAGACTCCTCAGCTCATTCTGAAGAGCTGAAGGAACGTTCCGTGGTACGCTCTGCCACACCCGTTCAAGCCATCCCTTTTAACCAACCTTCAGTGTCTTTTAACGCTGAGGTTACAACTTTGGAACAAACCCAACCTTCTTCAGTCTCTCAAAAGACTGATGAAGTATTTATCAGCGAATCCAACGCTGAACTTGAAACCCAACCCCAATTCTTATCCTTCGCTCCTCCCTCCATTTCTTTGGACACTCCTCCGGCTAAAACTGGAGATGCCATCATTCCAGAAGCCGCTGAAGCTTCTCATCAAATGATAAAGACAGGACCTGCAGCGATCACAATTCCTCACCGATCGTTTGAGGAAGATATGGAACACTATGCAGGAACCTGCAACTTTGATGATTTCGTCAACCCTCCTGCAGGTACAAAAACCACCTTAAACACTGTAACTAAACCTGAAACTTCTGAGCTTTCCTTTGTTCACAAGTACTTATATGTTACAGGTCCTAATTTGGGAGACATCAACGAGTCTCTGAAGTCTGTGGAGACAAAGCTGACCGACCTCACCACCACACTCTCCAATAACTCTACAGCTGTAACAAACGCTGGAGAGAATCTGACGAAGCTGACAACGGTGGTGGAGAAGAAAGCTTCCACTGAAGACATCAAGGGACTTGATAAGACTCTCGCCGATTTTGCCAAAGTGCTCTCCGACATCTACACTGACTACACCAGCCTCAAAACATCAGTTTCCACCATGTCTAGCGCGGTTACAACGCTGAAGACATCCGTTGGAACACTCGAGGGTGATATGTCAGCGGTCAAGACTGACTTAGGTTCTGTAAAGACCGACGTTAGTTCTATGAAGACAATGATCGAGACGCTGGTAAACAAGGCAAATAATCCAGCTCTTGCTCCTGCCCCTGTCCCTATTTTGGATTCATTCACAGCAGAGGATCGCACAGAGCTGAAGAAAATCACGCCTGCTATTTCTGGCCTTGAAGACAGAATAGCTAAGCTTGAAGGTTGTGTGAAAATCTCTGGCCCCGAAGACAGAGACACCAACGCTGAATCTACCCATTCCTCCCCCGCCCATCATGAGAAAGAGGGGGAGAAGAGCGCTGAACATACCGCAGAGAAGAGCGCTGAAGATCAGGAGAAAAGCGCTGAAGACCTTTCCCATGATGAATCTATCAGGGGAGAGGGAAATAAAGATCTGAACGCTGGACCTCAGGGAGATGAAAACCCTGATGGAACCGAGAAGCTCGCCTCTGTATCTGAGGGGGAGCAACTCGAAGAAGATGCTGAGGAATCCGAAGCAGAAGAAGATGAAGACATCGACATCCCTGAAGCTGAACCATCCTCCTCTCAAAGGAACGATGATGATGATGATGAAGATGACGATTTCTTTGTTGTCAAACCTGCTCCTCGAACCAAAGCTCTTAAAGGGATCGTGATAACTGAATCCACAGGGGAGAAGACAAAGACAAAGCACTCAGCCTCTGGCGCTGAGAAAGGCAAAGGCAAAGGAGTCGCTGAAGACGAAAACTTGGCGATCTTGCTCGCAAAGCCGATTTGTCAGGTACACTGAACTTTACTTATATTCCTTCCCTGATCATCTATACACTATCAGTTATCTACTCCACAACCACCATACACATCCACATTTTTTCTATCTTTTCTACCCAAGTTCTTCTATCCAGTTCTTATTTATAAGATCGCTGTGATTCAGCTAGTCCTCTCCCCTGCTTGAGGATTTCGCTGAAGGCTCAACTACTGCGATCTCTCCAATAAAGCCAGCTGCTGCTGATGAAATAATCCCAGTCTTAGATTTGATCTCTGAGACTGATGAACCAGAAGAACAACCTCTCTCACACAGAAGCAGACCTTCCTTAGTTCCTCAAAAGCTAAGTGAAGATGATCAAAAGAGAAGAGACGAAATGATAAAGCGATTCGAGGATCAGCGAATAATTCTGAAGCGTAGTCAACTCCCTGCAGTTCCTCCAAAGTTCAAAATTTCCAGAGCTGAATACGAAGAACACCTCAGAGCTGAACGCCTCATCGCTGAAAGAAAGAAAGCAGAAGAGAAAGACAGAGAATACGCGATAAAGCTTACTCAACGATCAATCAAAGACCCCAAGCTGAAACGAGTTCCCATTAATGTTCAACGTCAGCTTTGGGATGATGCTCAAGAGATCGTTAGAGAAAAGACAAAGGTCTCTGATACAACTTTGGATTGGGCTAAACGAATGCTGACCTATCGATCAAGACCATCCAAAATTGTCAAAGCCAACATCAGAGGAAAAATGTTCGTTGATACTCCTGTTGTTGAAGTGGATGTCTACAGAGATGATAAAACCAAGCAAACTTTCTATGCTGCCTCATTAGAAAAGTTTGGTCTCTCTGAATGGTTAGAAACGAAATTAGCCATTCAGGGATCGCGCTCAAAGTTCAAAAGCCATGTCGAAATGATCTTAAACAAACAGATCGACTTGCTTTCATCCTGTGTAGATATTCCTCCTACTCTTCCTCAACCGAAGAAAGCCTCTGCAAAGAAGAAGAAAGTTTCTGACTCAGGTCCAATCATCCGAAATGAAACAGGTATTGGTTTCTCTCGTGCTGAAGTTCTTGGCCCTGATGCTGATCTTTCAATGCTGGACACCTCTCTACCACCTGGAGAAACTTTCATCCCTGGCACAGTGGTAAGTGATCCATATGGTATATTCTTTTTAGACTATGATGGAAACCCTCACTTTCAACGTGTCTCTGAGCTCCCCATCGCTCCACTCGAACAACTCAGAGATCTCGTACACTGGTGTGAAGTCAGACGCGACGTCAAAGCTAGACACCTGAAGCCCTTAATTTTTGAAGCTGCTCTGAAGTTAAGGAGTAAAGGAGTAACTGTCCCTGACTGGATGATCCCCACTAACAAGACCCTTGATGAACTTCTCATTAAGGAAGAACCCTTTGAAGGCTGACATAATCACCTTTTCTCTATTGTATCAGTCATCCTTCTGTACTTGTAATTTATTTCGCTCGTACTTGTAATCTTTCTTATTCAAATTGTAACCTGATTCATGATTTAAAGAAAGATTTCAGCGAATGTACTTTACTCCATCAGTACTGAAAATATCCCAGAAAACAGTAAAAGGGACAAATATTTTATGAGTTCTTTTTATCCTTATGTTTTCATTAAATAGCAATTTTCTTTGTTGCTATGTCATAATCAAATAGGGGGAGATTGTTGATCCAAACCCTCAGTGATTTGATAATGACCCTATCTTTATACTTAGTGAAAATTGTAAGTAAACAATATTTCAGAGTTTCTCTATCGCTGATAAGTACTAAGATCTTATAGTACCGCTGATAGGAACTCTCGCTCTTTAGATTAAACATTCAGCGAACACTGTTCACCATATCGCTGAGTCTGTTCAGTCCTTATGGTGATCGCTGATAAGTTAGTTGTTTACTTATGATCCCTGAAGACAAGTTTCACGTCAACATAGGTTCTACGCTGAAGTCGAAGATCAAGCTCAAGAACCAGCGACAAGTCTCCTAATGAACTGATGCGGATCAGCGAAGACTCAGATTTGTCCATTCAACGTGAAGTATCAAGTACAAGACTTCAGCTATCGCTGAACTTTATCATTCGCTGAAATAGAAATGATAATCGCTGAATCAACGAAAGCTGATCATGAAGTCCTCCGTACAAAGTACTTTTGTCTTAACCACCCTTGCACGACTCCGTACGAAATGTCAGAAAAGAACCTCCGAATTGTCTGAATCGTACAACAACTCTGATACTACATTGTTCATACATGCGGCTACAAAGGTTGTCACCAAAGGTCAATGACATGCAACCAATCCGCTGATGACACGTGTAAAGTATGTACTGACTTGCATTAAATGCATGCAGTATATATAGAGATGAACTCACTTCTATTTGAAGTAACTTGCTAACTCTGGACAAGTTCAAATCTCTCTCAAGATAGGATTTTATTAGTAATCTCCTCATCTTTCTTAGTGCAAGAAACCTTCGTGTTCCAACTTGTTTAGATTTAGGTTTATCCTTAATCTTGTTTCCGCAACAAGCTGTAATTGTTAATGATTTATCAATAAACAATTTAGAAAAGTAAAACTGTGTGTTTGTATTCAACCCCCCCCCCCCCCTTCTACAAACTTGTATAGGCCTTTCGGGACCAACAGCCATGTATATGCAATGTGAAAGAATGCAGCAATAGATGTGAACAAAAGAAGACGTGAGTGATGAATATGTGTTATATTCAGTCTGAATATGTGTTATATTCAGTCTGAATATGTGTTATATTCAGTTTGAATATGTGTTATAACGTGAAATCGTCTGAAACCAATTTTCATCAAGAAACTAGAAAATTTGGCATTCCATTGTCTTGAGGATTGCTTTAAACCATATATCGACTTATGTAACTTACAAGCCATATTGGTCGCCCCCTTGGTTGACAATCCTTGAGGAATTTGCATGTACACCTCCTCATCCAGATCGCCATGTAAAAACGCGTTATTTACGTCCAATTGAACTAATTTCCAGTCTCGAATTGCTGCTAAAGCAAGCATTGTTTTGATAGTAACTGATTTGGCAACTGGGCTATACGTACGTCTCCATATAATCGACTCCTTCTTGTTGAGTGAATCCCTTAGCTACTAACCGTTCCTTGTACCTCTCAATTGTACCATCGGCCTTGAACTTGAGTTTATAAACCTATCGACATCCTACTTTATTCTTTCCTGGTGGTAAAGGAACGATCGTCCATGTATTATTGTCCTTCATGGCTTGTAACTCTTGTTCCATAGCCAAAACCCATTCCTTATGTTTAACAGCTTCTGAATAGGATCGTCTGAAGATATAGTTGCTGTAAAAGCTTTGAAGGAGGATGATAATTTTTCGTATGAAAGAACATTGGCCAAATCATATCGAGGCATATAACACATATACACGATTTCACGTTATAACACATATTCAGACTGAATATAACACATATACACGATTTCATGTTATAACATATATTCAGACTGAATATAACACATATTCAGACTGAATATAACACATATTCAGTCTGAATATAACACATATTCAGACTGAATATAACACATATTCAGACTGAATATAACACATATTCAGACTGAATATAACACATATTCAGTCTGAATATAACACATATTCAGACTGAATATAACACATAAAACCATGCGATAAACACGACCAATAATTATGTGGTAAAACCTAATATGTGGTATATGACATCACGTGATGATAAAGTTCTTCAAACCGAGATGTAGCTGGAAAAATATGAGGCTAGCGGTAGTTGAACAATAACCAAATCAAAAAAATTCATGTGATGTATTGATATGTATGTCACCAAGAAAACCAAAGATGGATAATAACAGCAACAATATTCGATGAACAACACAGATGGTTAAGGGAGAATGGCCTTAGTATGCATGTGTGGCATGTATATGCAATGTGAAAGAATGCAGCAATAGATGTGAACAAAAGAAGACGTGAGTGATGAATATGTGTTATATTCAGACTGAATATGTGTTATATTCAGTCTGAATATGTGTTATATTCAGTCTGAATATGTGTTATATTCAGACTGAATATGTGTTATATTCAGTCTGAATATGTGTTATAACGTGAAATCGTGTATATGTGTTATATTCAGTCTGAATATAACACATATACACGATTTCACGTAAAAACGGTTAAATCGAAAAAAAAACTATATCATGATGGATGTCATATCGAAGAGCACGAAATTCTCGTTTTTTTGATGTAATTTGTTTGATTAAAATGTTGGTAATTTTTGAGATAATTTATTTTAAAATTTAAGGGGGTAAAAGTTTTTTAATTAAAAAAGAAAATTAAAATTCAACAAAAATAGGCGTTGATTCTCATCTTTCCAATTTTACCTCTGCACGCTAAATATTCATTAAGCCATGGACAGAGTTTTCAACTTATTTACAAAATTGTCACCGTGTTTTTTTTGCCATTGATCTCTTCATCAGATTATTAATCAACGGCTGTGGTTTGTCCTCACGTTTACAATTGAATTTGAGTTTTCATTTGAACCCACCCCTATATATATATATATATATATATATATATATATATATATATATATATATATATATATATATATATGATCAATTTTTCGTTTCTATTTGAAAAACTAATAAATTTGCTTATAAGTTCAACGATGCCCGAAAACTTTATTTTTAACCGAATCTATATCGGAACAATGGACCAGCATGCATGGTCTTTTAGGTACAAATGTATATGCAAAAAATAGTAAACACTACACTTAACACTTTAAACCAATAACCACCAAACATTAGCACCAATATATATGCATGGTAGGTCCAAAAGTGGGGTTGGGTCTTTTTGTAATAAGTCAAAACTATAAGGGCATTTTCGTAGTTTCTTCCTATAAATACAACATAAAAATCTAATTCAAACAACCTTAACCGAAACAAGATTCTAAAAACATGGGGAACTGCTTAATTCGACAAGAAAAGATGATGATCAAAGTAATCAGAACAAATGGTGAAGTTCTTGAATACAAACCACCCATGAAAGTCCATCAAGTGTTGTCACAACATGCAGACCATGCAATCTCTGACGTACTTCCGGTGGTCAAACATCTCCGGCACCGAGCTGATATGGTCGCCGGTCAGATATACTATCTGCTTCAACTTCCGGTGGCTTCACCAAAACCCATCAAGAACTCAAAAACCAGTGCTGTGAGGATCAAGCTGGTGGTAACTAAACATGAGTTGGAGGTGATGTTGAAAAAAGGGGGTGTTTCTGTGGGTGAGTTGGTTTCTCAGATCGGAAAAAATGGAAGCTTGATCGAGACTGATGATGATGGTGGTGATGATGATGAAGAAGATGATGGAAGGTGGAAGCCTCGTTTAGAAAGCATACCTGAATCGAATTAGTTTATAGAGTTGGGTTCTAGTGAGAAGTGTCAAATTTGGTGAGAAGTGTGAGAAGTTGTTATCAACCGTTAGGATGAGAAATGGACGAACATTAGGATGAACGGATCAATTTCTTTTTAAACCATAATTCATGGGAGGGTATTTGATTAAAAGTGATCAACGATTCAAAAGTACTTCTCACACTTCTCACCAAAACTGACACTTTTTATGTGATCCTATGCCTTAGTTTTATACAGGTTTTATATATATAGTGAAAATGATCGTATATTTTAAACGACAAACAATTTGGTGTGCATGTTGTAAAACATGGGTTCATGCATGATTGAATGATTGTTATCGAAAGTTTAAGGATCTCTTAGAAATTAAGGGCATAATTGTAATTACAATAAGATGGTAAGAAATTAGTTTTTGTTTTGAGAAGTATAAGTTTGTCGTTTGTTTTTTAAGAGTTCTGAAGTCTGAAATTTTATTTCACTTCTGATTAATAAGAGGTGGTGCTTTAAGAGGTTATAAGAAATTAGGTTGCCTCTTCTAATTTCAGACGTATTTCAGACTTAAGAGCCTATGAAATCTGGAAAAAGAAAATTAAACAGTTTGAACGTAAAAACGTCTGACGGATTCAGACTTCAGAGGTATTAAGAGGTTTTAAAAAAAACAGTACGAGATGCATTTGATTTGCATCTTCTGAAATGTGGGTTGAAGCACTTGAGATGGATCGTGTAATTACAATAATAATTATAAACTATAAATTTAATTTTGATTTTGATTTTTCATGAATTAAAACGTACACACTAGTTTTAATGAATTTTGGGTTACAAAACTGACACAAACATATATGGTTTTTATATATTTTTTATTTTAAAAATATATAATTTGATTTGATATATAATTTAGTAAGAGTTTTGATTAATTAAGAAAAGCTTCTTACTGTATACAAATGCATGAATATTGGAAAAGTTGTGCCACTCCATTGATTAATTTTGGATTGTCGATTATTTCTATGATGTTTTAAACATTGCCGACGGAATACCGACGGCTATATCTGTCGGTAAAGTCCATAAAGTTGTAGTGAATGTTTTTATATCAAAATCATTACACTTTAAGAAACTTGTTATTTAAAGATAAATGCTACTATCGCTTAAGAGTATCTCCAACAAGTTCTCTAGAAACAAATAGAATGGATATATTAGGTATTCTTTTTGTTTCAATATATTGTTCAAAATCTCTCCAAAATGAAGAAAAGATTATCAAATTTAGAGAATTCCTTAAAACCGATTGATTATAAGTTAGAAACAATATTTTACAATTTCGTCAATAAAGACTGAAATTAAATGTCCAGGAGAGAATAGTAGTTTACTAAGGCCGGGTCATTTACTAAATGCTTACCCGATAAGCGTTTACCATGTCATTTACCATATCGGAGGACATAAATCTTACCTAATAAGAGCGACGATAAAGATGAAGAGTCTTACCCGATAAGTGAGCATGAGAACTATGTTTTTCTGCATTTGATGGGTTGGTGAGAAATTTCATTTTATCGAACAATCATGATATTCCAAAATAGTGGAGTTGGAAGAATAAAATATCAACAATGAGGGCTAATTAATGATAAATGAGTATTGAGACACCAGTTTTTGGGAAGACCCTAGAGTACTATGAATCAACATCATCCAATCCCTACACATCTATCATGAAAAAAGTAATCCAAAATGGTCAAATATTTACATTGTTGGGATGAGATATTTTATACATGGTCTTATTCTATATTGTTCTTTATTTTGATTCCAATAATTAAAGGACTTAAAGATGAAAAAAAAGATCTTGAATTAGCTATCTTTACATATTATAATAAAAAGCGTTCAACAAATAGAGTCTGTCACTAATTAGTGACAAAATTAAAGTGGTCACTATGTTTGTGACGACTAAATTTCGTCACTAAGTTAATAAAAGTCGTCACTAATTGTCAAGATAACGGCTCCGTCAATGTCCGTTAACTGTAATTAGTGACAAAAAAAATGTGGTCACTAATTATAAAAAATGAATAAAAAAAATCATAAATTTGTATCGTAATTGCTATTACAATATAATTAAAACCTACTAATTTGTAAATATAGAAATCTAAAATTAATTCCATTTGCAAAAAGTATAATTCTTGATCCAAAACAATATAAATCTTGATCCAAACAAACATGTCAAAGTTATATCAATTTATTATCACTAAATCACTTAATGGCTAACGAAAATAAAACTTGATATTCTTAGTTTTGAGACCCCGTAATCTTTAATAATTGTGTCATCATGAAGTCCATTTTGTCCTTCATTTGTTTCTGCTCTCTTGAACTTTCATCTGCTCCTCTTTAAATTTTGTTTGTTCCTCTTTAAATTTTGTTTGCTCCTCTTGAAATTTCAATTGTTCATCTTTCATTCTCTTAACATCTTCCTCTAAAGCCTTTGACTTTTTCTTTTCCAGTTCCAGCTCCATTCGTATATTTTTTGTGGCTAAAATATGTTTTGTCGAAGCGGCTCGTCCCTTTATATGTCCCGGAATACGACGCAGCTTTTTCAAACAGATTTCTGCCGGTGAACAAGAAGAAGCAGCTTCCTCATTGAGTAATTCATTCTGCATATATATTTATGAATTGCATCAACACATAAACGAATATCCTTAACAGCTCCTAAAAAACCCTTAACAGCCCCTTAAAAGCCTCTTAACAGCCCCTTAAAACCCGTTAAAAGCCTTTAACAGCCCCGTTAAACCCTTTAATAACCTCTTAACAGCCACTTAATACCCCTTACAGCCCCTTAACAGCTCCTAAAAAACCCTTAACAGCCCCTTAAAAGTCGTTAAAAGCCCTTAACACCCCTTTAAACCCCTTAATAACCTCTTAACAGCCCCTTAATGCCCCTTACAGCCCCTTAACAGCCTTTTAACAGTTCTTAAAAAACCCTTAACAGCCCCTTAAAACCCTTTAAACCCCCTTAATAACCTCTTAACAGCCCCTTAAAACACGTTAAAATTGCTCACAATTCCCTTCCAAACCAAAGTTGTAATCAAATGTAAAGAGGAAAGATGATACTTCAGATGGGAACACAGCCCAAAATTGATGCAGAAAAGATAAGTTCCACTTTGGATTGACCAAATAACCATATCAATTCAAACAAAAAGAATGTTTACCTCCTTGTCAAAATTTTCAAAAAATTCTGCAAAATTTTCAAATTCAAAATTTTCTATGTGATTTATTTAGGGTTTTATTCCGCTTCGACAAAACATATTTGCAAAACATGTAATAACAACCCCTTATCAAAATTTTCAAGAAATGTAGTTATTCTTATATAACATTAGGTAAATCCTAGTCCAAATAGCCTTCTATATAACATAAATGCAAAGTAAATAGTAGTGAAAAATACCCAAATTTCATCGGCCTTCTCATTGACCATCTTATTCTTCTTTAATTAATTTATAAGTACTCCTCAGCACAGCAAACCAAAAGTTGAAGACAAAACGATGCAGTAAAGTTCAAATTTCATTAAAATCATAGCTCTTAACATTCCCTGGCTTTTGTTTATGAGAAAGGGTTAAAGTATATGAAAGATGGTCTGATAAGAGCTTAACTTATAGCATCTAATAACACATCATTAACCTTTTTTCCATTGCCTATACTTTATACAATAGCATGTGAAACTCAGCAGATTAACAAATATATAATGAAAGCATAACATATATAATGCAAGGTTCTAAAATCCAACTCAACCGAGAATCAAACACGAAAAACCATACGAAATATACCTTTATAGCAGGTGCTTCGCAGAATCAGAAGAAGAATCGCAAATTGATGAGGAAATAATAGGTAATTGTGCTAAGATGAGAAGCGATGATGGAGAAACGAAGACATTGTGCGGCTAATGTATAGAATTGAAATAATAGACAATGAATCATCAACGAACCTTGTTTACTTTCTATAAAGGTGGTTGGGTTGTCAATCAGGTTGTAGCGCAGTGGTTGATCGCCTTGGGTGATGTGGTGGAATATCCCATCTACCCAGGGTTTGATTCCAGGCATCCTCAACATTGATAAGACATCTTTAAGTTTCAAAATTGTCAGGGATTAGTCCGAGCTGTGCCTGGAATACCCTTTCAAAAAAAAAGGTGGTTGGGTTTTAGTAAAATGTGTAAAATTACATTATACTGTAACTTTTGCATTAAGATTAAGCAAATAGGAAACACTATAAACAAGAAACAATTATAAGATTAATCTTATAATTGGTTCTCTGAACATCCAAAAAACTCAACAGGAAACATAACGTACTAAATATTATTTACTAAAAGACAAGTAAAGAAACGCAACAAATTTTCTAGAATAATTATAAGATCAATTGAAAATATTGCATCTTTTTGTACAATTTAGAAACTACATATAAATAAGGTGTTGTCTTCCCTACATGGTTTAAAGGGGCTGTTAAAGGTTTAAAGGAGCTGTCTTCCCTATATTATGTCTAAATTGTTTTTCAGTATATGGTGCTGACTTCGGGCTAAACCTTTTCTTGATTGGCCCTGAGGATACTTTTCATCATACTTGCTCTTCTTGAAAACCTTTTCTTAAAAACTATAATGTTTGCCAATATACATTCTAGCCCTTATAGTATGCAATTCACAAAACCCCAACATTCAACCTATTTGAAACATAATCTAATATTGTTAAAATATATTTCTGTGAAATCTCTTTCCACACAGCCAATCAAACTCTCACCACAAAGGGAAAATGAACACATGTCACAAGTTGTAAATTTTTACATTGTATCTAACTTATGTATCACTATCAAGCATAAATAACATAATCAAATATGAATAGAAGGCGTTCATATAATTACAAGTCTTAATACCTCCTCAACAACAAGTACAAAATTCAAAATCAGGAAAAATATGAAATAATAAACCTACAGGAAGCAGTAAAAGAGCAGAACATAAAAGTAGCTAACAACACTCTATTCTCATGAATTTCAAAAAATTACATAGAGATTTTAGTTTAGGAACCTAAAAATTAGAAATTAGAGTTGACAAGGGCGGATTAAGTACGAAGCAGGTAGGTGAAATCGAAGATGAATGAGGAAAGAACTTACAAGGAATCGTGAAATTCCGGATCTCCTTGAGCTAAATCCAGATTGAAAATAGAAAAAAGGGAAAAATGGAAAACCTAGGAGGAGGGAGAGAGAGAGAACGTAAGTTAATTTGAAGATGGACCTGTCAAATTACTAAATAACAGGTAATTGCTATTAATTGCTATTTCAATAACAATCTGTAAAATTGCCCAAATACGATCCAAACTTTCAATAACAAATGTTGTTGTTATTGAAATGTTGCTGGTAAAATCAAAACCCTAAATAGCAATTAATAACTCGTGTAGTAAAATCAACAGTGGCAACATTGGTTTAAATGATCGAGAAAACAAATGGTAAATTGACAGATTGGAGTTTACCTGTTCGTTATTGAATCATAAGGATGAAGATGAAGATCAGCGAGGAGAAACAAATGATCTGGATATGATGATGAAACTGGAGAGACCAGTTCTTCTTCTTCCTGAGCACCTATTTGGAGTAGAGGTGGCCAAATCGACCCGACCCGGCCCGACCCGACAGGCCAACCCGACCCGAAACCGGCCAAGAACCGGTTCTGGCCCGGCCCGGTCAAGAACCGGTTTCAAGCCCGAGAGCCGGGACCGGTTCGTGTATTTAGGGATTTTCTCGGCCCGACCCGGGACCGGTTCGTGGCCCGGTTTGTGGCCCGACCCGGCCCGACCCGAAAATTTTTCAAAAAAAGTAGCCGTTTTCTAGCCGTTGGAATAGTGTTGTGACCGTTTTTTTGGCTAAAATATCACCCTCCAACCCCATATAAATACTAGGGGTGTTATGGAGTGATCACCACCTTACAATTGCTTACAAAACGCAAAAAACGCTTATAATTCTCATTTCTCGGCTCTCGTTATATTCGTTTCTCGCAAAAAACGCATACAATTCTCATTTCTCGGCTCTCGCAATATTCGTTTCTCGCAAAAAACGCATACAATTCTCTAGTCTCTACTATCCAATCCAATTTTTTACTTTTTAAAGTTTAGTAATTAATTATTATACAAAGAAATTAATTTTTTTTTTAAAAACAAGAAAATACCCCGGCCCGATCAAGAACCGGTTCTTGGCCCGGCCCGGCCCGGTTTTATAAAAACCGGTTTTTTCTAACCCTATACGGGTCAGGGGTTTTTGGGTTTGACCCGGCCCGACCCGACCCGGTTTTTGGTTGACCCGGTTTTATCCTTTACTGTTTGAACCCGGTTCTTGTTCCGACCCGGCCCGAACCCGTTTTTTGGCCACCTCTAATTTGGAGTTTCGATGCCGAATCAATTTTTCAACAACAGGAACCGAAGAATTTGGTGAATTAGGGCTCAATTGGAAATGCGTCCGATAATTGAAGGTTCAATTGGAGTTCAATTAGAGCTGCAGAATTAATTCAAGAGGGTAGGGGTAATTTGGGGATTTTAGATGAAACTCTTTTAATTTAATGACCACTATTTTTTGTCACTAATCTATTCAACTAACAACACTACTACATATTATTTAGCGACAACTATTTTTAGCCACTAATTCTTTCATTTTAGTGATCATTATTTTTAGTCACTAACATTTTTATTTTAGTGACCACCATTTTTTGTTACAAATATTTTTAATCGGTATGAACTACTAAATACTACTTAGTGACAACAATTTTTAGTCACTAACTTTTTTAAATTAGTGACCACTATTTTTTTGGTGACTATCACTTTCATTTTAGTGACAATATTTTTCGTCACTAACTCTTTCTATATTTTGTCACTAATTTATTCAACCAACAAGACTATTAAATATTATTTAGTGACAACTATTTTTAGTAACTAACATTTTTATTTTAATGACCATCATTTTTTGTTACAAATACTTTTAATCAATTTGAACTACTAAATAGTACTTAGTGACAACTATTTTTCGTCACTAACTATTCGAAATTAGTGACCATTAGTTTTTGGTCACTACCACTTTCATTTTAGTGACAACTATTTTTAGTCACTACCACTTTTATTTTAGTGACAAACAATTTTTAGTCACTAACTCTTTGAAATTAGTGACCACTATATTTTGGTCACTACCATTTTCATTTTAATGACCACTATTTTTAGTCACTAACACTTTTATCTTAGTGACAACTATTTGTAGTCACAAATACACTAACTATTTGAGATTAGTGACCACTATTTTTTTCTCACTACCACTTTTATTTTAGTGACCACCATTTTTAGTCATTAATACTTTTATGTTATAATATTAGTGACGAAAAACATAATCGTCACAAATTTAGTCATTAAATTAGATTGATATGAATAATCTTATTTTAGCCGTGAGAATTAGTGACCACTCTAGTGACCAAATATTAGTTTTTGTCACTATATTCATATTAGCGACCAAATTTTAGTGACGACCTTTGTTTTTGTCACTAACGTTGTAGTTAGTGACCAAAAAATAAGTGGTCACTAAATTTTTTGTTACTAACTAATGTTTTTCTTGTAGTGTCTCTTTCTACATCTACTTTGAAGCCTCTATCACCAATTTTTCCGCATTTGCTTCAAACAAAAACTAGATCTATATTGTGTTCAATGGAGGTGCTCCTCATTAGAGAAGAGGGAGGGGTGGGGCTCACACGTGAGGGACGGGAAGAGAGAGGGTAGTTTTAGGATGAAAGAGACGGCATAGAGTGGTGGGTGGAGGCCGGAGATAACTATGGGGTGGGAAGGTCAAAGATGGGAGAGGAGAGAGGGGGGGTTGTCGTCATGGGTTTGAGAGAGGGGCCGACCGATGAGCGGTGCTAAGGCTAGTTCGAATCCACTTCTAAGCGGGCCCACGAGAAATCCTTATATGTACAAGTTCTCAGATGAGGGTGGGTTTTATATACTATTTGGTTATCAAAATTATATAAAATGATAAAAAGACTAAATTACCTTAGTCGGTTAATTAGGCCATGTTTGACAAACTAGCTTACAAGCTACTGGTAGCTGATGAATAAGTTACGTTTGACAAAAACTAGCTTATAAGCTGTAAAATGACAAAAAATGGCATCTTCAAAAACCAAAGAATTACAATAATTAAAAATATAATAAAAAAAGTTTATTAATATAATATGTTAATTAATACAAAGAAGGTAGTAAATGAAAAATTAAATAATATAACGTGTTAATTAAAAATTTTAAAATTTATTATTATATATACTATAAATTTTGAATTTGTTAAAACAAATTTTAGAAAAAATTTATTTCTAAATAACCGTTACATATAATACGAAGGAAACTAATAGTAATTGATATAAAAACAATTCACTAGGATAAGCGACATTGTTGAACCAGACAAAACAACAAGCAATGAAACCAAAGGCAGATATAGTCGCTAAACTATAAGAGCATCTCCAACAGTTTTTCTACAATTTTTCTAAAATAAAGAACCAAAAGTTTAAATCTCTAAAAATAATTACATTCATCTCCAACAAGTTTTATATTTTAGAGATTTTAACACAAGTTTTATTAATATAATATTCTCTAATTTATCTTCTCACTGCATTTTTTAAAAAAACATTAATATAAAATGATAAAAGTTCAATCTTATTGGTATGATTCAATAAAATAATCATTTCTCTCTCATACCATCAAGTTTTAGAGATTTTCTTAAACTTAGAATTTTTTCAAGTTTTCTCTATTATAGAAAACAAGATAGCAAAGCTGTTGGAGAAGTATAGAGAACATAAACCCATTTTTTTCTATTTTAGGCTGTTGGAAATGCTCTAATATAAGTAAGGGGCTGTTTGGTTGGTTTTTCATTAAGTCCTATATGGATATAGATGTCTGTCTGGATTTATCTGTCAGTCTGAATTTTGATATCTTGTTGTTTGTTTGTTGTGCTGAACAAACGATCTGAACGTTAGAAATGACTATTTTACCCTCATTGTTCTTCTTTTCCACAAAATCTCCCAAATTCTTTATAGAAACATCTGTTTTTCTCAGTTTCTTCTTGCATAATACCTACAGTTCTTTAATTACGAGAAATTCAAGATTATATGGAGTTGAAACAAGATGGTCTCCATTCAACATTTCACCCAGATTAAACTTCTTCTAAATTCCACAACTAATCAACATGAAAATCTTTTCAAACATGGCATCTCATCTCGTATCACTCATCGGCCTCTTCAAATTTCTGAGACATTCTCACCGACATTAATTTCCTTGATGGGTTACCACTCGATTTTTTACGGTGAATTCAAACTCTTCTTGAGTCTTTCAATGGTGGTTTCCATTCCATTTTTTACAAATCATAGCATCGATAAGAAGGAAAGTACAGATCGTTAAGAACTGAAGAAGAAAATACCAGCGAAGAGAAGAGGGGAGCAGTATAGAACAGATCTGAAGAAGAAAAGAACAGATAGTTAAGAACTATAGAAACAGATTTGAAGAGAACCGACGAGGAGCAGTCTTTTACAGATATGAAGAAGAAAAGAACAGATCGTTAAGAAGTACCAGCGAAGAGGGGAGCAGTAACGTGGAAGAGAACCGACGGGGAGCAGTCTTATTCGCCGGCGAGAAGGAGCTCCGACGAGGAAATAAAAGGGTTGTCGATCGAGAGGGATAGTTTAAGGGGTAGTGTGGGAAATAGGATGTTTGTCTCTATAAAGGGCGCCTTTGAAATCTGAGCGATTAAGCCATGGGGTTTTAAATTAAGCCAGTACCAAACACCTAGCTTGAGCTGAGCGAATAAGCTGAACATTCCACTCAGCCCATTAAGCCGGTACCAAGCAGGCCCTAAGCCTCTCCAGACCATACAAGTGGCGTCGAGATATGACTAACAATAACTCTAAATAATAGATAATTAATATCCATGTATAATTAATAATTTTCAATTAATATTTATTAGTTTTTTTATTATTAACATTTATTTATAATTAATTGGTAGTAAATAATAATTAATATTAATAAGGGTATAACTGGAAAAAAAAATCAAAACGTGCTCCTCATAAGCTACTCTATGGGGCTATTTACCAAAATTTGTATCAAGTCCTAGATGGATAAATTTGCATGTCTGAATAAATTGGTGTTGTTGTTACCCTCTTATCTTAATCAATAGTCTGAATAACAGAAATGACCGATTTACTTCTGAGTACGAATTATAAGTTGTTTTATAAATTGATGTTTATGTTTTAAGCCAAATTATATTTCTGAAACACAAAATTATTTAAACATGAAAACATATATTCATAAATTTATTGATATCATCCAAAAAGCAAAACATAAATTCATAAAGTACTTAAAAATCCAAGTTCAAACACAAAATAGCCAAGTTCAAATACAAAGTAGCCAAGTTCGAACACAAATACTTAAAATTTAAACATTATTAACCAAACTACTTGCAATTCCATTACGCAAAGTAGCCATATATTAAGTGATATTAGCACCCCATTGGGATATATCCAATTCTTCTTCTCCACTTCCTTCGACTTCTTCTTCGTTGTTAAATATGGTGTCCTCGTTGCACTCCATAAAGAATTGGTCTTAAATATTATATTTTATGATAAAATTATGTATCGCAAAGCAAACAATTACCACATTTCTTTATGTTGTGAATGAAAAGGAGTCATCTGCTTTAAAATCGAAAATAAAGTTTTCAAGACACTGTAAGCACGTTCAATAACATTCCTGAGTTGGGCATCTACATGATTAAACCTTTCTTCTTTAGTCAAAGCACGTCGACGTCGAAAATCCGCTAACCAATATCTTGTGTTACGATATGGAGCCAAAATCCACGAGCATTGCCGTACGCAGCATTACAAAGATAATATTTATCTGAAAAACCACCAACATCAGACGTATAATATACAAATAAAAAAACAATATACAAACTGAGAATGTTGTATACCTTGTGGTGGAAAGGAAAACCAGATATTGGATTAAAAGCAACTTCCCTAGGTATTCTCGAATCATGTGCTATACCTTCCCATTCAGCCCAAACAAAAGTGAATATCATGTTGAAATCACATATAGTCATGGATATACCACCCTCAAATAGTAATGCACACAAGTCAGGATATAGAAGACTTGTATTCCTCAAAGATTCAACATACCTATTGGTTTGTGTTAAAAAACATCTATAAATATAAAAATAAAATAAACAACAATTGAAATAAAACAAAATCTAAAGTTAGAAAAGGACCTCCATCTCCAACTCTCATTCTTCCGGTGTTAAGTTAAAAGTGTTTGTGATCATAGACATTGCCAGTTTGTTTTGTCTTTTTAACTTCAACCACGCCCCATACTTTCGTTTAAGATAATCCAAATGGTTGTGTGTTTGTTTTCGATCAACACAAAACTGTGTGTGTTTTTTAAAGTGTCGACAACATTCTTCCAAGAAAATGCCTTCAAGCTACTACCCTATTTCCCGTTCAAAACTCACCTATAAGATACAACCCTCTAGGAAAGTTTTTACAATATTTTGATCTTTCCGACTAATCCTAATCCTCTTTTGTTGGTGTGATTCACCTGATTGTTTCATACTTAACACAAAAAATCAACAACACATAACACATTGAATAACAAAGAATCAAATAAAATCTAATGTTAACATTAAAAACTACTTCTTTAGGCATCTCTCATACAAAGAATCAACAAACAGTATATTATTCTTTATTTGTTCAAACTCATTACAATGTAATGTCAAGAAATAATCCACATAATGTCAAGAAATCATGTAATGTCCACAACCAAACAGAAGGAGACCGACAAAACAGAAGGAAATCGACAAAAAAACGACATAATGTAATGTCATGAAATCATGTAATGTCCACAACCAAATTGAAAGAAATCGACAATAGAAGGAGATCATGTAATGTCGACAAAGTAGGGTTTGTTGAGAAAACGTGGAAGGAGGCGTGAAAGGGAGGAAGGAGGCGCCGAGGGTTTTTTTTTCATAAAGACTCGTTCTTTTCTATGAAGGGTAATTTTGTCAAAAGTTTGTCTTAGTGGGGACAACTACTCTTACCCTTACTGTGCGAATAAGCTGTAAAATTAATCAATAAGCCACAAATAAACAACCCTGAATGTCTGTGCGAATAAGTCAGTTCAGCCATTAAATTGATTATGTCATTAGTAAACACACCTCAAATAACTTATCAACAAGTTAGCTTATAACACACATTATGTCCATCTAAATATGTATTCAAAATATAACAAGCTTATTTTTGCCAAACTATGCCTCGGGCGATTATATTGGTCAAGATTCTATTTGATATGTCTAGCTTAATGGTTTATTTGTTAAAACACTTGTATGACACTTTAATCAAATTTATATGACTTTTTTCAAATATGTAATTTTATTCAATAATATTATAATTAAAATAAAACGAAGCTATGAACCACTACCAATCATTTACGCCGTGTTCTCTAATCTGGAGAGAAAAGAAAAGAAAGGAAATTGATGGAAAATAAAATGAGAGAAAAGAAAGGAAAAGAAAATAATTTTTTCATTTGTGTTCTCGAAAGGAAAAGGAAAAGAAAGGAAAGAAAATATTTTTTTCGTTTTCTTGAACATGAGATAAAGGAAAAGAAATATGTCGTTTTTACTAATATACCCTTAAAAATATATCTTTTATAAGAAAATATCGGGTAGTTTTGTAATTTTAATAAATTCAGTAATTTTTTAAATGTTTTTAATTTCTTTCCTTCCCTTTCCTCCCACATTTGTTAGAAAATTTTTGGAAGGAAACTTATCATTATTTTCCTTCTGTTTCCTTTCCTTTCTCTCCTAAAAATGTTTTGAGAACACGAGTTTTTTTTTACTTTCCATCCATTTCCCTCCCTTTCCTTTCCTTTCCTTACTAAAATGGGTGTTTCGAATTGCTTATTTAAAACAACTCGTGTCTTTTTTAAAAGTGCTTGTTAGAATATTATTGTTAATATGTATAGTTCAGAGTTTTTTCTGTAATTATGTGTATCCCCCCTTGTATAAATAGATAGCTTAGGGTTTGTTATTAGGTTAGACACTTCATTTGTAACTCTCTCTCATTATATGAAAATCGGCCGATTCAGCCATCTCAAGTGTGTCTCTCAATTTATCAATCGACTCTACAATTCTAACATGGTATCAGAGCTGTAGGTAAGTATCCTACCATATCTTCCAGATCTGCTTTTCATTATTTTCCTCTTTATTTTGTTGCACTCTTTTTTGCTCCGAAAAACCATTCTCTGTTGGTTTTTTGACAAAACACCAAGTTTTAAAGTTGCCCAGAATATAGTCACGAACCTTCGTACCAATTTTCAGCCAAAACCGATCTGTTTTGAAAACTCGACTCAAGAACATCTTGAATATCATAACTATCGCAACCCTCAGACCTTCTTAAGTATCGCAACCGTTACTTGCGACAACCTTTGATATCGCAACTCTTACCTGCGACAACCTTTGATATCGCAACCCTTACTTGCGACAAGTCTTGATATCGCAACCCTTACCTGCGACAACCTTCGATATCGCAACCCTTACTTGCGACAAGTCTTGATATCGCAACCCTTACTTGCGACAACTTTTTTGTAACTTATCGCAATACTCTATTGCGACAACCTTCCCTATTGAGACAAAGACCTTGATTGCGACACTAGTGTGTTGCGATATCAGTTGGTTGCATCAAGAGTGTGCTGCGACAAACCTGCTTTATCTAAATCAGTTCGAATGACTCACAACTCCAGTCACTCCAATCCCATCTCCGTCGTTCTCAATGGGAACAACTACGTCATGTGGCATCAGCACATGTCCATTCTCCTCAAGTCTCATGGACTCTATACTTATGTCACTGGTACGTCTAGCATTCATGTTCAAGAAGAAAAGGAAACTGCAGTCGACTTTGCAAAACGTATGAATGATTAGGACATCGCAAATGCTCGCATCCTCGGATTCATAAACGCTTCTACCACTACTGAGATCAACTAGCAATTCCTCGGTTATACCACAGCAAAAGGTCTATGGGATTTTCTTGCCAACAGGTACACTTCTACAGGCTTATCTCATCAATATCAGTTGTGGACTACCATCCAGAACAAAAGGCAACTGTCTGATCAGTCTATCAACTCCTACATCTCTGAGATGCAAGCTCTTAGAGATCACCTGAGCCTGGGTGCACCTCAAATCTTTGATGAAACTGCTCGAAAGTTTACTGCTTACTTTATCCAATTGCATTTGATCACTATTCTCATGGGTCTCACTGATCGTTTTGAGAACGTTAGAGCCTCACTTCTCCATAGACATCCTTTACCTACTCTTGAACAAGCCATCACTGAACTCCTAAGTGAAGAAACCCGTCTTCAACAACGATTTCCACTGCCCTCCGATACTGTGCTCTTGATAGGCGGGTTTCACTCCCCTAAATCTAACCGCAAGTGTACGGTGTCGAAATCAAGTAATACGTACGGAAGTACGAGTATTGAATCCACAGGAACTAGGAACTAAGTATCACAATTACTATAAACTCTATTAACTGAACTATCGAAATTGGAGTGGTTGGTTTATAAACTAATTAATGGCAAACTAAATAAATAAGACACGGAACAATAAACAACTTAAGAACTTCTGATAGAGAAAACAGTTGAGGGTTGGAAATCCTAAGACCTTCGTATACAAACACTTGACTCGCAACAATTACTAGTTATTCCGTATAATGAATACCCAATCTTGTAAAAATCACCGTTGTTCTCTTTCAAGCAACAACGGGTTTTATCTTGAAAAACACAAGTTTTATCTCTCGATCTCACCTATGGAATTCAAAACACATTAAGCTCAAGATTTTACGGGACTAAGGCTTACTCGGAATATCTCTATCCCCTTTCTCACCTTAGACGTGCAATTTCTTAGTTCTAGATTAACAATTAATTATCTCGAACTTAATTGTTCATAACAAATCAAATGTAAATTGGCCAAATTCACAAAAGCATTAAAAACGAAATCACATGCTTCATTAATGTTGATCCAAACCCTCAGTGATTTGATAATGACCCTCTCTACTGTACTTAGTGAAAATTGTAAGTAAACAATATGTATCAGAGTTTCACTATCGCTGATAAGTACTAAGATCTTCCAGTACCGCTGATAGGAACTCTCGCTCTTTAGATTAAACATTCAGCGAAACTGTTCACCATAATACTCTGAGTATGTTCAGTACTTATGGTGATCGCTGATAAGTTAGTTGTTTACTTATGATCCCTGAAGACAAGTTTCACGTCAACATAGGTTCTACGCTGAAGTCGAAGATCAAGCTCAAGAACCAGCGACAAGTCTCCTAATGAACTGATGTGGATCAGCGAAGACTCAGATTTGTCCACTCAACGTGAAGTATCAAGTACAAGACTTCAGCTATCGCTGAACTTCATCATAAGCTGAATAGTAAATGATGATACTCTGAATCAACGAAAGCTGATCATGAAGTCCTCCGTACAAAGTACTTTTGTCTTAACCACCCTTGCACGACTCCGTACGAAATGTCAGAAAAGAACCTCCGACTGTCTGAAATCGTACAACCACTCTGATACTACACTGTTCATACATGCGGCTACTCAGGTTGTCAACAAAGGTCAATGACATGCAACCAACCAGCTGATGACACGTGTAAAGTGTATACTGACTTGCATTAAATGCATGCAGTATATAAAGAGATGAACCCACTTCATTTGAAGTAACTTGCTAACTCTGGACAAGTTCAATCTCTTATCTCAAGATAGGTTATTATTAGTAATTTCCTTATCTCTCTTAGTGCAAGAAACCTTAGTGTTCCAACTTGTTTAGATTTAGGTTTATCCTTAATCTTGTTTCCGCAACAAGCTGTAAATTGTTAATGATTTATCAATAAACAATTTAGAAAAGTAAAATCTGTGTGTTTGTATTCAACCCCCCCCCCCCCCTTCTACAAACTTGTGTAACCCTTCGGGACCAACAAGTGGTATCAGAGCAGATTTGTTTAATCTCATAAACAAGATCTAATCTAAGATATTTCTCTTCCTTGCTATTATCTGAAAATGGCAACCAACACAAACACAAATTATATAGACAATGGTTCTCTTGCAAAACCCCCTAGATTTTCCAGAGATAACTTCAACTTATGGAAAATTAGGATGACACTCTTCTTAGAAGGTGTAGACCCTACTATGCCTTACTATCTTGAAAACGGTCCATTCATCCCTGTAAGAATTGATGCTGCAGTTCCAGCCGCTGAGAATAGACCCGCTATTCCTGAAAGACTGGTCCCTAAAGAAATCTTTCAATGGACTGACGAAGATAAGAAGAAAGTGGCTATAGATACAAAATCCAGATCCATACTATCCATGGCTCTTCCTGACGAAGTCTACCATTCCGTCATGAATCTGAAAACATCAAAAGCCATGTGGGACACAATATGTGTTCAGTATGAAGGAACATCTGAAGTCCAGGACTCAAGAAAGATCAACCTGGTAAGACAATACGAAAGCTTCATTTCTGGTAAGAATGAAACTCTCTCTGAAGTTCACCAACGTTTTAATTGTTTAATTATAGATCTGAAAACTGTTGGTAAGGAATATTCTAACTTTGAAGTGCTGACAAAGTTTCTAGAATGTTTACCTGAAAGCTGGGACAATTATTCTATGTGTCTCAAGCTGTCAAAGGATCTAAAATCAATGACCCTTGCTACCTTATATGGCACATTGCTGAATCATGAGCAATCGAGCCATCTTAAGAAGAATCTTGTAAAAGATTCTAAAAGCACCCCTGTTGCTTTAATCTCAGAGGAACCTTCTACTCAGCGACCCTCGGTCACTATCACTGAGTTAGAAAGTAACTCTGAAAGATCATCAGACTCTGATTCCTCAGATGATGATGAATCTTTGGCTCTCCTAACTAAAAAGTTCAGGAGATTTGCCAAAAAGAAAATGTTTAGAAAGAACAAACCTCTTTCCATAATTGACAAGCCTAAATCATCAGCTTTTGTTGATAAGGCTACTGCTACTTGTTTTAACTGCGAAAAGACAGGACATTTCGCTAACGAGTGCAGGTCTAAGAAAGTTTCTAGACCCTCAGCTTTCACAAAGAAATCCTTTGTTCCAAGGAATAAAGATGACAAATACTCAAAGCTGAAAGAAAAATATGCAAAGCTGAAAAGCTTTAAGAAGAAAGGCAAAGGCCTGATGGCTAACTATGATTGGGCTGCTTCTGATGAAGAAGCATCATCATCTGACTCTGAAGATGATGAAGCAAATCTATGTCTTATGGCCAAGATTGAAGAAGAGGAAGAAAGTTCAGACATTCCCTCCACTTCAACCTCTATTATTCAGGTATCACCTTCCTTCTTTACCAATATTGCAAATATTGATGAAGCTGATAGTCTCTGTAAGATCGATCTATTGACTAGAAGTTTATACGAAGCCATGAACGGCAAAACTGTGGTTGAAAACCAAAACCTCGATCTCGCTGAAAAGCTTAAAAACTGCCACCTTCAAATAGAAAAGCTTTCTAAAATTGAAGAAGATTTTAAAGATCAAGTATATTTAAATCAGCTAGTCAAAATCGAACGAGCAGAAGCTATCGCTGCATTAAAAGCTGAAAAATCTACTGTTGAAGGATGGTGTAATTCTTCAACAAAGATCACTGAGATAATAAAGTCTCAGATTCCCTTGAGTGATAAACGTGGTCTGGGTTACAAATATGATACTCCAAAACCAACCACTGAGCGTTCAATGCTTAAATTTGGAACGTTCGTATCCTCAGTCGCTGATACTTCATCTTCTCAGTGCTCCTCGTCCATTACACCAATCCCTGAGGAAACTCCTACCTCCTCAAAAGGCAAGGAGAAAATGGTTTATTCAAAACCTACCTCTGTCTCTAAAGACAAAGGTAAAGGAATTGTTATTTACCAGAATCCTCAGAAGGGTACCTTAGTACCAAAGCTGAATGCTTCTAAACCCTCAGTGACCCATTCCTCTGGATCAAGGAAGCAGATCTCTGGATCCATTCAGCGATCTACTCCTAGACTCAGAGTGGATATCCTTGGTAAGAAATCTGAAGAACTGAATGTTCGTCCTATTTCTAAAGCCAATAGTTTACTTGGTACTGGCACTTCTAATTCTAAATTAAAAGCTCAGCATTCAAATGGTCCTAGAACTACGTTCAGCTATAGGAAATGTTATCACTGTGGACTCACTGATCATATTGCTAGTAAGTTCCCCACAGCCACCAAAGCTGAAAAGATAGCTAAGGTGAAGATTGCCCCCAAGGCAAAGAAGACCAACCTTGGTGCAAATCAGGTCAAGGTGAATCCTACCACTGAGGTTAAGAAATTAACCAAAGTGAAGAAAGACAAAGCTGAATCTTCAAATGCTGCGAAGACTGCTGAACCTTCCATTCCAACTACTTCCACTGACAAATGTGTATACATGGTTAAGTGGGTACCCAAGAAAAACTAATCTTCCTTTGTATTGCAGGTTAAGAAGGGTATCTGGTATCTCGATAGCGGATGCTCTAGACACATGACTGGAAAGAAAAGCCTGCTCGCTGAATACAAGGAAGAGAAGGGTCCCTCTGTGACTTTCGGTGGAAATGGAAAAGGACATACCCGAGGGTATGGTGTACTTTCAAATGGTACAACCTCCTTCAGAAGAGTCGCATATGTTGAAGGGCTGAAGCATAATCTTCTAAGCATCAGCCAGCTTTGCGACATGGATAACAAAGTAATCTTTACTAAGGAATCCTGCTTTGTCGCTGACAAAAAGGAGAAGATAGCTCTCAGCGGTTATCGTTTGGAAAATGTTTATGTAATAAACATGGACTCAACAACCACTGAGAACTCCTGTTTCTTCTCAAAAGCCTCATCTGATGTCAACTGGCTATGGCATAAGAGGTTATCTCATCTAAATTTCAAGACACTGAATACTCTTTCTTCAAAAGAGTTAGTCACTGGTCTACCTCAACATTCATATGTCAAAGAATCTTTATGTTCAGCGTGTGAAAAAGGGAAGCAGACCAAAGCAAGCTTTAAATCAAAGCAAGTCTCCTCAGTGTCATATCCTCTACAACTACTCCATATGGATTTGTTTGGCCCTATTAACAAACAATCCATCGCTGGAAAGAAATATACGCTGGTCATAGTTGATGAATTCTCTCGTTATACATGGGTTATGTTTCTCCGTTCCAAGAGTGACACCCCTGAAGAACTCATCACTTTTGTTCGGAAGATGGAAACCCTGAACAATTTGGCCGTTCGCTCAATAAGGAGTGATCATGGGACTGAATTCAAAAACAGTTCTCTTGATTCCTTCTTTGAGAGTAAGGGTATTTCTCACAACTTTTCTTCAGTGAGAACACCGCAATAAAATGGAGTCGCTGAAATAAGAAATAGAACAATTATTGAAGCTGCACGTTCAATGCTCAGCGATTCTCACCTGCCTACTCAGTTTTGGGCAGAAGCTGTCAACACTGCTTGTTTTACGCAAAACAGGTCGCTGATAGTCAAAAGATTCAATAAAACAGCCTATGAACTCTTTCATGGGAGAAAGCCTTCAATTAGCTTTCTTCACATCTTTGGATGTCAGTGTTTCATACTGAACAACATAGATGCCCTTGTAAAGTTTGATCCTAAGGCTGATGATGGAATCTTTCTTGGATACTCCTCAGTTTCCAAAGCCTTCAAAGTCTTCAATCGTAGAAGACAAACTGTAGAAGAAACGATTCACGTCACGTTTGACGAATCCCGTTCAGCGAACTCTAAACCGTCCGCTGATACTGAAGAACTGAATCAATGGATGTTTTCTCATCTTGGTGATTCAGAAGACATTCCCACACCTCATGCTCATCCAGTAGAAGATGATAGTCCCACTATCATTCCAAATTTGCATAATAGTGAAGCTGAAACATCATGGGTCTCAGCTGTTCCTATAAACACTATACCTGCAGTTGATCCAAATGTCTCAGACTTTCCATCTATTTCTCAGCAATCAGTAAATGAAATGACAAATACAAGTATTCCTCTCTTAGCTGATACTCCAGAAGTAGCTGAAGCCTCATCTTCAGCTCCTCTAGTTCAAGATGAGTCAGCGACTTATGCTCCGGCTCAGCGATGGACCGTAAATCACCCAATTGATCAAATTCTTGGTGATCCAAACGCTGGTATTCAGACTCGACGAAGTGCAGGTAATATTTGTTTATTTGTTACCTTTATTTCTCTAACTGAACCAAAGAAAATAGATGATGCCCTCAAATATCCAAACTGGGTCAGCGCCATGCAAGAAGAGCTGACTGAATTCGAAAGAAACAAAGTTTGGAAACTTGTTCGAAGGCTAACTGATAAAACAGTGATAGGCACTAAATGGGTTTATCGAAACAAGTTGGACGAACATGGTACTGTAACCCGCAACAAAGCTCGTCTTGTTGCTCAGGGATACAGATAAGAGGAAGGCATAGATTATGACGAAACATTTGCTCCCGTAGCAAGACTTGAATCTATTCGTCTATTCTTAGCATATGTTGTACACAAAAACTTCAAAGTACATCAGATGGATGTTAAGTCAGCGTTTCTGAATGGAAAGCTGAATGAAGAAGTATATGTGGAACAACCTCCAGGATTCTCAGATCCTAAGCATCCAGGTTATGTTTATAAACTGGATAAGGCACTTTATGGCTTAAAGCAAGCTCCTCGTGCATGGTATGACACTCTTTCTACTTATCTCCATATTGAAAAATTTGAGCGAGGTAAGATTGACAAAACTCTATTTTTTAGAAAAGTGAAAGGTCATATCATTCTAGTTCAAATATATGTTGATGACATTATATTTGGTTCTACTAACCCTGAGCTTTGTACTCGTTTCGCTGATAGAATGAAAGATGAGTATAAAATGAGCATGATGGGTGAACTAACATATTTCCTTGGTCTTCAGATTAAGCAAACTGAAAAAGGAACTTTCATTAATCAGGGAAAATATGTTAAAGATATGCTGAAGAAATTCGACTTAACTGAAAGTTCAGCTATGAAAACCCCTATGGCACCACCGCTGACACTTGATAAGGACACTAAGGGTGTTCCTGTCAATGTCACGTTGTACCGTGGGATGATCGGCTCACTACTGTATCTTACAGCTAGCCGACCCGATATTATGTTTGCAACTTGCTTGTGTGCACGATATCAAGCTGAACCTAAGATATCTCATATGAAAGCTGTAAAGCGAATTTTTCGATATCTTAAGGGTACAACGAATCTAGGTCTTTGGTATCCCAAAGATTCAGGATTTGATTTACTCGCCTATTCAGATAGTGATTTTGCAGGTTGCAAAATGGATAGGAAAAGCACCACAGTAGGATGTCAGCTCTTGGGTGGAAAGCTGGTAAGTTGGACAAGTAAAAAGCAAAACTCAGTGTCCACTTCCACAGCTGAAGCTGAATATGTAGCTGCTGGAAGCTGTTGTTCTCAAGTCTTGTGGATGAGAAATCAGCTACTAGACTATGATCTTCAGCTCTCCAAAATTCCAATCTATTGCGACAGCACAAGTGCCATCGCCATAGCAAACAATCCAGTACTACATTCAAAGACCAAACACATCGAAATCAGGTATCACTTTATCAGAGATCATGTGATGAATGGTAATATAGAACTTCATTTTATCCCAACTGATTATCAGTTAGCTGATCTATTCACCAAACCTCTTGATGAGACAAGATTCAACTTTCTCACCAGCGAGCTTGGAATGCTGAACTTTGAAGGATAAAATCTTCAGCGATTCACATTGATCAGCGATAGGATAAAATCAACTCGTATAACCTATTCAATCATCTTCTCTCTGAATAAACTTGATTCGCTGATATCAAGGTATGTTTTTCTCTCTCTGACAAATCGCATGTAAATGCAAGATTTCAAAACAAAATGCATCGCTGAATATCTCTTCCTTAACAGCGATACTTTGAAATTTCTAAAACCATCACTGATATTTCTATTCAGTGCTTCATGTTTTCAAAAGTGTCCCTGAGTTTTTCAAAACCTCAGAGACAACCAAGAATATGAAAGGACAGTTGTGACGTCATTACAACGGATAAGCCCTGGCACGTTCTTCTTTCTGACACACGTTTGCACGTTTCGTTTTCTCGCCAATCAAATGCAAACACGTGTCCGTGTCATGATGAAAATCTTTTCCCGCTCAAGATTTTCTCTTTCTAAAATCTCTATATAAACAAATTCTTTGTTTATATTTTTCTTTTACGCGAACTTCTCCTCCAAGCAAAGAAAGAATTCACTGTTGCATTTGGCTCTCGATTTTCTCTCAAGAACAACTGTTCATCTTCTTCATCAAACATCAAGGTTAATATGTTCTTATTTATTACCGAATGCGTATAACTTGTTTCCGATCTTCTCGTTGTTTTAACAAGATCAAACAAAAGAACTTCGTAAAATGAAATCATTTCTTTCATGGTTTTATGAACACAACCATTTCATGGTTGTTCTTCAAGTTTAAATGCAGAATCTTAAACTTGTTCTTCATTCGTTTCCAGAATCTATTTCTTCATAGAAAACTGGAAAACAAGAATAAATGGGTTTTACATTTCGTTTCAAAAATCAAGAAAAACCCTAATCTTCATTAAGACATTTGTGTCTGAATGAAATGGATAAAATTCGAACCATCTTAATGGAAAATCTTTCCACGTTAAGATTATTCTTATTTATTAACATCTTTGGTTGAACTGATAATACAGAGAAATGGCTTCGTCTACAATTCCTACTACCGCTGAGAACATCTCTACTGACTCTGAGGAAGTGGAAATCATCAAGGCTCCTCAGGTTAAGTTCACTCTGGATCAACTAGACTGGACCAAGATAAACAACCTTTCTGCACTTCTCGAGTTTCCTCCTCGAAAGCAAGTCACACATCTGACAGATGTTGTGAATTTCCTGAAGAATTGCTGCATTTCAACAGCCCTGACCATCTCACCTCCCGCAAGTCAGCTACTACTATCCCAATTCTGGTACTCTGCCAGAAATTCTCAGTTACCATCCGCCAAAGATCCCTCCAAAACAGTTGATTGTATCCTCAGCGATACTGAGTATGGCATGATAAAAATCACACCTGCCATCATTCGCAAAGCTCTGAACTTTCCCATCGCTACAAAGGAAAAACCTTTTGTTCCTTTCCCTGACCATAAGAAACTCGCTGATAAAGAAGCTCTTATTGCATTTTTTGATGCAATGGGCTATGTATGGGAAATGGGCAGAGACAAGAAACCTGAGAAGAAGCTGACCCTGCTGAAGAAGTCGAAAATGCCCAGCGAGATGAATTTCATCTTCGCTCATCTTATCAGCTGCATGACTGCCAAGACTGGCTTTTCTGACCAAGCCGCTCAACCTCAGCAAGCAATGGGATACGCTCTGCTGAAAGGTCTACACATTGACTGGGCATCTATTATCTATGATGACTTGATGCAAAGAGTAGACTCTGCCGCTGACAGACCTCCATGGGTTC
This sequence comes from Saussurea involucrata, assembly GCA_033807775.1. NCBI lineage: Eukaryota > Viridiplantae > Streptophyta > Magnoliopsida > Asterales > Asteraceae > Saussurea > Saussurea involucrata. The sequence goes on from CM066326.1 coordinate 64,809,229, forward strand.
CTTACCCCCGATTCATCAGCGCCATCTTTCAATATGGCCTGAAGGACAGCTACCCGTAAGAGGGCGACCTGAAACTCTCTCAGATTGGCCCTAAGGTACTCGACTTCAAACCAGTTGAAAATGAGGTACGTCTTTCTACCCTTTTAACTCTTCTCAACCCTTCTTCTTCTACTTCTGTGGCTCCTTCAGCGACAATACCCATCGCTGATACCCTGGCCACAAAATCCTCTCCTTCTAAGAAAAGGAAACATTCATCTACCCCACTTGGTTCTAAAAGGATCAAGGAAACCAAGGAGCAACCCCAGCAATCTCATGCTGAAGACTCCTCAGCTCCTTCTGTAGAGCTGAAGGAACGTTTAGTGGTACGCTATGCCACACCTGAACAACCCATCCATTCCATCCCGACTTCAGCGTCTCTAAACGCTGAGGTTACAAACTTGGAACCGACCCAACCTCCTTCAGTCTCTCAAAAGACTGATGAAGTGATTCTCAGCGAATCCAACGCTGAACTCAGAACCCAACCCCCATTCTTATCCTTCGCTCCTCCCTCCACTCATTTGGACTCTACTCCAGTTATCACTGAAGCACCTGTCATTCCTCCAGAAGTTAAAGAAAATACTCTTCAAGGAATGATGGGCACAGGACATGCAGAGATGACCATTCGTCAACGCACTTTTGAAGACGACATGGAACTTTTTTCAGGAACTCGTGATTTTGATGATTTCACCAATCCTCCTGCAGGTACACACCAACCCATATACACTGTCACTAAACCCCAAACTTCTGAGCTTTCCTCTGTTCACAAGTTTTTATATGTTACAGGTCCTAACTTGGGAGACATCAACGCCTCTCTGAAGTCCGTGGAAACAAAGCTGACAGGTCTCACCACCACTCTTTCCAACAACTCTTCAGCTGTAACAACCGCTGGAGAGAATCTTACAAAGCTGACAACGGTGGTAGAGAAGAAGGCTTCCACAGATGACATAAAGCTAGTTGATAAGACTCTCAGCGACTTCGCAAAGGTGCTCGCTGACATCTACACAGACTACACCTCTCTCAAAAATTCAGTTTCATCCATGTCCAGCGAGGTTACAACGCTGAAGACATCGGTTGGACAACTAGAGGGAGATATGTCTGCTGTGAAGACAAATGTCAACACTCTGACGACTGACTTAAGCTCTGTAAAGACTGACATTGGTTCGATGAAAACGATGATAGAGCAACTGCTACACAAAGCGAATACTCCAGCTCCTGCTCCTGCCCCTGTCCCTAAATCTGAACATTTTACAGCGGCGGATCGCACTGAGCTCGAGAAGATCAATCCTGCTATTTCTGGCATTGAAGACAGATTAGCAAAGATTGAAGTTTGTGTAGGTATCTCTGGCCAAGAAGACAGAGAACCTACCAAAGCTGTTGAGTCAACCCACTCCTCCCCCACTCATCATGAGAAAGAGGGGGAGAAGAGCGCTGAAGAACTCTCCAAGGGCGCTGGAGACCTTTCCCATGATGAATCTATCAGGGGAGAGAAGAAGGATGCTGAAGAAACCAACGTTGGACCTCAGGGAGTTGAAAACCCTAAGGGAACCGAGAAGCTCGCCTATGTATCTGAGGGGGAGCAACTCGAAGAAGATGCTGAAGAATCCGAAGCAGAAGATGATGAAGCCATCGACATCCCTGATGATGAACCATCCTCTTCTCCGAAGAATGATGATGATGAAGATGATGATGATGACGATTTCTTTATCGTCAAACCTGCTCAGAGGATCAAAGCTCTCAAGGGAATCTCGATAAATGAACCTACAGGGGAGTGGACAAAGACAAAGCCCTCAGCCTCTGGAGCTGAGAAAGGCAAAGGCAAAAGCGTCGCTGAAGATGACAATCTGACGATCTTGCTTGAAAAGCCGGTTTGTCGGGTACACTAAACATCTCTTACTCCATCCCTCCTCTATCATACACTATCAGTTCTACTACCCAAGCCTATACACTTGAACAAATTTTCTCTCTCTGTTTCTACCTAAGTTCTTACTTGTAAGATCGATGTGTTTTAGCTAGTCCTCTCCCCTGTTTGAGGATATCGCTGAAGGTTCCACAACGGAGACTTCACCAATAAAACCAGCTGATGTTGAAGAAATAATCCCAGTCTTAGATTTGATCTCTGAGACTGATGAACCAGAAGAACAGCTACTCTCGCACAAACGCAGACCTTCCTTAGCTCCTCAAAAGCAAAGTGAAGAGGATCAGAGAAGAAGAGAGGAAATGATAAAGCGATTCGAGGATCAGCGAATCACTCTGAAGCGTGATCAACTTCCTTCAGATCCTCCAAAGTTCAGAATTTCCCAAAAGGAATACAAGGAACACCTCAGAGCTGAACGCCTAATCGCTGAAAGAAAGGAAACTGAAGAAAAAGACAGAGAATACGCCATCAAGCTTACTCAAGAATCTATCAAAGACCCCAAGCTGAAACGTGTTCCCATTCAAGTCCAACGTAAGCTTTGGGAAGAAGCCCAGAAGATCGTGGAGAAGAAAACTGAAGTTTCTCAGACCACCCTGAACTGGTGTAAAGAGAAAATACACTTCAGATATCGTCCAGCGAAGATCAACAAGGTATTCATCTCTGGAAGAACATCTATCGGAGTACCTATTGTTGACATCAAACTTTTCAGAGAAGATGGCCAAACTGAAGCCTTTCGCGCTGACACTGTAAAAAGGTATGGTCTCTCTGAATGGCTGGAGATGAGGTTAGCTATCCAAACGTCTCAATCTAAGTACAAGGATCATTTCGAAAAGCTGATAAACAGACAGATCGATTTGATATCTTCTTGTGTGGACATTCCTCCTCCTCCTGATCTTAAGCTGAAAAGAAAAAGGGCCTCTCCAAAGAAGAAACGTCAAGATTCTGACTCAGGTCCTGTCATAAGAAATGAAACTGGTATCGGTTTCTCTCGTGCTGAAGTGCTTGGTCCTGACCCTGATCTATCTGCCCTTGACATATCTTTGCCACCATGTGAACTTTTCGTCCCTGGTAAAGTCATCAGTGATCCATATGGAATATTCTTTCTTGACTACGATGGACGTAAATGTTTTCAACGGATCGCTGAGCTTCCAATCACTCCAATCGAACAGCTCAGAGATCTCTTCTGGTGGTGTGACTTCAAACAAGACATTCAGGCACGACACCTAAAACCCTTGATCTTTGAAGAAGTGCTGAACAAAAGAAAACAAGGAGTAACGGTTCCTGACTGGATGATCCCCACTGAAAAGACCCTTGATGAACTTCTCATTAAGGAAGAACCTCTATAAGCTGATAGGATCGCCTCTTTCATCTATTTTATCAGTTATCCTTTTGTACTTGTAATTTATTTCGCTTGTACTTGTAATCTTTTCATTTCTCTTTGTATCCTGATTCAAAGTTTTAAAGAAAGATTTCAGCGAATGTACTTTACTCCATCAGTACTGAAAAGATTCCAGAAAACAGTAAAAGGGACAAATATTTTATGAGTTCTTTTTATCCTTATGTTTTCATTAAATAGCAATTTTCTTTGTTGCTATGTCATAATCAAATAGGGGGAGATTGTTGATCCAAACCCTCAATGATTTGATAATGACCCTCTCTAATATACTTAGTGAAAATTGTAAGTAAACAATATGTATCAGAGTTTCACTATCGCTGATAAGTACTAAGATCTTCCAGTACCGCTGATAGGAACTCTCGCTCTTTAGATTAAACATTCAGCGAAACTGTTCACCATAATACTCTGAGTCTGTTCAGTACTTATGGTGATCGCTGATAAGTTAGTTGTTTACTTATGATCCCTGAAGACAAGTTTCACGTCAACATAGGTTCTACGCTGAAGTCGAAGATCAAGCTCAAGAACCAGCGACAAGTCTCCTAATGAACTGATGCAGATCAGCGAAGACTCAGATTTGTCCAGTCAACGTGAAGTATCAAGTACAAGACTTCAGTTATCGCTGAACTTCATCATAAGCTGAATAGTAAATGATGATACTCTGAATCAACGAAAGCTGATCATGAAGTCCTCCGTACAAAGTACTTTTGTCTTAACCACCCTTGCACGACTCCGTACGAAATGTCAGAAAAGAACCTCCGACTGTCTGAAATCGTACAACCACTCTGATACTACACTGTTCATACATGCGGCTACTAAGATTGTCAACAAAGGTCAATGACATGCAACCAACCAGCTGATGACACGTGTAAAGTGTATACTGACTTGCATTAAATGCATGCAGTATATAAAGAGATGGACCCACTTCATTTGAAGTAACTTGCTAACTCTGGACAAGTTCAATCTCTTATCTCAAGATAGGTTATTATTAGTAATTTCCTTATCTCTCTTAGTGAAAGAAACCTTAGTGTTCCAACTTGTTTAGATTTAGGTTTATCCTTAATCTTGTTTCCGCAACAAGCTGTAAATTGTTAATGATTTATCAATAAACAATTTAGAAAAGTAAAATATGTGTGTTTGTATTCAACCCCCCCCCCCCCCTTCTACAAACTTGTGTAACCCTTCGGGACCAACAATTAAAATAGGAAAAACTGATAAGAGTCGCTAATCACATGTTTGTAAACTTAAATCAAATTCATTCCAACCCCCAACATCTAGAATTTAGTTCATGTTGGTGGTGGATTCAAACACAAGAAAAAGAGATGAAAACGTGTATGTAAACATGGTAATGGTAACGTGATAGATATGATGATGAACTCCCTTCTCTCGTGCTCGTCTCTACTTCGCATGTTGAATGTGGCTCCAATCGATCCTCTATCGTGGCTCCAAAAGCTCCGAAAAAGCTCTCAAAATCGCCCCAAGACGTCTGTCGTTCGTCGTGTGAAGGCTGTGCGAAGAATGACCTAATTTCCGGAAAAACGCCAAACTAAAAAGCTGACACAGAGGGTTACGCGGCTTGCTGCGCGACTTGCAAGTCGCGTGGCAAGTCGCGCGCTTTTCTGAGGTGCGCGGGTCAGTTTCTGGTTCGCGGATCTGGGTCTGGTTCGGGCGCGGGTCTTGGGCTTGGATCTCGGGCTTCCGTTGGGCTTCGTTTTGGCTCTTTTTGGGCTCTTTTCAGCTTCTTTTCTCGATGATTACTGCCTTTTATATAACCTGCACATTTCACTCGATAAACCATAAAATTCCGCTTCCTTGCTTAAATACAAGGCAATCTCATTGGTTTGAGAACCGAAAATACGCCAAAAAGTGGCGTTATCAACAACCCCAAACCGAGCGTTGCTTGTCCCCAAGAAAATTAGCGATAAAATAGAGTAAAAGCACATATTAGTGAAATAATAATAACTGCACAACTCCCAATTGGTACCACGTGATGCACTGGTGATTTCCTATACCCGTGGATGCTTATCTCACTCTCGCCTCATCCTTATTCTGATTAATCTATGGCCTTCCATTGTGAGTTGAACTCGTGACTGTTCCGATCACATCAAGGTTGTACTAGGTCCAAACATACTAGGGAAAACATTTCGCCTCGACCCTACCTCACGGGATTCTCTCATTTCTCTCGAACCTAGGTTATCGCACATGTTGTCATGTATAAGGTGGTTATGTACAAGAATACTCCAAAGTTACATGACAACTCTAATGAAAGACGCACAACTGTCCAAAAAAATTGATCTCAGAAGGGAATCAAGTAGCAAGACAAGGAATATTAGTAAGGGTGGTCGTATACTTTAATCACATTTTCCAAAAGATCATCCAGGTCTTCACAAGGGTTGTAATGGGGCTAAGGTCTTGGCTAAGAAACGAAGGGTAAAAAGGAACAAAAATCCTCGGTGTGTCAATCATCAACAGTTCTGAACTTTTCTGGTTTTGATTCTATCATTTAGCCCTCTTGTCACTATAGGAGTCGCTTTGACTCACTTATTGAGCTGTTGTAAAGCTATATAGAGAACTGGATTTTATTTTTTTTTATTTTTTTTAGTTGGGACTTCATTGGTCCTCTTTATTCAAATTGGGGCTGCATTGGCCCTCTTTTCTATCTATTTTCATAACTGGCCTATACTGCTTCTGATTGACACACATTCGGATAAGGTTGGCTAAGGCTTTCGGTTCGGGTTTAAAGGTGGGTTTTGAAATGAACAAGGTGAGTGTTTGGCTACAAAAAGGGTTATGGATACACATAAATGGGTAAAAAGTTACGATAGCTAAACACAGGTTAAAACAAAACACGCATTGCCTGGAATCACATCTTAAGGTCCACACGATTTGGTCTACTATACCCTTTCCCAATATCCCAATGGTTGTCTTTGCTACTCAATGCAATAATATAGCGAGATCATTCTATATTCACGACAAGGAACTCGAGAAAGTGTATAAGAATTAAGTGTATGAATCCCTCGAAATGAAAAACGTCTTTTAGGCTCAAAACTAGCTAATGGGTGGTCTCCACTAATGTCCCTAGTCATGTCCTTTCCCAGTCCTTCCCTAATGGTCACGTTACTATCACAAGATTCTTCCTACAATGGTTGGTCTCAATCATTCGACACAAATTTTTTAGCTAAAGTGATCTAGACACTCAGAGGTGCAGGAAATCTACGTGCATAACGTGGGCCCGATTGGGCAACTCCAAACCTTACCCACACATTGTCCCCAATGTGCAAGTGTCGGCGTAGGCGATACTAAAACAAGTATCGTTGTGCGGTTATTACAGGTAGTAGACAGGCAAGACGTAACATTAACGCACAAACATCAAAGAGCGATTTCATTAAAATGTGGCCACCCCAAACCTAGGTCGTGGCCTAGGTTTGTCAAACAAAGCCAACCCCAAACCTCGGTAAAACCGAGGTTTGCACAGGGGTAAAATTGAGTGTGTAGATGTTAAAAGTGAGGCACCCCAAACCTAAGTGAAACTTAGGTTTGTTGCATCTCGTTAACTAATCGGGACACAAAACATCATACACCACTCGTTACAAACAAAATTGAGAACATACTTGTTTTCCCGGACGGAGAAAATCCTCTTGAAAGATTGGAGCTACCTCGGACGAGAGATATCGGAGAAAGAGGGAGAGAGAGAATGAAAACGCAAAAGAAAACAAAGCAGAAAGCGAAAGAAAAAAAAGAAACGAAACACACCAAGCAAGAACGAAAAACCAAACAGGGGACCCCGCGACTTTCCACGCGGCTTGCAAGTCGCGGGACAGGTTGCGTATGTCTCTGTTCGAGCTATTTTTTTTCACTCTAAAATGCAAATGATTAAAGAAATTGCAAACCTTGGTGGGTTGTGTTAATGCCAAAAATCGCACCAGAGGGACAACTTAAGGTCGATGTGGACTTAATCAACTAAAGAAAGGATCTTTCGACGAGACGTGCGACAAGGGAAAAATAAATAAGACAAATGATTTGATGATGAAGGAAAAACCTCAATCGAGGAAAAACCTGCGGACGACAAGGGATGTCGTCGCTGCACTATGGTCGCCAATCAGGGGCGATGTCCTTCGGTACTGGCGTCGGTCGTACAAGGGTTACAATACAGATGAAGGAAATGCTTCGAAATGTAAAGTACAAGTGTTTGAATGTAAAAACAGTGTTTGTCGTGTGTGAATACAAAGTGCAAACTGTTGGTCGAAGGCTGATGTCGTGCGTCGAGAATGATAACTTGAGCTGCTCTTCGAGTGTTCTTGAGTTCGCAACGTAGTTCTTGAGCTTGAGTGTTAGATTCTCTGAGCTCGGAAGTCTGTAGTGGATTGTTCTCCAGATCATCTCCGCTCGGTCCCCTTGAAATTGATATTTATAGTCTTCGGGAGCTTCAATTAGCTCATTAAAGGATTTGATGGTTTGGTCTTGTAACCGTCGGGGAGCTTTAATGTCATTGATGAGTGGTTTTCGTAACCACTGTCGGATCATTAATGCGCTTTGATGACTCGTCCATTACTGGCCGTTGTCCATTAATGACGTTGACTCCTTCATTAAACACTTAACAAACATAACAGTTATATTATGTGTTAGCTTGGTTGAGGTCGCATGGTCTTTATGCGGCGGTCGTGCGGAGCGGGCGACGTCGAGGTCGAGTGTCGAGTGTCGAGTGTCGCGAGGAACTCTCGACTTACCTTTCAGGAGGGACGACGGAGGTTTTCTGGGTCTTCGTCGGGACCTTATCTTAGTACAAGATATGGTTCATAACAAGTGTCTTACCTTTTCTGGTCGTGGTCAAGACTTGTATTGATAAACAGAAGAAACGGATGTTTGACTGTTTTAACGGTTAGTATAATCGTAAGACTAGGTCGTAAGACCAGGATGTCAGGACGACATTGTCGTAGGACCAGAGCGATTTAACATCGATGACAGGAGACTGTCGACGTAAGACCGACGAGTCGTAACTGGCGACATAAGACTAGTGACGTGTGACTAGCGATGTATGACGTGCGATCACAAGATGTAAGATGACTATTGACGCAAGATGTCTTTTAATAACCAACTATCGTGGTTATTGATGTATGTCGCGGATATGTTTATAATGGGTATTATCCTTGCCGGTCGGGGGTAATCAATGTCCATAAGTCATGTCGAGGGGATTTCCTAAGTCGGTCGAGGGTATGATTTTTTACCCAAACAGTTAGCCCCCCGAGATATGAATTTCAAGCCAGTGGAATTTTAGATCTCGCACTAACGTAAAATGCGTTGCTACGGAGACGTGTTATTTTCGCTAAGATCATCAGAGGAAAACTGACTTGGTCAGCCAAAGAAGGCGACGCAAGTTGTGCTTGCCCTTCGAGGCCGGGAAAGGAGAAAGAATGCCCCGACAGCTGGGTCGGGAATCTTGAAGTAGACAAGGACGGTAGTCCTGAAGGAGCCGTCTTCGAGGGCTGACGTTTCGTCGAGAGTTGTCACGCCTAAGGAGGCGAGGGCGTCATCCAGCCGTTCTGGCGCGATGGACGCGACACCAGCAAGTTCGGCGCTTCCGGCGACAGTGACGAAGCTAGTGTCCAAGGTGTTTTCCCCAGCGTCTACCGACAAGGGGGACGGGTTATCGGCCGATGGTGTCCTAGACGGGACGACGTTGTTGGTGTCCTAGATGGGACGACGTTGTTTCCTCAGTTGGGGAAATATTTGCTCTCGTCTTTCAGGGAACGCTTTCCTATCGAGAAGACAGGGGTCCATGTCGTCGGGTTGGTGTTCTCGGTCGACGTGGTCCTGTGGTCTGGCGTTCACAACCGATACGGTCGTTTAGAGACATATGTTCTGGTGCTTGAGCCAATTTGGTCGTTAAAGACCTTTGATCTGGCGTTTACAGCCGATACGGTCGCTAGAGACCTATGATACGTTGTGTCTAGCATTTTTAGCTAGTTGTAAGTTTCGCTTTAGCGATAGTCGGTAAAAAGTTTACCTTTCTATTGAACCTGATTCGTACATGTCATGGACAGATGTAATGTCGACTATAAAAATTCATTAAGTACAAAAATGAACAAGAAGTCGTGCGACTTGGGCATCCATTGTAATACAACGACTAGAACGTAAGTCATAAGACTTTTATATTCCTGAATCGTATAAGCAAACATAAGCGCATGCGATTACAGCATTCATTCATGAAGTTTTTCTAAGTTGAAGAACTTAGATTGTGGGGTCGCTAGACCTTATGATCGTGTGATTTGATCATACGATGAACTTTGAATCATGTGTTCCTGTGATGGAATGATCAAGTCCTGATTACTTATGTCGTGCGACCTTGCGAGGTTAAGATCATACGATGGACTTATATATCGTTCGATCCTGCGAGACTAAAGTCATATAATGGACTTTAGCAACTAATGTCGTGCGATCCTGCGGTAAAACAATGTCAGAGGTTGGTCGTTGGCTAGCCAACGACCCTCCGATGCTTAAGTCAGTAGTCGCTAAAAATTATGTGAAAGGCTTAGGGGAAATACCTTTTCAGGTGCATTGCATTCCCACTACGTGGGATATCTTGATTGCCGAGGGTTAGAAGCCGATAGGCCTTTTTATCCATGACTTTTGAGATATGACAAGGATCTTCCCATTTGGTGGAAAGCTTACCTGTATTGAGCTTTTGAGTGCTTTGGAACACTCGACGGGGAACGTAGTCGCCTTCTTGAAAGACTTTAACTTTGATGTTCCTGCTGAAGTGTCGCTTGACTGCTTGCCCCTGGGTGTTGAGGTCGACATCTTGATGTCGCGGTCTTCACAGAACTATCGAGCCCTGTTGATCACGAACTGGGATCCTTTGTCGCAGACAATTTCAGATGTCGTTCAATCAATTATCTTCTTGGTCTTCCATCTGGATGACATCGCCATTTTCGATGGATGACGTCGCCAGATGGGTCATTGGAATGTTGTCGAGTATTGGTTCGACTAAAGCATACGCAAGGTTTGCTAAAGTGTCGGTTTGAGTATTCTGGTCCCTTGGAATCATGACTGGTGATTGCGAGTTTCAATGTACATGTTGTCTTTATTGACGACATATGTAATGACTAGCGATCATAAGATAAAAAATGGTAGACGTCTTTTATCGACGAGTATATATCGTAGGATCTGCGTTTTAAGCCGTAGAGACTTTCGTTTCTTACGATGTAAATCGTAAGACCTGTATTTATATAATCCTGCGAGCCTGCAATGTAAAATCGGGGGTGGTCGTTGATTTGACCAATGATCCTTTGATGCTTAAATCAACATTCATACGTTAGATCATAATGATTGAACGAGGAAAATATACTTAGAGTATAAATATAGAGTTGTTATACCATATTCCATCCAAGTGAGACGTCACAGTTACCGTAGCATGGAGTCAATAAACGCCTCTCTCCAAGGATTTTTGAAATCAAAATATGGTGCTCTCCATTTTGTGACGGGCGTTCCGAGCTCCCGAGTCCTTTGGATGATGCGATACATGCGATACTTTGACGGAGCATTTTTTTCTTTTTCAGGGCTTGAACCAGGCTTCGAGCCGCATTCAATTCCGATTGGAGTTGAATCATGGGATCTTGATAGTTCGCCATTTACCTGCGATAGATAACAAAGGAAACTCCAAGAAACCGTTAGTAGAGTGCACGTTCGTCGAGGATTTTCTCTAGATGAAGTCCCACGGATGGCGCCAAACTGTTAATGCCAAAAATCGCACCAGAGGGACAACTTAAGGTCGATGTGGACTTAATCAACTAAAGAAAGGATCTTTCGACGAGACGTGCGACGAGGAAAAAATAAATAAGACAAATGATTTGATGACGCAGGAAAAACCTCAATCGAGGAAAAAACCTGCGGACGACAAGGGATGTCGTCGCTGCACTATGGTCGCCAATCAGGGGCGATGTCCTTCGGTACTGGCGTCGGTCGTACAAGGGTTACAATACAGATGAAGGAAATGCTTCGAAATGTAAAGTACAAGTGTTTGAATGTAAAAACAGTGTTTGTCGTGTGTGAATACAAAGTGCAAACTGTTGGTCGAAGGCTGATGTCGTGCGTCGAGAATGATAACTTGAGCTGCTCTTCGAGTGTTCTTGAGTTCGCAGCGTAGTTCTTGAGCTTGAGTGTTAGATTCTCTGAGCTCGGAAGTCTGTAGTGGATTGTTCTCCAGATCATCTCCGCTCGGTCCCCTTGAACTTGATATTTATAGTCTTCGGGAGCTTCAATTAGCTCATTAAAGGCTTTGATGGTTTGGTCTTGTAATCGCCGGGGAGCTTTAATGTCATTGATGAGTGGTTTTCGTAACCACTGTCGGGTCATTAATGCGCTTTGATGACTCGTTCGTTACTGGCCGTTGTCCATTAATGACGTTGACTCCTGCATTAAACACTTAACAAACATAACAGTTATATTATGTGTTAGCTTGGTTGAGGTCGCATGGTCTTTATGCGGCGGTCGTGCGGAGCGGACGACGTCGAGGTCGAGTGTCGAGTGTCGCGAGGAACTCTCGACTTACCTTTTAGGAGGGACGACGGAGGTTTTCTGGGTCTTCGTCGGGACCTTATCTTAATACAAGATATGGTTCATAACAAGTGTCTTACCTTTTCTGGTCGTGGTCAAGACCTGCATTGATAAACAGAAGAAACAGATGTTTGACTATTTTAACGGTTAGTATAATCGTAAGACGAGGTCGTAAGACCAGGATGTCAGGACGACGTTGTCGTAGGACCAGAGCGATTTAACATCGATGACAGGAGACTGTCGACGTAAGACCGACGAGTCGTAACTGGTGACATAAGACTAGTGACGTGTGAATAGCGATGTATGACGTGCGATCACAAGATGTAAGATGACTATTGACGCAAGATGTCTTTTAATAACCAACTATCGTGGTTATTGACGTATGTCGGGGATATGATAATAATGGGTATTATCCTTGTCGGTCGGGGGTAATCAATGTCCATAAGTCATGTCGAGGGGATTTCCCAAGTCGGTCGAGGGTATGATTTTTTACCCAAACAGGTTGCCTCCCACCCAGCGCCGTGGTTTCGGTCGTGGCTCGACCTTCCTTCCGATCACTCCTTAGGCCTTTCGTGCTTACCCGGCTCCTCTTCACTTCCACCTCTTTTGCTCTCGAACATTTTGAACACTGCCTTCTCATCACCAACCCTTAGAGTCATCTTGCCTTCTTCCATGTCGATCAACGCTCTACTCGTGGCTAGAAAAGATCTTCCCAAAATCATCGGGACCTCTATGTCTTCATCGATATCCAGCACCACGAAGTCCACTGGAAAGTAGAACTTGCCGACCTTGATGAGCACATCTTCTATCACTCCATACGGGTACACGATCGATCGATCCGCGAGCTTCAGTGTCATGTATGTTGGGTTCACCTTACCCAAGCCGAGTTTCCTGAAAACAGATAAAGGTATTAAGTTAATACTCGCTCCTAGATCACACAACACTTTATCAAAATTAAACTTCCCAATTTGAATAGGGATTGAAAAACTCCCTGGATCTTTAAGCTTCGGGGGAAGCTTGTTCTGGATGATCGCGCTACACTCTTCAGTAAGTGCAACGGTGGACTGGTGATCGATCGCCCTCTTCTTGGATAGAATCTCCTTCATGAACTTGAGGTAGGTTGGCATTTATGCCAGTGCCTCTGCGAAGGGAATGTTGATGTGAAACTTCTTGAAGATGTCGAGGAACTTCTTGAATTGTTCCTCATCCTTGCGTGCCTTCACTCGATTAGGGAATGGTAGTGGTGGTACAAACTGTTTGACTACCGGCTTCGATGGAGGTGTTACCTCTTTTTCCTTCGGCTTCTCTCGATCAATCATATCCTCATCGGCTTCTAGCTCAGTCACTTCTATGATCTCGACCTCTTTTTCTTTAGGATCAGTCTCCCTTGATGACGGTTCGCGTGTAGGCTCTCCATTCAGCTCCTTGCCACTTCTCAGATAAATGGCATTACATTTTTCCCTCAGTTTCCTTTCCGTTTGACTCGGAAAGGTTCCGAGCGGTCGGTTTTGTAGGGCGTCCGAAATCTGCCCCACTTGTCTCTCGATAATCTTGATGGATGCGGTGTTCTGATCCGTTGCAGCTTTCACTGTACTCACCGTGCTCGCTAACTCTCCAACCGTGCTATCCATCTTGGTCATGAACTTCATCATCATGTCTTCTAACCCCGGTTTCTTCTCCATAGATGGTCCTTCATTGAAATTCCTTTGATTGAAACTTGGAGGACGGTAAACATTGTTAGTATTAGAAGAATTGGGAAAGTTAGAGTGATTACCTTGTGGTTGTTGGCCGGGTTGACTCCATGAGAAGTTCGGGTGCTTCTTCCACCCCTCATTGTAGGTGTTTGAGAACGGGTCGTTCCTCGGCTGATTGTTGCGATTTTGTAAGAACTGAACCTGTTTAGGTTCTTGAGGACTGCCTCCCTTCAGATGGTTCGTGATAAAAGCTAGTTGAGCTTTTAGTTCTTTCAGCTCATCCGATTCTTGAATGCTCGCGACTCTTCTTACGTCTGATCTTGGAGTAGAAAAACTGTGCTCGGCCAGATTTTCGATCAGCTCGCATGCTTCTTCATAAGATTTATCCATCAGTGCTCCACCCGATGCGGCAGTGATATCGTTTTTGAACTGCGGGTGGAGTCCACTAAAGAATGTCTGGATGATGACCCAACCTTGCAACCCATGGTGAGGACACTTCTTTAGCATGTCTTTATACCTCTCCCAAGCTTCATACAGTGTTTCTTGATCCCATTGAGCGAAATGGGTGATTTCAGCCATGAGCTGGGCGATTCTGCTTGGTGGAAAGAATTTCTGGAGGAATGCGGCCTTCAGGTCGGCCCATGTGGTGATAAGATCCGATGGTAGGCCTTCTGTCCAAATTTCAGCTCTACCCTTTAAGGAAAAGCTGAATAGCCTCAGTTTTATCGCGTTCTCCTCCATCCCATTAATCTTGAACGTGTTGCAGATCCGTTCAAATGCACGAAGATGTGCATGAGGGTCTTCAGTTGGTGCTCCCCCGAACTAATTTTGTTGCACCATTACGATGGTGCTCGGCTTGATCTCGAAGTAATTCGCCGCAGTGGCAGGTGCTTGAATGCCTATGTGTGCCGCTGCCACATTCGGATTGGCAAGCGACTTCATAGGGCGTTGCTCAGGAGGAGGCGGAGGATTGTTGCGAGGAGGTCCCTCGTTGACAGGCATCTCGTCGCCCATCTTTAATTGCCTTTTAACTTTAGACTCCTTGAGTAATCGGCGGACGGTTCTCTCGATCTCCGGATCAAGTTGTTCGATTTCCTTCCCTCGGGTCGTCCTTGGCATAAACCAATGAGTACCTAAAAAGAAAGTAAGCACGATTAGTGATCCAGAAACTAAAAGTGATGGAACAAAGTAAATAAAAAAAGTGTTCAATATAATAGCGCTTATAGCTGGTAGTGCTATCAGTTGCAACTAGTTCCCCGGCAACGGCTGTAACGTCCCATATCCCATATAACACAACACATCACACAATGTAACACAAATAGATATAACAAACGAACTTCACTTTACATGTACGGTCCAGTAGTCTTTTACAATAGAAAGAAAAACATTTGTAATACAATCCTTGAACTATTTACATACATAATGTTTAACATTTCGATACAACTACTAAACAAGTCAAAAGCTTCGTCTTATAGTCCTTCTCACTAGCCATCCATCTCATACTCTACTTACTAGCCCTTACTTGATCCGCCACCTGGAATACATATTTTTAAAACAAAATGAGGGTTAGACCTGATAGTCTAAGTGAGAAACCCCTGTTAGTTTAAAAACCATTTATATAAACTTTATTCATATAAATCACGCCACATAATTACATATATCCAATTAAGCTCACACATCATGTACCTTCCCTTCTCATTTCCTCCTGGCCATATTAGTGGTAGCAAGCCAACTAATAAAATACAACGCTGCACAACATCTACAGCCAAACAACGCTATACAGATTCTATAGCCAAACACACCGGTCTTAAACCCGGCCTACGTATTATAACACATTTATAATACTCATGTAAATATAATACCTCCTATATTATAATTCACATACAACACATAATTACCAACAATTTCATTCCCAATTCCACACATATACGTATTCCAGTTAAAAACGTTTTCAAAATAAAACTCACCTGTCTTGATTATTACACACGCTCGCAAGCTCCTTTCAAAATGATCGTATCCCTTAACACGACTCCACAGAATCTGAAACAAATTAAGATACACACATCGCTTTACTAACCCAACATATAAAGCCCAAAAATTTCCCATCCTCAACTGTCCCATTACACACTGCACTTAACTCACTACCGGGACTACACAGGGTACCGGGACTTATACAGTACCGGAACTCTTAGTACCGGGAGTCCACACTACCGGAAGTCTGATATACCGGGAGTTCATACTACCGGGACTCACACTACCGGTACTTATACTACCGGGACTTCACCGGAAGTCCATACTACCGGGACTTCACCGGGAATCGAATATACCGGGCTTTCACCGGGAGTTCTCAAGAACACAGTCGGTTCCATTCCTCAGAAATCGATTGAAATCTATACCAATTACTGAAATCATAACTTCTAAACCGATAGATATCTTCTATTACAGATTACCAACACAAAATATAAAGGGACTAACCTCAAAATCGTTTCTAACCCAATCGATTGATGCTCAAACCGTAACTTTCCTTCTTTCGCCTTCTTCGCCTCTAAAACTCCCGTACACACACACACTTTCTAATTTCAGTATAAGAAAACCCTCTGACGACTTAAGGGGTAATATCAAACCATATCTTACCAAATAGACCTTGAACTTCTCAATTTTAACCCACACACCCTTAAACTTCTAATTTTTCCAAACATATCCTAAACATCTAACTTTTAAAGTTAAATTATTGTAACGGACTTACCCGGGGTATTACATCATCTCCCCCTTAAAAGAATTCCGTCCCGGAATTCAGTTAGGCAAAAAGGTGAGGGTATTTGGCTCTCATTTCCGATTCAGATTCCCACGTAGCATCTTGACCTTTATGATGTCTCCACTGAACTTTCACTTGTCTGACCTCCTTATTCCGCAGCACTTTAACCTTATGATCAACTATAGCTTCTGGCTCTTCTACATAATTCAGTCTTTCGTCGACTTGTATCTCTGGTAGGGAGACTGCCTGATCTTGAGTAACCAGACACTTTCGGAAGTTTGACACGTGAAATGCGTTATGAATCCTGCTCAATTCTAGTGGAAGATCTAATCTGTAAGCTACTTCACCGATCCTTTCTGTGATAGCAAATGGTCCAATATACCTTGGGCTAAGTTTACCTTGTCGACCAAATCTGATGACTCCTTTCCACGGCGAAACCTTTAACATTACGTAATCTCCAACTTGAAATTCCAACGGCTTTCGACGGCGATCAACGTAACTCTTCTGTCTATCTTGAGCCACTTTCAATCTATCTCGAATCTGGGTAACCTTATCGGCGGTTAACTGAACTATTTCCGACCCCGCTAGCTGTTTTTCTCCCACTTCGTTCCAGCATAGAGGCGTTCGAAATTTCCTACCATACAGTACTTCGAACGGTGCCGCTTGTATGCTGGAATGATAACTGTTGTTGTAAGCGAATTCGATCAACGGCAAATGTTTATCCCACGATCCCCCAAAATCAACAATACAAGCCCGGAGCATATCTTCTAAGGTCTGAATTGTTCGTTCACTCTGCCCATCTGTTTGAGGATGATACGCCGTACTTAACTTTATCTGAGTCCCCATTTCCCTTTGAAAACTTCTCCAAAATCTTGAAGTAAAACGACTATCACGATCAGAGATGATCGAGATTGGAACTCCATGTCGAGTTACTATTTCATCAATGTACAACTTAGCTAATCGCTCCATTGAATCGGTTTCCTTTATCGGTAGGAAGTGTGCAGACTTTGTCAATCTGTCGACGATCACCCAAATAGAATCGAATCCCTTCGGAGTTCTTGGTAGCTTTGTGATAAAATCTGTGGTAATCTGCTCCCACTTCCACATAGGTATTTCTAGCCGTTGTAGTTGACCAAATGGCTTTTGGTGTTCAATCTTTACTTTCTTACAAGTATCACACCTTTCCACATACTGAGCAATCCCTCTTTTTATCTCCTGCCACCAATAGAATTGCTTTAGGTCTTTATACATCTTGTTTGTACCTGGGTGAATAGAGAAACAGGATTGATGAGCTTCTTGTAAAACACGATCACGTAACACACCCAATCGAGGTACCCACACTCTGTTTCCCAGACACAATAACCCCCGATCATCTTTTACTAGCAATGCCGACATCCCTGCTAACCTTTCTGATTTCAGATGTTCATCATGATAAGCCTCCGCTTGACACTTCTGCAATTCATCAAATAAGTTGGGTAGGAGTTCAGTTCGTAGCGAAATAACTTTTATTGTTCCACTCCTTTCTTGACGACTGAGCGCATCTGCCACCATATTCGCCTTTCCCGGGTGATAAAGGATTTCACAGTCATAATCATTCAGCAATTCCAGCCATCTCCTTTGTCTCATATTTAGTTCCTTCTGATCAAAGAGATGTTGGAGACTCTTGTGATCAGTATAAATCTGACATTTGGAACCATACAGATAATGTCTCCAAATCTTTAACGCGAAGACGACTGCAGCAAGCTCCATATCGTGTGTAGGATACTGCCGTTCATGATCCTTCAGTTGGCGAGAAGTATAAGCTATAACCTTTCCGCGCTGCATAAGCACACAACCCAATCCCAGTTTAGACGCATCACTGTAAACGACAAGGTCTTCAGAACCTTCAGGTAGTGATAGAATTGGTGCGCTGCACAGTTTCTCTTTCAATATTCTGAATGCCTCGTCCTGTTCTGCTTTCCATTCGAACTTTAAATTTTTCCGGGTCAGCTTAGTCAAAGGTGTTGCGATACGAGAGAAGTCTTTTATGAACTTCCGATAGTAACCAGCTAAACCCAGAAAATTGCGTACCTCTGTTGCTGTCTTAGACTGTTCCCATTTTTCAACTGCTTCCACTTTCATCGGATCGACTTGTATACCTTTCTCAGAAATCACGTGCCCCAGAAATTGCACTTTCCGTAGCCAAAATTCACATTTAGAAAATTTTGCATACAACATTTCCTTCTTCAGTAGTTCTAGAATCAAACGAAGATGTTGTGCGTGCTCTTCCTTGGATCGAGAATAGATAAGGATATCATCGATAAATACAATTACAAATTTATCGAGATACGGCTTACATACCCGATTCATTAAGTCCATAAAGGCAGCTGGAGCGTTCGTCAATCCAAATGGCATTACTAAAAATTCATGATGACCATACCTCTTTCGAAAAGCAGTCTTTAAAACGTCTTCTTCCTTAACTTTCAACTGGTGATAACCGGACCTTAGGTCAATCTTGGAGAAATAGCAAGCTCCAACTAACTGATCAAAGAGATCATCAATTCGGGGTAGCGGATACTTGTTCTTTATCGTGCGCTTATTCAATTCTCGGTAATCAATACACATTCTCATCGACCCATCTTTCTTTTTCACAAATAACATTGGTGCTCCCCACGGCGAAGAACTAGGTCTGATGAAGCCTTTATCGGATAGGTCTTGTAGTTGTGCCATCATCTCTTTCATTTCTGGAGGTGCTAGTCGGTATGGTGCACGAGCAATAGGAGTGGCTCCAGGAATCAGGTCTATTCCAAATTCTACTTGTCTAACAGGCGGAAGACTATTCAAGTCTTCAGGGAATACTTCTGGAAATTCACTAACGACAGGAATATCTTCCATCCTACTCTTCTCCGGCTTCACATCTATCACGTAGGCCAAGTAACTTTGACAACCCTTTTTAACACACCTACGTGCTTTTACTAGCGATATAAGACAAGACTGATGATTCCTACGATCACCATAAATCACTACCGGTCCCCTCTCAGGCAATACAACATTTATTATCTTCTTATCACACACTATATTAGCCTGATTCTCGGCTAACCAGTCCATTCCCACTACTACGTCAAACTCTATTAAAGTCATAGGAAACAATTGTATCGGAACTTTACACTCCTCTATATTTATCACACAGTTATCAAACACTTCTTTAACCGACACTTGACTATCATTTGCCGTGTCTACTGATAGAGCATGTTCTAGCATTTTAGGTTTCAAACACAGACAAGCAGCAAATGCAGGAGACACAAACGATCGGTTTGCACCGGAATCAAATAACACCTTGGCACGTGTAGAGTTTATCAAAAATGTACCTGTGACCACATCCGGAGTTTCCTCCGCTTCTTTCTCAGTCATCTGAAATGCGCGACCTCTGGTTACTGGCGGTTCCAGCCTTGGTACTACTGGTTTAACAATCGCTGGCCTGCCTGATGACCCACCTTGCTGTATCCTCCCTCGTGGACAGTTTGACTGAAGATGATCCGGAGAATTGCATAAGAAACATAACCGCGTTACCCTACAATCCTTGATGATGTGTCCAGTCTTTCCACACTTATAACATGCTCGTAAATCACCTTGGCAATTTCCTTGATGGACACGGTTGCACTTTGGACATGGTCTTTCCGCTGGTCGAAAAGGCGGGCGGTTATCATACCTCTGAAATCGGGACTTCTTCGGGTCGTATTGTGGTCCTTCCCACTTTCTCTTTCCGATACTCTTATCCCCAACATCTCTTCTCATATCTCGTTCAACATTCTCTGCGGCATCAACTGCAGCTGAGAATGTATCGGGTCCTTTTGCAGTCACTAGTCTTCTAACCTCTGAGTTCAGCCCGAAGATAAACCTTTCCGTCTTCATCGCTTCCGTAGCAACGTAGTATTCTGCGAACCGAGACTTTTCCAGGAAGCTAGCGGTGTAGTCTCGAACGGATAGGTTTCCTTGTTGTAAGTTCATAAATTCCCCTTCCAATTGTTTGACGGCTTCTTGGGGACAAAATGCGTTCTTGTAGGCTATCACAAATTCTTCCCATGAGAGGGTAGAATAAACGTCAGATCCTTTAGAATGAATAAAGGATTCCCACCAATATAATGCATCTCCTTTTAGCATGGTTGCCCCGTACAATACTCTATCTTCATCCGCACACTTGCTTGTTTTGAAAATGGCTTCAATTTCCTTCATCCATCTCATTGCTTTCACTGGATCCCGATCCCCTGAAAACGTAGGAGGCTTGCAGCTAAGAAACATCTTGTAATCACATTTTCTCATTACCGGCAAGACCGTAGGGGTGATTGGCATCTCCTCTTCATGTGCAGGATCTGGTTCTTCCGTTTCAGTATTATGAGCTTGATTAAACATAGCTTGAATATTGTCTTGTAATCTTCCCATTTCTGCCATTAGATCAGCCCTGGTGATGAAATCCGTACTATTTGGTTGGGTTCTGCCTCCGGCTCGACCTCCAGCTCTACCTCCAGTTCTACCCCCAACTCTGCCCCCTGTTCTGCCTCCCCTGTCCCCTGTTCCTACTGACGGATTAGTTCTGTTTGGATTTCTTCCTCCTCCTCGATTTGAATTTCTTGTATCGCTTGCCATTCTGTAGATTTAAACAGGGTTAATATACACATAAGCACATACCCCATATAACAAGGTATTCCAGTTCAAACATGTACCTGTAAGATCACAATTACACTGGCCAGGTGTAGTATGAAATTACCTTACATGATGTTCCTTCTACCTTTTATACTTAGTATCCCGAGGTTCTACAATAATAGGGACATCCTACTTCACATGCAGTTTAAGTCTAGGTACAGATACTAATACCTAAATCCCTTAAACTAAGGCTCTGATACCATTTGTAACGTCCCATATCCCATATAACACAACACATCACACAATGTAACACAAATAGATATAACAAACGAACTTCACTTTACATGTACGGTCCAGTAGTCTTTTACAATAGAAAGAAAAACATTTGTAATACAATCCTTGAACTATTTACGTACATAATGTTTAACATTTCGATACAACTACTAAACAAGTCAAAAGCTTCGTCTTATAGTCCTTCTCACTAGCCATCCATCTCATACTCTACTTACTAGCCCTTACTTGATCCGCCACCTGGAATACATATTTTTAAAACAAAATGAGGGTTAGACCTGATAGTCTAAGTGAGAAACCCCTGTTAGTTTAAAAACCATTTATATAAACTTTATTCATATAAATCACGCCACATAATTACATATATCCAATTAAGCTCACACATCATGTACCTTCCCTTCTCATTTCCTCCTGGCCATATTAGTGGTAGCAAGCCAACTAATAAAATACAACGCTGCACAACATCTTCAGCCAAACAACGCTATACAGATTCTATAGCCAAACACATCGGTCTTAAACCCGGCCTACGTATTATAACACATTTATAATACTCATGTAAATATAATACCTCCTATATTATAATTCACATACAACACATAATTACCAACAATTTCATTCCCAATTCCACACATATACGTATTCCAGTTAAAAACGTTTTCAAAATAAAACTCACCTGTCTTGATTATTACACACGCTCGCAAGCTCCTTTCAAAATGATCGTATCCCTTAACACGACTCCACAAAATCTGAAACAAATTAAGATACACACATCGCTTTACTAACCCAACATATAAAGCCCAACAATTTCCCATCCTCAACTGTCCCATTACACACTGCACTTAACTCACTACCGGGACTACACAGGGTACCGGGACTTATACAGTACCGGGACTCTTAGTACCGGGAGTCCACACTACCGGAAGTCTGATATACCGGGAGTTCATACTACCGGGACTCACACTACCGGGACTTATACTACCGGGACTTCACCGGAAGTCCATACTACCGGGACTTCACTGGGAATCGAATATACCGGGCTTTCACCGGGAGTTCTCAAGAACACAGTCGGTTCCATTTCTCAGAAATCGATTGAAATCTATACCAATTACTGAAATCATAACTTCTAAACCGATAGATATCTTCTATTACAGATTACCAACACAAAATATAAAGGGACTAACCTCAAAATCGTTTCTAACCCAATCGATTGATGCTCAAACCGTAACTTTCCTTCTTTCGCCTTCTTCGCCTCTAAAACTCCCGTACACACACACGCTTTCTAATTTCAGTATAAGAAAACCCTCTGACGACTTAAGGGGTAATATCAAACCATATCTTACCAAATAGACCTTGAACTTCTCAATTTTAACCCACACACCCTTAAACTTATAATTTTTCCAAACATATCCTAAACATCTAACTTTTAAAGTTAAATTATTGTAACGGACTTACCCGGGGTATTACAACGGCGCCAAAAACTTGATAGGCGGGTTTCACCCCCCCTAAATTTAACCGCAAGTGTACGGTGTCGAAATCAAGTAATACGTACGGAAGTACGAGTATCGAATCCACAGGAACTAGGAACTAAGTATCACAATTACTATAAACTCTATTAACTGAACTATCGAAATTGGAGTGGTTGGTTTATAAACTAATTAATGGCAAACTAAATAAATAAGACACGGAACAATAAACAACTTAAGAACTTCTGATAGAGAAACAGTTGAGGGTTGGAAATCCTAAGACCTTCGTATACAAACACTTGACTCGCAACAATTACCAGTTATTCCGTATAATGAATACCCAATCTTGTAAAAATCATCGTTGTTCTCTTTCAAGCAACAACGGGTTTTATCTTGAAAAGCACAAGTTTTAACTCTCGATCTCACCTATGGAATTCAAAACACATTAAGCTCAAGATTTTACGGGACTAATGCTTACTCGGAATATCTCTATCCCCTTTCTCACCTTAGGCGTGCAATTTCTTAGTTCTAGATTAACAATTAATTCTCTCGAACTTAATTGTTCATAACAAATCAAATGTAAATTGGACAAATTCATAAAAGCATTAAAAACGAAATCACATGCTTCATTAAAATAGGAAAAACTGATAAGAGTCGCTAATCACATGTTTGTAAACTTAAATCAAATTCATTCCAACCCCCAACATCTAGAATTTAGTTCATGTTGGTGGTGGATTCAAACACAAGAAAAAGAGATGAAAACGTGTATGTAAACATGGTAATGGTAACGTGATAGATATGATGATGAACTCCCTTCTCTCGTGCTCGTCTCTACTTCGCGTGTTGAATGTGGCTCCAATCGATCCTCTATCGTGGCTCCAAAAGCTCCGAAAAAGCTCTCAAAATCGCCCCAAGACGTCTGTCGTTCGTCGTGTGAAGGCTGTGCGAAGAATGACCTAATTTCCGGAAAAACGCCAAACTAAAAGGCTGAAACAGAGGGTTATGCGGCTTGCTGCGCGACTTGCAAGTCGCGTGGCAAGTCGCGCGCTTTTCTGAGGTGCGCGAGTCAGTTTCTGGTTCGTGGATCTGAGTCTGGTTCGGGCGCGGGTCTTGGGCTTGGATCTCGGGCTTCCGTTGGGCTTCGTTTTGGCTCTTTTGGGGCTCTTTTTAGCTTCTTTTCTCGATGATTACTGCCTTTATATAACCTGCACATTTCACTCGATAAACCATAAAATTCCGCTTCCTTGCTTAAATACAAGCCAATCTCATTGGTTTGAGAACCGAAAATAACGCCAAAAAATGGCGTTATCAGCTCTATACTTCCAGCTCAGGAAAATCAAAAGGTAAATGGGGCACGAATGATCAGTCTAGATCTGCGGGCAAGGGGAACAATAGTGAATGCACCTTTTGTCACTCTACTTCCCATCTTCTCCTCACCTGCCCAACTCGAAAATGTCGCTGGTGTGGGATCACACAACCACGTCACTATGGGTCTGACTGTCCAAAACACCCAAAGAACTCTGGTCATCAAAGGCAACAATCCAGGCCTCAACCAATTGCTGGCTCCATCACTCAAGATGCAGCTCCGGCACAGCATAACAATCACTCAACGCCTGACCTCATGGAACTCATGCGCCGAAATCAAGAGCTCATGGAGCAACTCATGACAGGTTCTATGGGTATGAATTCTCAATGCAATGCCACTACATCAGGTAACCCTTGGCTATTTGACTCTGGATGTTGTAATCACATGACACCTAAGGCTGATGGGTTTGTCTCTAAACAAACTTCCAGCATGTTTTCATCCGTCCGTACTGCTGACGATACTCGTTTACCGGTATCCTTCAGTGGGATTGTTTCTACCCCCAATATTCAATTACCTGATGTGCTTCATATACCTAACTTATCTCTGAGTTTGATTTCAATCACTCAGCTTATGTAAGTCGGTCTGATCGTTTTATTTCACCCTTCTGGCTGTGTTGTGCAGGATCCAAAGACCAAGCAGATCCTTGGAGTAGGACGTAAAGTTGGTCGGATGGTTGAAGTGGTCTATCTCCGCCTTTCCTTACCTTCATCAAATCTTGCTGCTTCAGTTTCCAGTACTTCTTCGTTTGAACTATGGCATGCGCGCTTAGGCCATTTATCCTTAGCTAGAATAAAAGTTTTAGCTAGTTCAGGACTGTTAGGAACACACTTCCTCTGAAAATGTTTCTTGTCTATCTTGTCAACTTGGCAAACATCATGCTTTACCTTTTCAAATTAATGACTTTAAATCTTCTTCTCCGTTCGATCTTATTCATTCTGATGTATGGGGACCAGCACCACACCCGTCTATGGGAGGTGCTCGGTATTTTGTCATCTTTATCGATGATCACACACGTTTTACATGGATTTATCTCATGAAAAACCGTTCAGAGCTACCTAAAATTTATATTACCTTCGCCCGTATGATTCTAACCCAGTTTTCCAAGCCTATAAAGGTTCTTCGAGCAGATAATGCTATGGAATACAAAGAATCGTCTCTCCTCTCTTTTCTTCAATCTCAGGGTACTCTTTCTCAGTACTCCTGTCCCGGCACCTCTCCACAAAGTGGTCGTGTAGAACGCAAACACTGTCACATCCTTGACACTGTCCGTACTCTGTTAATCTCAGCCAAGTGTCCAGAACGCTTTTGGGGTGAAGCAGCCTTCACGGCTGTCTACACCATCAACCGAGACCCGACTCCAATTCTCAATCAAAAGTCTCCGTATGAAGTACTCTATGGAGTCTCCCCTGTATATGAACTTCTCAAAGTGTGGGGTTGTGCTTGCTTTGTTCAGCTGCAATCTCATGAACACACCAAACTCTAACCTCGTTCTCGATTATGCTGCTTCCTTGGCTATGGCATTGAACATAAAGGTTATCGCTGTTGGGATCCAGTCTCTAAGAGACTTCGTATATCCCGTCATGTCACCTTCTGGGAACATCTTCCCTTCTCTACAGTGTCAAAATTTCAGGACACGCTCACTCCATCTACTTCTTTCTTCACAAACACATCTATCTCATTGGACTCACTCCAATTAGATCCCATACTCTCCTCACCATCTGTTTCACCTCCTGCCGTCTCTTCTCAACCTGAGAACTCACCTACCTCATCTGGGCCTTCACCTGTCCCATCTGTGCCATCTGATCATGATCAACCATCCGCGCCACCTCAAAGGACTACTTCTGAGCCATCTGCTGAGTCTATGGATCCTAGTTCCTCTCAACCACAAGATGAAGTACGACGCTCCGATCGGGTAAGGCAGGTTCCCTCTCACCTACGTGATTTTCATTGTTATGCTAATTTACTGTCCACCCATGAACTCACTTCCTTCAAGGAAGCCGCTTCTAACCCTGTTTGGAAGCAAGCTATGACAGAGGAACTTCAGGCACTTGACAAATCCAATACATGGGAGTTTGTTCCTCTCCCACCGGGCAAGTCACCCATTGGTTGCAAATGGGTCTTCAAAATCAAAACCAAGTCTGATGGATCCATTGATCGATACAAAGCACGCCTTGTGGCAAAAGGCTTCAATCAAGAATATGGCATTGACTACGAGGAAACGTTTGCTCCTGTGGCTCGTGTCACATCAGTTTGTAGTCTTCTCGCCATAGCAGCCACCAAACGATGGCCACTTTACCAGATGGATGCCAAGAATGCCTTTCTAAATGGCGACCTCGAAGAAGAAGTCTACATGAGACTCCCTCCAAGTGTGACCTCTCGTCAAGGTCATGTATGTCGACTTCGAAAATCCCTCTATGGCCTAAAACAAGCTCCTCGTGCTTGGTTTGAAAAATTCAGAAATATTGTTATCTCATTGGGGTTTTCTCCGAGTAATTATGATTCGGGATTGTTTACTCGAACTACTGCTGCAGGTACTATCTTACTTCTGTTGTACGTTGATGATATGATCATTACCGGCAGTGATTCTACAGGTATCACCCATCTCAAAAAGTCTCTCAGCTCATGTTTTGAGATGAAAGATCTTGGCAAACTACACTACTTTCTTGGACTTGAAGTTCTATCAGACTCTTCCGGCATTTATCTCTGTCAAGCCAAATACATTTCAGATCTGTTGTCCAAAGCTGGGATCACGGACAACAAAGTTGCATCTACACCCATTGAGCAAAATCTGCACCTTGCTCCGAATGTCGGAACCCCGCTGAAAGACCCTACACGGTACCGTCAACTAGTTGGATCTCTGGTCTACCTGATTGTTACTAGACTAGATCTTGCCTATGCAGTTCATATAGTTAGCCAATTCATGGCTGCCCCGTGCTTAGACCACTATGCCGTTGTTCTTCGTATACTTCGGTACCTCAAAGGGACAATGTTTCATGGGCTTCATTTCTCATCCACTTCATCCTTACAGCTTCGTGCCTTCTCAGATGCTGACTGGGATGGTGACATAACCGACCGTCGTTCCACCACAGGCTATTGTTTCTTCCTTGGTGACTCTCTTATCTCCTGGCGCAACAAGAAACAATCGCTGACAGCTCGGTCCAGCACTGAAGTGGAATATAGAGCCTTAGCTGACACTACTCAGGAACTCGTATGGCTACGCTGGCTACAATCTGATATGGGTGCTCATCAATTTTCCCCAACACCATTATGGTGTGACAACAACAATGCTATTCAGATTGCTCACAATGATGTATTTCATGAGCGTACCAAGCACATCGAGATTGACTGTCATTTCACTCGACAACATGTTCTTCGCAAGACGGTTAAACTTCTTCCAATCTCAACCATTGATCAGACTGCAGATATCTTCACCAAGCTCATCTCCCAGGACGTTTTCGGGATCTTGTTTCCAAACTCAATTTGACTCATTCTTCCCCTACTTGAGTTTGAGGGGGGTGTTAGAATATTATTGTTAATATGTATAGTTCAGGGTCTTTTCTGTAATTATGTGTATCTCCCCTTGTATAAATAGATAGCTTAGGGTTTGTTATTAGGTTAGACACTTCATTTGTAACTCTCTCTCATTATATGAAAACCGGCCGATTCAGCCATCTCAAGTGTGTCTCTCAATTTATCAATCGAATCTACAATTCTAACAGTGCTTGTTAACTTATGTCGTGACAAAAAGAGTTTTATAAAAAATGTTTGGATTAGCTTATTGTGATAGCAAAACGTAATAAGCTAATAAGTTGTTAGTTAGAAGGTGTTTGGAATTACTTATACGTGTAAAATAACCAAAAAATTATAAATTGTTTCAAATAAGTTGATAAGTCAGTATGAATCAACTTATTAAATACAACTTAGACAAAAAGTCATAAAACAATTTTTATATTTCGCAATCAAACACTAGAAATAACTTATCTACGATGACTAATTTATTAAAACAACTTAGACAAATAGTCATAAACAACTTTTATATTTCAAAATCCAAGTATTAGAAAGGGAAATTAATTAAAATGCCACAAGTTTGACCCAAACTTACCAAAATGCCACAAATCTCGCCCATCTTACCGAAATGCCACAAAAATCCGCGGTGGGCCCTGCGATCGCAGGCCCCAGGCCCACGTGTCACCCAAGTTTTCCCACTTTGCCCGCGTTGGTCCCTCAAAAATGCCCGCGGCCCACCTTTCCCCCCTCAAGAATGCCCGTGTTGGCAGTTTTGGTCCCTGCCCGCGTTGGGATCCCGCGATCGCGGGCTAACCCGCTACTTTTCGAATTTACAGTTTGGTCCCTGAAGTTTGTTGCAAATTTAAAAAAACATTAATGGTCCCTATAGTTTTTAGGTTATCATTTTATGTGGTTTTTAATGTATTGTTTCCTTTCCATTTTAATGTTTTAATATAGAAATTTACTTAAGTTATTTAACAAGGAAATAAATTAACAATATCATATAAAAATTATTGCAAATCATCTTCCCAACCGAAACGGATACAGTGCATGTAAACAAAGAAATCTATTACTGGAAGGCATCCTGGAGTCCTGTGATCAAGTTAACCTTTTCCTTGATCACGTCCTCCATTCCCATGTAGTCCGATTCGAGTTCTTCTAGTTCCTCTTCAGCTTCCTTAATCTCTCGTTGCATCTGCCGAACGTGAGCCCTAGCCATGGCCAGTTCTCGTTTCTTCCCCGCTAGATATTCCATTTTCCCCTGCTGAATCCCCCTGTTATGGTTCCACATACCCTTTACCTTTTCGATATCGGCGTTCGCCCCATGAATGGCTTTTTGCACTGCGGGAGTAATTTGTTGACTTTGTCGAAGACCCGTCGGCATAAAATCATACATTGGTGGGGTTCTCATGCCATTATCGAAGTAGTAATTGTCGGATGCCATCTCCCAGTCTGATTCCTCCTCAGTTCGCCCACAGTTTCTCCACTCCTCGTCTGTTTCCGGTACCTTCCAGGTACTCCGGCGAGCTCCATCGTTCAGTGGTTGGTAGGCTCCCGAACGTGAAGTTCCAGCCACATTCTCCGACATGTTCCCCCTTGATCTTGAACCTCCAGCCATAGTGTTTAGAAAAGCGAGAGAATGTTTGTAAACGGTGTAGGAGAATGTATAAAAGATAGATAGCAAGTTGTGAATTACTACTTCATCATGCCATCTACTTATAGCCGTGAAAATGTATGTTCTTCATTAGGGATGTGGATATGGTCAAAGATTTCGTCTGAAAAGTTGCCTGCATGATTCGTCTGAATAGTTCACTGCAAGATTCGTTTGAAAAGAGCCTGTAAGATTCGACTGAAAAAGTAACTGCAATATTCGTCTACTCTTGAATAAAGGTCTTTCATTAGGCATTAATTTTTGCATCCAATAATCTCTGTATTAGGATTATCGCAAGTTTCATAAACCTACTTACTAGGTGTTGGAAAATTTTGGTAAAAATATGGGTTTTACTAAACTTTGGACGCTTTTAAATATATATATATATACGTGTTATATATAACTGACTTTTAGTAGGTTTATGTTCTCCTATATGAGAGCTTCGAAACGATACATAATGCGTCCAAATTGGAGTATGTGTGAAAGAGATATCGATACTCAAAGTTGATTAATTGGATGAAATTAGCATAAACCAAATGAAGTAAACAGTAAGTCAATCACAATACTTTAACAAAATAAGTTAATAGTAAAAATAACAATTATTTAATGTTACATAAACAACCTAACTAATTAGACAATGCGCATAAATTGACTCCGCCATATGTCGGCGGAAATTCATTGCCTCATCGTCGGTTTCGTTAGGGGGTACCCATATCTCCTCGTTATTTATCAACTTTTGGACATTACGGCATACCCATACACCGCAATCCGCATATAACCCGGTCTGCTGGGGTACTTGGCCGACCATCTTTGTGCGAAAGATACTTGACACTTCGCGACGTCTATGATCCCCTATCAATGAAAAGAACATATATAGTTTTGTTTTAAACGATTGCATCTGCTCTGTCAATTGTTGTTTGCAGAGACCGTCCTTTTAGCTGTCATATAGGGTCATGACCATAGTGTCTAGTTCAAACACTCCAAGCAGCCAATGTCTGGGATGCAAGCATATGGGGATGTACACCTGAAATATTACAATATATGTCATATATGTTATTAAATAAAATAACAGTAAAACGATTTACATACCCTATCGAGGAGAGTCCAAGAGGTCCCTTCCGAGCCATTGCATATTTCGATCACGGAGGCGGGACCTTGATGGTCCATCAGTATGCACTGAAAGAACATAGTGTGCATGATGGTCCACCTCGTGTCTACGCCACGATGTTTTTGCAACAGGCTAACCCAAGAATCGACGTGCTATGCATAAAAAATAGATGGTTAGACATGTAATATAAATATATTTGATTATATATGACTATAATTTAACTTCATACTAACTGTATCGTCTAAGTCAGAGTTCACATGGTCATCCGCAAGCAATGTTTCGAAAAACGAGGGGTTGATTTCTAAGCCCCCGTAAGGGGTGAATGTCAACTTGGGGAGGCGACCAGTCTTGCACATCCTCAATATTTCTGGTCCCTCAAGAGGCTCCGGTGAAGGCTCCTTTCCCTTGATGTTCTTTCGTCCCTTCTTTCCCCCCGCTTTCTTTGCTTGCTTTTTAGCGGCCGGTGGTGTCGTAGATCCTTGTTGCCCAAACGGGAAACGAAGAAATTGAGAAATGAAGTGCGGCCGCTTTTGAGGGAGCGGGGTCACCTGTGGTGGATCTACAACATCCATCGGGTCATCTTCCGGATCCGGCTCCGAGAAGTGCTCCTCGACAATAGAAGACTCCATCAGCTGAAAATTAAGTTATTAGATGTTTTAAGTACAATTTAGGAAATGTTCACAATTAAACCAAAATAACTTACAGTATGCCTGTGCACTGGCGGTGTGAGGTACGACGACGGCCCCGACATTTCCGGCCGGTAATACTCTCCGGCCGGAGCGCCAAAGATGTCCGTGAATGCCCCCGACATCCCGGCCCCCGACATTTGGGAGGTGTATGCCCCTGACATCCCGGCCTGTGTGACATTGATCATTATAAGAGTTACAAAATTAGGAACTAACATATAACTATAATGGTTACTCAGTGTGACTTACACTCTCCGGGATAGTAGAATAGGATGCCGTGCCAAACGGCGGCATCTGGGAGGTGTATGCCCCCGACATCCCGGCCCCCGACATCGCGGCCTGCGTGACATTGATCATTACAATAGTTAGAAACTTAGGAACTAACATATAACTATAACTAACATATAACTATAATGCCATAAATAAGTGTGACTTACACTGTCCGGGAATGACGGAAATGATGTGGTGTCAAACGTCGCCTGTGCCCCCTGTCCGAACGGAGCGGGGATCGGTGTCGTACTCGATAGCTAAAACAAATTTAGAACGTAATATTAATATACAAACTAAATAAACGTGGCCAACAAATTAAGTTAAACACTAACATGGACAGCGCCAAACTGTCTGTAGACTCCCTCCAGAAACTCTACACGTGACTCTAGCGGCCCGTGGACCCACAGGTACTCATGACAGCCACGTTGTGGCCCGTAGGAAGGGCCCGCCTGATATGGATCGTAAGGGGGAGGCTGGTAGGAGGAGGTAGGGGGCGCGGATAGGGGGAGGTAGGGGGCGGCGGATAGGGGGAGGAAGGGGGCGGCGGATAGGAGGAGGAAGGGGGTTGCTGATATCCACCGGAAGGGGCCTGTCGTCGTCTTCCTCATCTTCGTCAGATGTGGAAGGAGAGGGACGTCGAGCCCTTGCCGCCTCTGCGTCAATAAAGGCCACGCTGTCTCTGTACCAAGCCGTGTCCATCTCGTCGGCAGTAGGCTCAAGGCGAGCGAAAGGCAAGAGTGGCAGCTAAATATATGATAAAACATAAAAAAATTAATAAGCGGGACTAACGTATGCAAATTGTAAACATAGTAAAAAAACTTACATTTCTAGATTCATTGAAGAACTGAACCCAAAGCGACCTACTTAGGGTAACACGCTTGTCCCAACGGGTTCCCCTAAGTACTCGGTCGTCGCGCTTGACGAAATATCGGATTGATGCGGGAAACATCTCTAAGATCCATATCTGGAATTAGACAAGAAGAGCAAGTACGTAAAAAGAAAAGCCAAACAGTTTGTATGTATTATTAACAATTGTTATTCTACGTATCTAACCTTGAAGGCATATGTAAAACCACAAAGGTTCATCTTTCCATGTCGATCAGAGTCGCGTCTGGTTATGGCTCGGTGCAAGATTGAGTAGCAATGTGTCCAGATATGGCTACCCCACGGGTAGCTGTTAAACAGCTCAAGGTCCTCGAAGGCCCTAAGGACCGTCGAGGAAGCATACTGGCTATACTCACGGCCCATGAAGCCCATATCCACGATCACCACCAAGCATACACGGACAGCATCGGCGTCGCTTAGGGCACTAAGGCCCTCTTTCATCATGTCTCGGGCTGCCTTCAGCTTCAAACGAGATGCTGGAATGCCGAAAACCCTAGGAACGAAGGAGCAGTCTGCTAAGGGAGGAAGGGGGGGAGCCTCTCCAAAACGTAGTCCTGTAATTAGACAGAACTTACGACGCCCAAAATGCAATCGCTCGCCGAAGAAATCAAAATGCATCTCCTCCGGCTCAGCGTTGGCGTCCTCGACCTCCAACTGTAGAAACATGTGTACTAGCGTAGGGTCGCCAGTAGAGTAAGACACATCCATCCATGGCCCGAACGATGTCCCTCTAAAGATGGCCTCAAGGGTATCCGCGCGACCACCTAATCCCCTAAAGCACGCTCCTAACCCCTCGATGTAGGAAACTTTGCACTTTAGCGTCAAGTCGATGTAAAAGAAATCCCTCTACATAGTCATTCACAGATGTTATAGTTAGTGTTATAGTTAGATGCTTTTGCTTGTTTGGTTTATTGTGTTGATAATTATTCGTTTGTTTTAGTTTTAGAAAAGAAACCACTCAATCTATTGGACTTCCAAGTAGCAGGGGAATCACAAGGATTGCTTAAATCCCGACATACCTTAGGGCTATTTACACCCGTTTGACAAAATCCAAATAGATATGTTGCGGTTTATTTTATTTCAACATATAATAGTGTTATAAATAGATAAAGTGCGGTTTATTTTGTTTCAACGTATAATATTGTTATATATAGATGTTGCGGTTTATTTTATTTCAACGTATAATATTGTTATATATAGATGTTGCGATTCTTAAAATGAATTAAAGTGTGGCATGTGAAGTTTAGGGACCTAATTGGCATTCTTAAAAGTTTAGGGACCTAAATTGTCATTCTTAAAAGTTTAGGGACCTAAGTTGTCTTTCTTAAAACCGTAGGGACCTAATTGGCATTCTTAAAAGTTTAGGGACCTAAGTTGTCATTCTTAAAACCGCAGGGACCTAAGTTGTCATTCTTAACAATTTTTTTATAAAATCACTTTTTTAACAATTTTTTTTATAAAAACACACTTTTAACAATTTTTTTATAAAAAACACATTGTTAACATTTTTTTATAAAAGTACACTTTTAAGAATTATTTTTATAAAAAAACACATTCTTAACAATTTTTTTATAAAAACACATTCTTAACAATTTTTTATAAAAACACACATCGTTAACATTTTTTTATAAAAGCACACTTTTAAGAATTATTTTTATAAAAAAAAACATTTTTAACAATTTTTTATAAAAACATATTCTTAACAAAAATTTTTTATAAAAACACACAGTGTTAACATTTTTTTATAAAAGCACACTTTTAAGAATTATTTTTATAAAAAAACACATTGTTAACATTTTTTTATAAAAGCACACTTTTAAGAATTATTTTTATAAAAAAACACATTTTTAACATTTTTTTATAAAAACACATTCTTAACAATTTTTTTTATAAAAACGCTCTTAACAATTTTTTATAAAAACACACTCTTAACAATTTTTTTTATAAAAAAACACATTGTTAACATTTTTTTATAAAAGCACATTTTTAAGAATTATTTTTATAAAAAAACATATTGTTAACATTTTTTTATAAAAGCACACTTTTAAGAATTATTTTTATAAAAAGACACATTTTTAACAATTTTTTTATAAAAACACACTCTTAACAATTTTTTTATAAAAAAACACATTGTTAACATTTTTTTATAAAAGCACACTTTTAATAATTATTTTTATAAAAAAACACATTTTTAACATTTTTTTTATAAAAACACATTCTTAACAATTTTTTTATAAAAACACACTATTAACAATTTTTTTTATAAAAATACTCCTATAACAACATACACATTATAACATACAAATATCACATTCAAACATAAAACCATACATATCATATATCTTAAAAATGTTAAACATAGAACATATTCAAACATAACAAAAGTTATAAACACTCTATCAACATACAAATCATATATCTTAACTTAAAATAACATACAAAAAATAACAAAAACATAAGGAAAACATACTACAGAGGTAATACGAGACATCTTCACAAAACTCGAACACGTGTTCCACACGACAAAATTGAGAGAGTGGGAGAAAATTGAGAGAGAGTTTAAAAAATTTGAGAGTGTTATTAAAAAAATAAGTTTCGGCCGAATTGGTCCCCCCCACCCTTTATATAGTGCGGCCAAGATAGAAAAAATTAGGGTTTTGGTCTTCAATTAATTATTAGGGTAAACCCTGGGCCGACGCGTGGCGGGTTAGCCCGCGATCGCGGGCTCTCAACGCGGGCAGGGACTAAAACTGCCAACACGGGCATTCTTGAGGGGGGAAAGCTGGGCCGCGAACATTCTTGAGGGACCAACGCGGGCAAGGGCCCGCGATCACGGGACCCACCGCGGATTTTTGTAGCATTTCGGTAAGATGGGCGAGATTTGTGGGAATAATTAGAAGAATTTCTTTTAAATAAACAATCGCAAACACCCTTTTGATCGATTCACTTCGGAAGAAATGGCCTCCAGAAAGCTCCCAAGACCACCACCGCTCTGCTGTCCTCCACCGTCATCCACTACCACCAACCTCTTCCCCCCACCGCCACCACCACCGGACACATCACTCACTGCTCTCCCGACCCTTTCCCTACCCTCTTCTACTTCAACCACTCAATCCCAACTCACCAATTTCATCAACACTCACCTCAAAACCAACCTCACCCCTAGCGACCTCCTTTCCTTCCTAAAAAACCACCTCCACCACCACCCCAAGTTCGCTCACCTCGACCTCCATGTCTTCCGCCACGCCGCCACACTCGACTCCTTCCGCCACGACCACTCCACCTACGAATGGATGGTCCGTACACTCGCCATCACTCACCGCCTCGACTCCCTTTCATCCGTTCTTGATTTCATCGTCTCCAATCCGTGCCCTTGCTCCGACGGTATATTTTCTTGCTCTCGTACTGAACCCATCTTCCGTTTCGCTATTAATTCGTTCTGTAACGTCGGTAGGTTTGATGATGCACTCCATGTGTTTGATAAAATGCGTAAACTAATTGATGGGAAACCTAATGTAGCCATATACAATATTATGATTCATAGTTTTCTCAAGTATGAAAAATTCGAAAAGGGTTTGGATTTTTATGGGAGAATGATTAAGGATCGGGTTAAGCCTGATGTGATCACTTTTAACATATTAATTAATGGGTATTTTCGCAATTCGAAATTCGAATTAGCATTAGAGGTGTTTAAGGAAATGAGGGCCAAGGGTTGTGTTCCAAATGTGGTCACTTTTAATACTTTGATCAAGGGGTTTTTTAGGGAGAGGAAGTTCAAAGAAGGAATAGGAATGGCATATGAGATGATCGAATTGGGGTGCGGTTTATCAACTGTAACTTGCGACATTTTGCTTGATGGGCTTATAAACGAAGGGAGGGTTTTCGAAGCTTGTGATCTCTTGCTTGATTTTTCAAGAAAACAAGTTTTACCAACAAAGTTTGATTATATCGGCTTAATCGAGAGTCTTTGTGCTAAAGGGAATGTGGTTAAAGCAGGATTAATAGTAGATGAGGTATGGGATAAAGGAAATGCTCCAAGCCCCATCACTTGTACTACTTTAATTGAAGGTTTAAGGAGGGTTGGGAACACCGAAGCCGCATTTAGCTTAATGGATCAGATGCTTAAAGAAAGTATTGTTCCGGATAGTGTGACTTTTAATTGTCTTATTGGTGATATGTGTAATTCAGGAAGAACAGTGGAGGCAAATAAGCTGAGAATGTTGGCTTCTAAGAAAGGTTTATGTCTTGATGAGGTGACTTATAACATATTAGTATCTGGATACTCAAAGGAAGGTAACAGAAAGGAGGGGGAGGTTATAGTGGATGAGATGTTGGATAAGGAGTTCATCCCTGATATTGCTACTTATAATAGGCTGATGAAAAGGCTTGGTAATGGGTGAAACTGTTTCTTTGGGAATAAAGATCCAATTTTTATTCAAACGGGTGCATATATTTTTGGTGTTTTGATTCATAGGGTGTAAACCACTTATTGGTAATTTGATTTATATACCGTATTTTAGGGGGTACTAAGTATGTAGGCTTTCTTTAGAAAGAAAAGGGCATCCTACCTAGGGGTGAGCAATACCGGGTATCCGCCTTATTTTCATGGAACCGGAACCGCCGGCCCCTAGAAAGAAAGAACCAGAACCGGAACCGTCGGTTCTTTTTTTTTAACAGTTTTTACAATAAAACTTAATTTTAAAACACTTGCAAAGTAGAAAAAAACAACTTAAACTTAAACTTAAAGTACCAACGTAGTTTTCATACAACAAACGATTAAAACTAAAAACTAATCCGATAAAAATAATTATTACATAACCAAATTAGAAACTCGTAAGTCTTGATACGACATCAACAAAAGTACAAAACGAATAAAACGCTTCATGTCTTCACGGCACTTCACGTCAACACCTAACAAATAATTAATAAAACACTTGGATCAAAGTCAAAACAAATAAAATACCTAACTAAACCAATACCATGCCATTTTATAACTAGCAGGCAAGTATAAGCAGCAATTAACCACTTTCAGACTTTTCAATTGGCACCATATCTTTATAACCAAAAATATAAAACTATCACCATGACCCTGTTTCATTACACTTTTCTACCATCAGTCCATCACTGATCACTAAAAGGTATAGTAATCTTGCCTCTCTTGATAGATGGAGATCAAAAGAACATTTGGAAGTGCTAGAAAAAGTCAGATCAACAACTCCTTGAGACATTATGATGAATCTTCACGATTATTAAAAAGATCCAGTTTGCAAGACAATTCCAAATACATGTTCTCGTACCTTAAAAAAGACACTAATATACACCCTAACGATTCAATTTTTAGTACGCTAAAGATAGAACCTCCAACTTCCAGCAGCTAATTCCTCAAATCGAGTATCAGATAAATAGCAGCAACACAAATCATGTAAAATGAACACACAAAGTTGTAGGACGTGCCATGAATTGAAGGTAGCAACATGAAAAAGATGCTTAAAATCGCTGGAATTAGCAAAACAAATCAGTTCACGAGCAAATAACTTACGGCGGACGGCGGCTGTGTGCAGAGAAACGGTGCGGCGGACGGCGGCCGACGGCTGAGCAGATACCTTCGTCACTTCGTGAGCAGAAACCTCTGTGAGCAGTGTGAATTGTGAGTGTGTGCGGCGGCTTTGTGAATCAATATGGAATGCAATGAAAGTAAACCAAAACCCTAAAAGGTTATTTTGTTAGTTTATTACTTTTTTAATTTAGATTAAATATTTATATGTAAATATGTAATAAATATTAAATATGTAGATATTTTCTATTAAAATATACTGGGTACCCGACGGTTCCGGTTCTGGGTACCCAGCGGGACCGGGTATCCGGTCCCGGAACCGGTCCCGGCGGGTATCCAGCGGGTAGCGGTTCTAAAAAAATGAGAACCGGAACCAGTTACATCGGTTCCGTTATTTTAGGAACCGGAACCGGAACCGGAACCAGTCACATCGGTTCCGGTTCCGGAACCGGCAGTTCCGAAGCGGTTCCGGTTCCAAAGGCAGGTACCCAGTTCCGCTGCTCACCCCTAATCCTACCCATCAAACTGTAGAGGGAAGTTCAAGAATGACAGGGCAAGTTGGGACAGAACAGAACAAAACTTGTCCCATGCTTGGTGCGACAATATATTGGGACTGAGTGAGTCAAAAATGCAGTTTTTTGTCCCATAGGTGGAAAAAAAATCAAGAAGACGGGACAAAATTGATAAATTACTAAAGTGCATATCAAATTAAAACCTTAAAAATTATTTCACCCACCTACCCATTATGGGCAGGCCGGTACAGCCCCGTCACCCTGCCAAAAGCACCCTAATTGATCCTAGTTTTGTGATCTTGGGACCACAAGATTTCGCTGCATGAGCAAGACTTTTAAGTAAAAGATTGAAAATGGCTGGAAAACTGGTTTGGTAAGTAGACTGCGATTGTGTTAAGAGGCCAAAAAGCGGAGTCTTCGGATAAATGGAAGTTTCAGAAGGTTGAGGCGGTTGATTTGAGCAGCTAGTTTCATCATAACTTGGTATGTATAGCCAAGGTTTTAGAAGGCGGAATCGAGCCTCGAGGCGTTTTCCTCCAATGAGGTGAGGCGTAAGCCTCGAGGCGTGTATAAATATATATATATATATATATATATATATATATATATATATGTGTGTGTGTGTGTGTGTGTGTGGAAAACATAATTCCATAGCAAATAAAATTGATAAATACTAATAATAAGCAAAACATAATTCCATACCAAATTTTAAACATCATAAGTTCACAAAATTCCATACCAAATTTCAGCCCCCTTCTTTCTTCTAGAGAAGATGAAAGGACACCCCTACATGACATTTTGTACTTTAAAATTAATAAAAGTACATTTGTTTTTTGTTGTTTGACATTTCTACCTTTTTTTAAGAAGACAAAAGGTAATAAAAAGTACAAGTTACTTTAAAAAAAACCAGTCTAACCAACAAAACAGAAAAGGAGCTGAGGCTTAAGCCTCACCATCACCTCACGCCTCACCGAACCGCCTCAGCCATCGAGGCTTCGTCCAGGGTCCTTGAGGATTAAGCCTCAGGTGCGGTTTTGGACCACCTCGCCTCGAGGCGTACGCCTCAAACGCTTTTGAAAACCATGTGTATAGCTGTTTTCTTGACTCTGTACTTTTGAAGATATCATGCACTTTGATCTCCATGTTAATATGACCCATTTTCATTTTTGTTAGTTCAGACTTCAGACTGAAATAATCTCTGAAATCTAGTTAGTTATAACTTTTTAAATATGGTTAGTTTAGATATCAACCTAAAGTACCTAATACCTATGGATTTGTATCTGTATCTGTGTAACGTCCCAAAAATTACAAGGAATTTAAAATTTTTAAAGTAACATTTCATTAATGAAAACTCATTTAATAATTCAATCATTTCATTTGCAAACTCGTAATTAATATTCTCACGAACAATAAACAGCGGAGTAAATGTCTAAAATTAAAATCATAAAAGTAATCGACCCTTCCCACGCGCCAGTGTGTACTCGTCACGCCTTGGAGCCACTCGTACCTGAAACCACAATTTTATTGGGAAAGGATAAGCACGAAGCTTAGTGAATTCAGACACCATAAATAACACAGTTATTTCCACACCACCTCTAAACAAATAATTGCACATAAACAACATACAAGTCTACGAACAAATCATAAACATGCATACCTACACCATCCCACCCAAAGGCATAAGCTGGTCCACCCGACCACACGATAACCGTGCAAGCATTACCCGGCTCCCCCGGGTTCCTACGCCACCGCGTATATAAACCTCGGCCCCACCGAGTTACTACGCCACCCGCGTATATAAACCTCGGCCCCACCGAGTTACTACGCCACCCGCGTATATAAACCTCGGCCCCACCGAACTCCTACGCCACCCGCGTAGTCATAACAATAAAGGTCCGACTAGACGCCCCACTATTTAGTCCCGCATCACAAACAATGAAAACTACCACACACGTACAAGTCGTAATGTAAAAAGTAACCGACATTAGTTATAGTGAGAGAACTCACATCGTAAGCGCGCCTAGCTCACAAACAATAATTCAAGCTCCACAAATCCAAGATCACTTCCCGACACCTAAACGAACGTTAAAACGTATCAATACGAGGCCCGGACCCTAAAACACGACGCACCCTTAAATCGTCACTAAAACGACTTTTCGGTCTAACCAAACAGGTCTGTTCGGGACCTGTTCCGACCTCCATAAATCCAGAAAATCCTCAAATAAATTTCATAACCAGAAAGTGCTCAGAGTTAGGGTTCCAAGGACATATTATACACCTCCTAACGATTTTTCTACAATTTAATACAGATTTTACAAAATTGGCTAACTGCACAGCGAAAAACAGCACCTTTCGCTATAAAACAGCAGTTTGACACTAGCTACGGTCCGAACTGGTTTTTCCGCAAAACATAAGAAACTTACTAGACTCAGAATGGGAACTTTTGGCACTGGTTTCATCCCAATCCGACATTCCTAGCAGAAGTTATGGCTTTCCCAAAACAGTGGCAGAAACTGTGACTTTTAAAAACGGAACGCGATCTGCCACATCCGGACCTGCTGTATAAACAGCCAATTTACGCCTAGCTAGAGGCCGAACCGGACTTCCGCTAAAACACGAAAAGTGTGGCCGGCACAGAATGTGAACCGTGGGCACCGGATTCGCGTCAATCCGAGCTATGACGGAAAAGTTATGGCCGTCGCAAAACAGTGGCAGACAAACGTTTTCACATAAAATGATAACTAAAGGTTATAATCCCATTAAGTCAAAGCTTAATCCAAACAGCCCCGGGAAGCCTAAAACCTACTGGAAGCAGATCATACCAAGATGGACAACAGTCGTGCACCACCCCCCTGCCGCCTCCGGCGGCGGTGGTGGTCGGCGGCGGCGACGAGGGTTACGGTAACACCCTCCGGCGAAACCTCCCAACGTCACCCACTCCCGACTCCCCCGCAACGACACACCCGCACGAACCCACACACCCACGCACCCACTGCCGCCACCACAGCGGCGTGTAGCGGCGGCCCCACCGCCGGCAGCCGTGGCTGCGGCGGTGGTGGTGGTTTGCGGTACACTTGCGACGAACAAAACCAAAGAAAACGACGAAACGACAACACGGTTACCTCGATGCAGCCCCTCCTTCTCTCCGGTCGCTTGCTCCTCCTCTCCCCGGCGTCCCTCTCTCTCCGGCGAACACTCTCTCTCTCTACCCTCGCCGGCGTCGAACTCTCTCTCTCCCTCGGTTCTTCTTTCCGGCCGACCACAACAAAAACAACAAGACAAAGTGGAGCCGTAGGGTTCTTTTTCTTCTTTCTTTGTTTCCCTTTACGTTACCAACACCCTCCACAACTATATGGACTTTGTTAGTTTACTGCATGGGCCGAAACCCATGAGGGGTTTTGGCTTTTGACACAATTAGCCCCTCAACTTACAACCCTCTCGCAACTAACCAAGAATTCCGACACTTCAACGATTCGACCCAACTCGACTAACCCCGTTAACGGAAACCACAATAAATTAAACTTTAAAGAAAAGAATTAATACTAATAAATTACATACCGGGATACGGGCTTTACAACTCTCCCACACTTGGATTAGACTTCGTCCTCGAAGTCTCTGCCTACGAATAGCTCCGGATAGTTCTCCCTCATCTCAACCTCAGGTTCCTAAGTCCACTTGAAATCCCTTCTAAAACTTCTCGAACACTTTTCTAACTAACGTACTCTCTCTAGGGCACTGGGATTATGATCGGCAGAACACCCCAACAATTGGAATCATTCCTAGCCAAGTGACTTCGGTTGTCCCCCAACCTTAGATATTTCATACATCCCGAGTCAAATCTCAAGCTCTAACCACTCTAAAGTTGCCCACCAGTTTACCCAACTGGATACTCGGATCCGATCATCCCTACCATTAACCATCGATTAACTCCTACGAGTTCTAATAGGCTCCCAAAACTAACCTTACACGCATCATCAAACCAGTAAATTTATAATCACCCACGAAGGTCATTCCACCACAACTATTCATCACACTTAAAAGCGCTTTTCCCAAATGGATTACAAATCATTTACAAAAAAAATTTCAATGTCAAGATTTTTCACTTCAAAAAGACCGTATGCAATAGACTACTATTACCAGGTCGGTGATTACGCAAAAATGAACACGTTCGTCTCACGTAGTAAAAAAATCATGTTGAAAATCATTCCATTGTCGTTCAGTTTACTTACAAAATTCAAAATGATATGGAAAGAAGCTTTACCAACCAAAATTTTGCGCGCATCAGTTATTTATACAAAACAAGGAAACGGTTTGTTGACAATAAAACATTTAGCTGACTAGAAAGCGCACCAAACAACTCATGGTAAAATGCTACCAAAAATATTCTCTCAAAATTCTACAACACAACCCATAAGGATAGGAAACGCAAAGATTAGTTAAGGCAATTTTATTTTCAATCTCAAATTTTGTGCATGACTTAGTCGGCATTCTACGTCTCGACTCGTACTACTCCAAATCTCTCCGGTCCACTATCGTAATCCGGTCATTTAAACCTCTAAGGGCAAGTTGGAATTCACGTCCAATTATCTTACGGCCTTTCCTTAAAACAAAGTCGGCTTAAAAACCTAAAATTCTAGTTCAATCCTCAACCTCAACCCGAAACAGTCTACTTAAAACACATATTACAACAGCAACCTCGACCACAAGTGGACAACCTAGCCATCCTATACTACGGCCCAAACGCTCACTACAAGTGTGTGGCACGAAAATAATGGGTAGCCCCGCTATCAAGCATCACTACAGCAGACACCGAGTTAACTAAGAACGCACTTAATCTCACAGCTTAAGCAAAAAGCAACTATATACGATAATAGAAAACAGAAACAAGTGGCAAAATTTACCTGTCACCACTTTAGGCGTAGCCTGTGCCTCCTCCACCGTCAGCTGGTGAACTCTGCCTCGAGCC
Organism: Saussurea involucrata; assembly: GCA_033807775.1. Classification (NCBI taxonomy): domain Eukaryota; kingdom Viridiplantae; phylum Streptophyta; class Magnoliopsida; order Asterales; family Asteraceae; genus Saussurea; species Saussurea involucrata. The sequence goes on from CM066326.1 coordinate 64,852,457, forward strand.
GCTTCCGTCCCCGGCTGACCCGTTCGACCATCAGTAATACGCAATGGGGCATTCGCAGGCGCCCCCGGTGCCCCACTCCCATCTGCTACCCTCGCACTAGGACAATTGGCCTTCACGTGGCCCGTCTGCTTGCAGTTAAAGCAGACCATCAATGGCAGTTTACAATCCCGGCTGATATGACCAGACTGCCCACACTTGAAACATCCGTCCGTCCACTTCCCACTAGCATTCCTGGGTTTAAACCCACCGCTCCTCGAACTCGCGCGCGAATCTGTGAACTTCGATTTCTTTGGCACCGAAGAGATTGGCGTCACCGCCTGTGCTGCCTTTCTCTTCTTTGCTTGGGTCTCCAACTCCAGTTCCCTCCTTCGGGCCGCATCCATCATCGCAGATAAGGAAGCATACTCCGTTGTGCTAACAAATTCCCGGATCTCCGTGCGTAACATGTCTTTATACCGCGACATCTTCATCTCTTCCGAGGCGGCATATTGGGGACAAAACAATGCCATCTCGGTGAACTTCTTATTCATCTCCTTCACCGTCTCGACTGTTTGCGTGAGCTCCAGAAACTCCTTAGCAATCCGCTCCATCTCCACCGGAGGCACGTACTCGGCACGAAAACGAGTGACGAACTCCTCCCAGGTCAAGGTAGTGCGCTCGGCAAGCGTCAATGCCGTGGCACACCAATCTTTCGCCCCGTCACGAAGTAAGTTCACTGCAAAGCGGACCTTCAGATTATCCGGGCAGCCACTGGTCAGAAAAGCGCACTTCATGTCGGATATCCAACGCATACTGACGATCGAATTCGGGTCTCCCTTGAACTCAGGTGGAGAACAGGCAGAGAGATCCCGATACTGAAACTCTCGAGTACGGGGCTGTCCCCCCGCAGGCGGTGGAATTGCTGCAATCCGTTCCTCCATCAGGACCACCACCTCATCTCGAATGGCGGTGATAATTTCGGGGATCGCCTCCCCGATCGCGAATGCTACCTCGGTAGCAATCATCTCCCTAATCTGTTCCTCGGTTATCCCGGCCTCAGCCCGCGGTTCAGCCGCGTCGTTTCTTCTAGTGTTGACCATTCTAGGAAAAGAAATTACAACGAGTCATTAGCACATAATAACTCACCCTACCACGCTCACGCTCGACTCCTTGGATTCCTCGCGACTTTCCCCGACTCGAACATTGATCCTGTGCTTCCGGTAGTAAAAGCTCTACTACAACCATCTACACCTATCACTGTCCGCTCCGAGTCCCATCCAGAGTATCCAAGTAGTTGCTCGCCCAAACAAAAACCATACACGTAGGTCCATACTGACGCATATACACACTCTTCCTAGCTCCCTAGGAATAAACATAATACCCCACTACCCTCGCTAGGGCGGAACCCCCCACTAACCCTGACGAGTCGCCTCGTAAACGCACAGTCGTATACAGTGGAAACCAGATAGACATTCGAATATAAGATTCTATCCTACAACGGTTGGACTCAAACAAGACCTGCGCAATAGAACTAAATCAAATATTCTAAGGCTATATGATTCTTACTGCATACGACCTGTAGAGCCTTCACTTAACAACCTACTATAACTAGCATTGATTCCTACTAGCAAGCAATCATCATACAGTACAGTGTAAACAACATAGGCAATCTAGCATGCATACCCTATGATCTAGAAAGCAATACAACACTAAGTAATGTACCTTTCCCCCTTTGGCTCCGGCTGACTGTACACATTGCGCCCTCGATCACCGTTCCTCAAACGGATTTTTCCTTCTTTTTATTTCCCCAAAAACTTAAAAAAAAAATTATAGCCGCAAACTTGAGATCAAACACACCGAAATGCGTTTGATTCACTCAAGTCGTGCTCTGATACCAAGTTGTAACGTCCCAAAAATTACAAGGAATTTAAAAATTTTAAAGTAACATTTCATTAATGAAAACTCATTTAATAATTCAATCATTTCATTTGCAAACTCGTAATTAATATTCTCACGAACAATAAACAGCGGAGTAAATGTCTAAAATTAAAATCATAAAAGTAATCGACCCTTCCCACGCGCCAGTGTGTACTCGTCACGCCTTGGAGCCACTCGTACCTGAAACCACAATTTTATTGGGAAATGGTAAGCACAAAGCTTAGTGAATTCAGACACCATAAATAACACAGTTATTTCCACACCACCTCTAAACAGATAATTGCACATAAACAGCATACAAGTCTACGAACAAATCATAAACATGCATACCTACACCATCCCATCCAAAGGCATAAGCTGGTCCACCCGACCACACGATAACCGTGCAAGCATTACCCGTCTCCCCCGGGTTCCTACGCCACCGCGTATATAAACCTCGGCCCCACCGAGTTACTACGCCACCCGCGTATATAAACCTCGGCCCCACCGAGTTACTACGCCACCCGCGTATATAAACCTCGGCCCCACCGAACTTCTACGCCACCCGCGTAGTCATAACAATAAAGGTCCGACTAGACGCCCCACTATTTAGTCCCGCATCACAAACAATGAAAACTACCACACACGTACAAGTCGTAATGTAAAAAGTAACCGACATTAGTTATAGTGAGAGAACTCACCTCGTAAGCGCGCCTAGCTCACAAACAATAATTCAAGCTCCACAAATCCAAGATCACTTCCCGACACCTAAACGAACATTAAAACGTATCAATACGAGGCCCGGACCCTAAAACACGACGCACCCTTAAATTGTCACTAAAACGACTTTTCGGTCTAACCAAACAGGTCTGTTCGGGACCTGTTCCGACCTCCATAAACCCAGAAAATCCTCAAATAATATTCATAACAAGAAAGTGCTCAGAGTTAGGGTTCCAAGGACATATTATACACCTCCTAACGATTTTTCTACAATTTAATACAGATTTTACAAAATTGGCTAACTGCACAGCGAAAAACAGCACCTTTCGCTATAAAACAGCAGTTTGACACTAGCTACGGTCCGAACTGGTTTTTCCGCAAAACATAAGAAACTTACTAGACTCAGAATGGGAACTTTTGGCACTGGTTTCATCCCAATCCGACATTCCTAGCAGAAGTTATGGCTTTCCCAAAACAGTGGCAGAAACTGTGACTTTTAAAAACGGAACGCGATCTGTCACATCCGGACCTGCTGTATAAACAGCCAATTTACGCCTAGCTAGAGGCCGAACCGGACTTCCGCTAAAACACGAAAAGTGTGCCCGGCACAGAATGTGAACCGTGGGCACCGGATTCGCGTCAATCCGAGCTACGACGGAAAAGTTATGGCCGTCGTAAAACAGTGGCAGACAAACGTTTTCACATAAAATGATAACTAAAGGTTATAATCCCATTAAGTCAAAGCTTAATCAAAACAGCCCCGGGAAGCCTAAAACCTACTGGAAGCAGATCATACCAAGATGGACAACAGTCGTGCACCACCCCCCTGCCGCCTCCGGCGGCGGTGGTGGTCGGCGGCGGCGACGAGGGTTACGGTAACACCCTCCGGCGAAACCTCCCAACGTCACCCACTCCCGACTCCCCCGCAACGACACACCCGCACGAACCCACACACCCACGCACCCACTGCCGCCACCACAGCGGCGTGTAGCGGCGGCCCCACCGCCGGCAGCCGTGGCTGCGGCGGTGGTGGTGGTTTGCGGTACACTTGCGACGAACAAAACCAAAGAAAACGACGAAACGACAACACGGTTACCTCGATGCAGCCCCTCCTTCTCTCCGGTCGCTTGCTCCTCCTCTCCCCGGCGTCCCTCTCTCTCCGGCGAACACTCTCTCTCTCTACCCTCGCCGGCGTCGAACTCTCTCTCTCCCTCGGTTCTTCTTTCCGGCCGACCACAACAAAAACAACAAGACAAAGTGGAGCCGTAGGGTTCTTTTTCTTCTTTCTTTGTTTCCCTTTACGTTACCAACACCCTCCACAACCATATGGACTTTGTTAGTTTACTGCATGGGCCGAAACCCATGAGGGGTTTTGGCTTTTGACACAATTAGCCCCTCAACTTACAACCCTCTCGCAACTAACCAATAATTCCGACACTTCAACGATTCGACCCAACTCGACTAACCCCGTTAACGGAAACCACAATAAATTAAACTTTAAAAGAAAAGAATTAATACTAATAAATTACATACCGGGATACGGGCTTTACAATCTGTCACAAGTGTTTACATGAATTCACAGCATTCATCTATGCTTTATATGCAGAGAAAGCCCTTCAATATAGTAGTCTAAGCATGACAAGATTGCATTCATTTTGCATCTCTTGCATTTAGGGATATCAGAAGTGAAATCACTAAGGTTGCTGAATCGACACGTGTGTTTCTTTATGACAATATTGTTATCATAGTTGATGCTTTATTTGTTTTAGGGGCCGTTTATCAAAGGCTTACCCAGGTAAGCGCTTACCAAGTCACATTACCTTATCGGATGAATATGGTAAGGACCAAGAATCTTATCCGGGAAGAGCTAAGGAAAAGACCGAGAGTCTTACCTGGTAAGTGAGGGCGAAAACTCTTACCATGGTTAGCGCTTACAGGGAAAATTGTTGCATACGATACTGTTTTGGTGGTCTAAATTCTTACCGGTAAGTAAGTGATAGTATTGAATTTTACCGGTAACCGCCTACCCGAGTAAGTATTTGGTAAACGGCCCCTTAGTCATTTAGAATTTTCATTTTATGGTCCTATTTGTAGGATGTGAGGGAAATATAAATGTTACTATTCTCATTTACTTGATATGAGAGAGGTGATAAAACGAAACCAAACGAACCCAATATATCCTACTTGAAAATAAGGCATGGGGGTGGGGGCAGGATGTAGATCTGTCCTGTGTCCCAAAGGGTAGAGGGGCCGAAAAGAGATGTTATGTTTTAGGTTGTCGGTTTACACTCACCCGCAATAAAACCTAAGAGCATCTTCATTGGTTGACTAATAAGAGCATCCACAACAATAAAATTTCAAGACAATTGCAAATGTGCCACATCAGCGCCACATCAGCTTTGCAATTATCTTGAAATTATCCTCCACAACAATGAAATTTCAACCAGGGGCGGACGGAAGAAGAAGGGGTAGGGGTCTTGGGCCCCTTACCAGCCCAAGTCCAGATAGCTAAAAAATATATATTTTTACATCCAAGTTCGGTAAAATGGAGGAATGGGCCCCTACACTTATTAATTGAGGCCCCTTACTCAGTCCAACACTCTAGCCCATCGTCTCCCTTTCTTCTCCTCTCAGTCCTCTGTGCGACCAACTACCTCCTCGCGCAGCGGTGCTGTGTGATTTGCCTTGTGGACTGAATGGTCGGAGGCTTTCTTCAACCCCTCCACTCTAGTGCTTCTAGTCTTCTACTCGCCTACAGACTACTCCTGATTGGATTTACTGATTTAGGTAAAAACCTTAAACCTAATTTTTTGATTTCTACATACTACAATTCAGTTAGTTCAGTTAGTTCTACGGTTAGTTGTAATCTGAGTAATGAGCTAGCCCTCTTAACATGTGTAAACAAAACATCCACTTTTTTCTTTGATGTGCTTATGTGATAGGTGATGAAAATAGTTTTTGAATTGAGGTTTGGATGGTGTGAAAAGCTGGATTCCTGTGTCTTTTGTGGAGATGTTCATCATATTACAATTGTCCATCAAACCCTATCAAAACAAAACACCCCTTCAACGTATATATATATATAGAGAGAGAGAGAGCGCCTCCCACCAACCAAAAAACATACCTCGAAATCAACTAAAAAATGAAAAAAAAACTCTCAAAATCAACCAAAAAACCTAAAAAGTTGCTCGAAATCGATTAAAAAACTTGAAACTCCTTAAATTCAAGCAAAAAAAACTTTAAAAATCTCTTCTAACGGTGGGAATTAGGCTAAAAACACATCGACTTTAATCTACCTAAAAGGTGCCCCCAACAGAAAAAATTCCTAGATCCATCACTGATTTCAACCACTTTCTAAAGTGACACCTCATCATAAAAAACTATATTTTAATCAAATAACAACAAAAATACAATTAAATATTCTTTTATATAATTTAATACGAAATATTTTATTAATTAAATAATTATAATAAAATAAAATTACTAACAAATAAAATTATTCATACATGTTTTTCATAAACATACTCTACAAAACATCATAAAACATGATTTGATATAAAGCAATTTCTAATTTAGAAGTTGTTCCCTATAATTTCTTATACTATTCACTATCACATCAGCAAAAAGTACTTATTTGACATTTGCAAATTACCAAAACCAATTTCTAATTTAGCAATCATACTCACAACCACTATAATTTCTAAAATATAAATCCTAGTTGGCACATTTGCAATTCATATGAAATCCAAATGATATCTTTGTTGTGGATGCTCCAAGAACCTTTTTTTTGCACGTGTTCTTGTCACATCATTGCCAACTCAATAAACTAAGAACCTCTCTAAAATTCCACAATGGTCATCTCCAACCCACCACTATAACATTAAAATAGAGATCATGTTTGCTCAAACCCACCATTAAAACACTAATTGTTCGTGTGTGTAGTGGCTTTTAGAGTTTCTTGTTTTAGCGTGTGGTTGGAAGAGTTTTGTGTTTAGTGGGGATGAACCCACATTTTAAGAGGTTCGATTTGGAGATGGTCTGAAAGAACCTCCTTTTTGTAGGCACATGTATTTTTCCAATGTGGATATATAAGTCAAATATTTAAAATTAAAAAAAATATTAAACACAATAATCGAGGTAAGAGTTCTACAAGAACTCAAAATATGTAAGAATTGTCCATTATAGTAATGACTTGCTAGAACTACACTTTTTGCTTATAAGAACCACTAATCATGGATGATCGAATATCATAAATCAGTATCAACAAGATTTTTATCCCAACTAGTTGAGATAAGTCGAGAATAAAATTCAACAGGAATCACAAAGAAAAGAGAACCCCTTGCTGAAATAGCATCGTTCCATGCACTCGTATCTACAACTAATTTACTGTTTTTGTTGCATGCTTGCTCACACTCTTTTTCCGATGCTTTTGCCTCCAATGCCTTTTGCTCTCCCGTGTTTTTTCATTCATAATAATCGCAACGTTTCAAAAATCTTTTTGACAAATCTTGTCTGACTCGTATATCATTTTCGCGATCCATGAGTCTTCATGGATAGGCATGGCAACGGGGCGGGTATGGGGCGGGGATCTCCATCCCCGGCCCTGGTTTGTGATACCCTCCCCCGGCCCCGGTCAACTTTTGGTCAACATCCGCCCCCGGTTTGGACCCGGTTCCCCGACCTGGTTGGTTTTTTTGGCTTTTTAACAAATATTTTGCTGCACTATTTTTAAAATTGGGAAAAATAAATATTTTTAACAACTATCTGAGATGATTACAAATTGGAAAGGAATAAATATTTTTTAAATTTATTATATATTTTAAATATATAAAACAAATAAAATTTTAATTATATATATATATATATATATATATATACCGGGTCGGGGGATGGTCACCCTGGCCCCGGCCCCGGTTTTTTGAAAGTGGGTTTCCCCGGCCCCGGCCCCGTTACCCGGTTTGGCGAGGAATCCCCGGCCCCGGTCGGGTCGGGTGGACCGGGTTTCCCACCGGGTCGGGTCAAATTGCCATGTCTATTCATGGATACACCTTGTCCACCCCTTGGGTTAGAGGAAAGATTTCCCTACATTCTACCATTCGAGAGCCCACTTTCGAGTGAGAAGTACTAGGTATGTTTAATTTGGTTACTCAAAAACACCCAGATTTATTAGGTATGGTGATTCTAACATACATAAAATGCTGTCTTTTAAACCTTTGTTTGCTTGCTTTTTACCAGATTGTTTGTTATTTTATGTGCTACCATATTCCCAAATTATATAATAAGAATCCTAACAAAAGAAATTGTGTTATTACAGAGAATCTCTAACATATTTTCCCAAAAAATTCTAAATTTAGGGGATCAAAATTACATCCAGCTTCAACAAATTCTCCATTTTAGAGATTATAATCTTAATTATATTATTAATATATTAAATACATTTAGTTGAGGAAAATTGACTCAAATAGCCATTTTACCCAAGCAAATTGATCTTCTAGCCATTTTTATCCTATTTTTTTTATCAAAATGTTACTACTTCCGCAATATACAGGTGTGTAATTGCAGACTTAGCTCAAAAACACAAAAGAATACGAATTTGATCGATTTTTCTTAAAAAAATTGCCGACCTGGGTCGTAATTGTTTTAAGGAAAATCAATTAGATTTGTTTTTTTGTGTGTTTTTGAGTTAAGTCTGCAATTACGCACCCGTATGTTGCGGAAGTAGTGACGTAGTGACATTTGTGAAAAACTGGAAGAGGAATGACTAAGAGACCGAGTTTGTTGTGTAGAACGACTATTTGAGTCAATTTCCCTTTAGTTAAATATTATCTCTATTCTAAAATTTTAATTCAAAGATTCTTTAAACCTCTCCAACAGCTTCTCTAAAATAGTGAAAATGAATATTTTGTTCTCTATTTGACTCCAACTGATTTTCTATCTTATTTTCTAAAATAGAGGAAATAAGAAGAAGAAAAAACTCTAAGTTTAAAAAATTCTCTAAAACTTGACGGGATGTGATAAATTATTATTTTATTGATTTTCACCAATAAGATTTAACTATCATCATTTTGTATAATTCTTTTGAAAAATGCATTGGGTTGATAAAATTCTATAATATTTTAATAATATATTTAATGTTGAAATCTCTAAAATAGAGAATCTATTAGAGTAAAATGTAATTTTATTTAGAGATTTTGGTTTTTGGTTCTCTATTTTAGAGAAATTATAGATAACCTGTTGGAGTTGCTATCATAGGAAGGAATAATTAAAAATCATTTCTCTCTTCTAACCAATCATTTTTTTAAGGTAGTTTTCCAAATTTGGGTAGTTTTACCATCTCTCCTACTTTCTCCCCGGAGAAAGTTTTGGAGAATCGGTTGGAGCAAAAAACTAATGATCTCCAAAAAACTAATGAAAAAAGGGAAATTGATTGAGATAGTTATTTCTCATTCCTCAATTGATCTAGTAGCCATTTATCTCCCATTTTCCTCAAACATCACTACCTTCGCAAGTGGCAGATCGCAATTACGAAAGAGTGCACAAGTAAAAAAAAGGGTTTCTAAAATGCTCCGCAGGTGCAGGGACGCAAACTGAAAAATATTTTTAAACATGTTTGCAACTTGCAAATATAGACAAAATTATTAATTTGGTCCTTGTACTTGCGGACCATATTTAGAAACCTTTTTTTTACTTTTTCACGCCTCTGTAAATTGCGGACCTTGCGGGCCTGTTATTGCGGAGGTAGTGACATTTTTGTTAAAATCAGGAGAGAGAAAATGACTAGGAGACCACAGTGAATACATAAATGGCTATTTGGGTCAATATCCTCCAAAAAGATCACCAAAACCTACCTTTTCATTTGTTTTGAAAAATATGTCGAAAAGGCTCATAAATACTGTCTTTGTTTTCTTGTTTCAAGCAACTTTTACTATGTGTGCAAGCAAATCGTAAGCTTTTCAGGTTTCTTTTTATCACCAATGGACAAATTATATGCCAAGAACCAACATTTTGAATTGAACCAAAGAATAAGCAAAAATAAAAGGAAAGGAAATAAGAGGAGCTAGCAATCTGGCTTACAAACTAGTGCTATTTTCATTAAAGCATAAAGATGCAAAGTACATAATGGCATCATCCATTAGTCTTCAATATTTTTTGGTACCATCATGGTAAAATGTTCTAAAAGACCTAGAAACCAAGGTGGAATTTTTGGTCGTACGTTGATGCATCGTAATAATTCATTAGATGACCTTATTTTTAAGTGAGATATACTGAATATGTTTGGTTTGATTTGGTTTTATGATTCAATTTTAAGGTCTCTTAAACCCAACCATATGAAACCAAGCTGGACAACGTCGATATAAAGTTTTGTTCCACAAGAGCCTGGTCAAATCTGATAACGTTCAGTTCAAACTTTTTTCGAATTTCATTTTCTTTAATTGATCCTAGCTACGCCATGCGTTCAATAAAAAATCTGGAAAGGAAAGCAGCACAGATGACAATGTTCCATTCAATTAGAGAACATTCTGTTAACCATATATCTCCTTATGTTTTGAGATAGATGGTGCAAGCCCATAAGCATCGGGGATTCTTGATGAATTATGAATTCACTCTCATTTTGTCGACTAGTTTTAATTTTGATATAATAAAAACCGTTAGTTTTTTCTTGTATTAACAAAATTATCTATTAATAACAATACTAATATCAAAAATTGATATAACTGATTCTTGTTTATAAGCTAGAGATGAATATTTGTACCAGACATGATAGAATGGACTAGACTGGATGAAGATCGGTTCATGGCGTTATTTGTCCTGACAAGGTTGGATCGGTCAGTAATTTGAAGTGCTTTGATATTTTAAAAAAAGCGCCTCAAATTTCATCTATGTCATGTCAACGTACGTTAATGTTCTGAAAGTAACAATATTAAAAGTATCTTCAAGATGGTTTTTCAAAACATAAACCAAATCAAAATATGTGTAATTTGTTGTAACTTGGCTTTATAAGCATGAAACTGTAGTTAATGTTGAAATTTAAGTCATATGACTTTTATGTTATATGTACAACTCTCACAATTACTACAAAGCACCGAGTTACACTTTATACCCTTAGAATTAGTTATCCAATTTACTTTTAATCTCTTACTTTTTCATTTTTTATTTTACATCATTATCATATTAACATAAATAATCGTATATGAACAAGAATGCATTAAAAAATAGAGTGAATTATGGATTTGGTCCCTGTGCTTTGATGGTTTTTGTGACTAAAGTCCCTATACTATGTTTATTGTGGATTTGGTCCTTGTGGTATTCAGTTTTTCTTGGCCATGGTCCCTCGACTAACGTTTTCGTTAACTTCGTTAAGTTAAGGACCATTTTAGCCATTTTTCTAAATTTTGTCTTTCTACTATAAAAAAAGTAAAACAATATTTGTATACACACACAAATATATACATATATAACTATAGACACACAAATATATATATATATATATAATTATACACAAATATATGTATATATATACATAACGATATATAACAATTTAATTTTATCATTTTATTGTAATGGTGGAAACAGATATGGTTTTATTGTTATAATGTAATTAAAATTTTGATTTAAACAAATCAAATCATAAGATTTATGATTTGATTTGTTTAAATCAAAATTTTAATTACATTATAACAATAAAACCATATCTGTTTCCACCATTACAATAAAATGATAAAATTAAATTGTTATATATCGTTATGTATATATATACATATATTTGTGTATAATTATATATATATATATATATTTGTGTGTCTATAGTTATATATGTATATATTTGTGTGTGTATACAAATATTGTTTTACTTTTTTTATAGTAGAAAGACAAAATTTAGAAAAATGGCTAAAATGGTCCTTAACTTAACGAAGTTAACGAAAACGTTAGTCGAGGGACCATGGCCAAGAAAAACTGAATACCACAAGGACCAAATCCACAATAAACATAGTATAGGGACTTTAGTCACAAAAACCATCAAAGCACAGGGACCAAATCCACAATTCCACCATTGTAATCGTCTCATCAATATCTTCGAAATGAGTCCAATATTGAATATTTTTGGATTTAATCATATTATTAAATATCATGAACATGTACGAATTAATTTGTTTTATATCCCTTACATTATTCATTTTCATTTTACACCCTTATAATATTAAAAATACATAATCATAGTTTAACTAAAACATATTAATATATGCATTTTTTTACAAATTATATTATTACAATATACTCGTCAATAATTTCAAAATAAGTTTATTATTGAATATTTTTTTAACTTAATAATATTGTGAAATATCATAAATACGTATCAAGATTTTTCAACAATGACGTACCGAGATTTTTTTTAAACTTGTACATTTTACGCTCTTATCTATATTTATATATTATACTCCTTTAAAAATAATTCCATTTACGGTTATTCTTGAATTTTTAAGAAGTACAAATCTCAATACATCATGTACAAGTTTAAAAGCTTTAAAACCTCCAACGTTCAACATGAAAATTAAAAATAAAATTATTTTTTATTTTTAAATTACACTTTATACCATTATAATTAGTTATTTAATTTACTTTATATCCCCTCTTCTTTCATTTTTCATTTTACATCCTTATCATGTCAACTAGGGGTGTACAAAAAACCGTCAACCCACGAAACCCGACCAACCCAACCCGCTAACAACCCAATTAAACCCAACCCGCTGAGCCGCCAAACAGCCAAACCGCTAATTATAAGGGTTGAAATTGGGTTAGGAAAACTCAACCCAGCCCAAACCGCCAACCCGCCGCTAATATTTTTTATTTTAATAAAAAATACTTTATATATATATATATATACACACACACACGATACTTGAAGGTGCAACCCAAATAAAAAAATTAATAATTGTCAACTAGTATAATTCATGAGGTCCAACTTACTTTATAATAACAATTCAAAATACTTACCATTGAACAAGGGTTGCATCTTAAGATAATAATTGTTAGATAGTAAAAGAATTGGTGCAAGTTTTTGTGAAATCACTTAATAAACCAATGTAAAAATTATTTGGATAGTGTGTGGGATAAGAAATAAAAATTGCTTAGCTTTCGGTGTCATTTAATAAAGAGAGATACTGAAAAGTCGTGGCTAGGTTTGTGGTTAAGGACGAACAACTTACGCTTTTGAATTGGATGCTACAATTTACGCTTTTGAAGTTTAAGACTTAAGAATTTTAATATCTATTTGGATGCTTGTAATAACTAATAACTTTGTTGGGTATATTTTTAGTTTAATTTGTCGTATTTCAATCGTGAACTTTATGTATACTACCAAACCGCTCAACCCGTCCAACCCGCCACAACCCGCAAGGGTTGGGTTGGGTTGGGTTATACTTTTGAATGGGTTGGGTTGGGTTGAGATTTTCCAAGCCGCCATAATTGGGTTGGGTTGTAAATATGTAAAAAACCGTCCAACCCAACCCGCGTACACCCCTAATATCAACATACATAAACTAAAATACATTAAACAAATATGTTTTTCTTTTTTTATAAATTATACTTTTATAACCGTTCATCAAAACCTTCAAAATGAGCACAAATGTTATGGGTTTGAAAACCCACTATCGAACGAATATTTTTCAATTTTTTTGACCAATTAACCATATTGACCTTTAATTTTATACATCTGATATGCGATTTAAAAGCGAATAAATATGAACACGAAACAAAATTATTTTTTCGAATTCTCGGCTTTAGATTCGAGATACTTTGCGCTGCATCGCTCACAGGTACGCATCTAGTGTAGAAATAGTCATGAAACTTTGTCCGGTCGAAATGAAGCTTGCTGAATAATGATTAATGTTTGGGATTTAAATGAATGTTTTAAAAACTTGTCTTTGATTATTGTTCTTTAAAGTAGAAAAAACTAGAGAAAACTTAAGTTCAATTCCTTAAAACTTGAGATGTTGAGAGATAAATTAAATTTTTTATCCATTTATATTAACGAGATTAAATTATTATTATTATTATTATTAACATTATTATTATTAGGGAAATTAATTAAAATGCCACAAGTTTAACTTTGTTTTACCAAAATACCCTAAATCTCTTTCAGTTTGCAAAAATGCCACAAACTTCCGCGGTGGGCCCCGCGATCGCGGGCCCACACCCACGTGTCACGAAGTTTCGGCCTGGCCCGTGGTGGTTCCCCGCGATGGGCCAGCGATAGGCCAAAATTGTCACCGCGGCCATAGTTGGACATTTTGCCCAAACCTGGGTGACACGTGGGCTGGGCCCGCGATCGCAGGGCCCACCGTGGAAATTTAGGGCATTTTGGTAAACCGGTAGAGATTTAGGGTATTTTGATAAGAAGAGGTCAAACTTAGGGTATTTTAATTAATTTCCCTTATTATTATTATTATTATTATTATTAGGATCTATAAACTTTTGAAAAGTGTAATGAGATGATAGTTTAAAGAATATTTTAATAATATAGTGAATGTTCAAATATCTAAAATAAAGAATTTATTTAAGTTAAAGATTATTTTTTTATAGAGTTTCACTTTTGTTTCTATACTTTATAAAAGTTACAAAAAATAGGTTGAAGTTAAGTATAAATTTTTAGATGGTTTAGATGGTATTTTATAAAAACTACAGTAAATTGTGGATTTAGTCCTTGTGTTTTGATGTTTTCTTTTATTATGGTCTTTATGGTATATGTTTATTGTGGATTTGGTTCTTGTGGTATTCAATTTGTCTTGGTCATTGTCCCTTTGACTAACGTCTTCGTTAACTTCGTTAAATCAATGGTTATTTTAGCCTTTTTCTTATTCTTTTGTCTTACTTTTATAAAAAAGTAAAAACAATATTTTTAAGCACATATATATATAATGGATCAAAATAAATAAAATAAGATATTATTTTATAATTTGATTTTTTAAATTATACAAAATACTATATAATTTTATTGTGTTAGTATTTTTGCCTATATTTGGGTAAGAAAACCTCGTTGAAGTTTATGTAAGAATTTATTCAATTTTATGTTCCAAAAATTAAAGTATGTGTGAATCTTTACTTCGATAATAAGTTTGGTTATTGTAATAAGAGTGAATTACGGATTTAATCCATGTGGTCTTTGAAAAATTATGACTAACGTCCCTAAACTCGATTAATTATGGATATGGTCCATGTGGTTTTCATTTTTGCATTACTAGGGTCCCTCTCACTAACAGAATCCGTTAACTAAGTTAACTCAAGGCTAAAAAGACCAAAATACCCTTGTTTTTGACTTTTATTATTAAAAAATAAAAAAGTTTGAATATATATCACTTTTTATATTTATTCTTATATATACACACATATATGCGTAGACATATATACACCGTATACAACCAAAGGATTTTTATTGGAATGTTCACAAAAAAACCCCACATGGAACAGATATGTGTGTCGATATTGATGGATTTAGAACAAGAACAGAGTTGGGTAGATGAAAGAAGGAATGATGAAGAGTGTGATCGATATGGGTGGAGGATTGTGGTGGTCATAATGGTCAACGAAGATGGGTGGTGTTCAACAGTGGCAGAGAGGAAGGAGACGAGCGAAGTGGGATTGTTGTTCGTTATAGGTCACGTCGAGTCACAGTAAGGAAGGGAGGGGTCACGACAATGAAGACAGTGGATGGATATGACGAAGGTTGCAGGTTTATGGCTAGAGGTGAGAGAAGACAACGTGGGCAGATTGAGATTTGTTCCAGAAGGGTGGAGGAGAATGTGACCATCGTAGGGGGGGAAATAAAGGCAGTGGTCACCGATAAGGGAGCGAAGGGAAAAAGTCGATGTAGTAACCGTGTCCAAATAAAAAGAGTTTCAAGCCTTGTGGTGGAAATGTAATAAGATGGAAGTTGAGGGGCTATTTGTTAATAATTGGGATGAGGTATATAAGGGCACAAAACCCTAGAAACATTCCATTTTGGCTGAATTTGTGTGTGTGTTGGCGGCTGTTTTGGGAGAGAAGGGGAAGAAAGGCATTTTTGAGTTCTTGGGCATTTTGGGAGAGAAAGGAGCATCAAGCTTGGAATCAAAGGGAAGAGGTGTGTTGGGGATTCGTTTTCTGTAAGGAATCCATCAGGTAACTTCACTCTCTTCATCTTTCAGCTGAGAAATCTGTGGGTTGGTTGAAGTATTTTGTGGGTTTTTGTTTAAAGTTGGGTTTGGAGCTTAATGGGAGAAATTGGGCATTTTAATGTGTTATTACTGTTAAGAGTTCAGTAAGTGGTGAGTCTAGTGACCTTGGGGTGATTGCTAATCCTTATTTCTCGAGATTTCGAGCTTGCCTGTGATTTCTCGGTCGAATTAAGGGTCAGGTCGACGTCCGGATAACTTCCTGGACGTCCGGATACCTTCAATAGAAGAAGGTGTTCGGGTAAGCACCCGGAGATCATGTTGTCCGGATAGAAGTGTTGTCCGGATGAGTGTGTTGTCCGGATGAGTATGTTGCCCGGATAGAAGCGTTGTCCGGATGAGTGTGTTGTCTGGATAGAAGTGTTGTCCGGATGAGTGTGTTGTCCGGATGGGTATGTTGTCCGGATAGGGTGTTGTCCGGATAAGGGTGCTGTCCGGATAAGGGTGTTGTCCGGATAGGTGTGTTGTCCGGATAGGTGTGTTGTCCGGATAGAGGTGCCGTCCGGATAGGTGTTGTCCGGATAAAGGTGTTGTCCGGATAGGGTAGTGTGTCCGGATAGTTGAGCTGTCAACTTATGTGTTTACCCTTTCGCTCAGGTAGACCATCTGGAAGTGCAGGTCAGAGTAGGAAAGGATCGTAAGCGTAACAGGTGAGTTTTCTAACTGAAGCTTGATGGTACTTGTTCATTTACTCGTACATGTGCGTTTGCTTAATATAGGTTGCATATAAATTACTTATGCTTGGTGCGAGGTATATGGGGGGGGGCGTATCCCAATCATTAAGGTGTGATGCTTATGGGGGGGGTGTCCCATATGTTGTGGTATGACGCTTATGGGGGGGGGGGTGACCCATATGTCATAGTGTGATGCTTATGGGGGGTGTGTCCCATCTGTTGTGGCATGACGCTCATGGGGGTGTGACTCATATGTCATAGTGTGATGCTTATGGGGGTGTGTCCCATATGTTGTAGTATGACTCTCATGGGGGGTGTGACCCATATGTCATAGTGTGATGCTTATGGGGGTGTGTCCCATCTGTTGTGGTATGACGCTTATGGGGGGGGGGGGGTCGCCCATATGACATGGTGTGACGGATATATGGGGGGTGTGTCTCATACGAGGGTGATTGAGCGCCCTGGGATCAAGCCACGGGTGTGTGTGACTGGATGGACGATTTGGTCAATTGTGTGAATGTTATTAACCAAACTTCATATTGATTTATGTTTCGCATAACTCTTTAATTGCTATATGTGGTGTGGATGTAACTGAGGGATCTCACTAGACCTTGTGGTCTAACCCTCGCATTTTCAAAACTGAAACCCTTTTTCAGGTAAGCAGGTTAAGTGCGGTTCCTCTAGTGGTAAAGAGAAGGCGTAAGGGCGGGCGTGGCTTGCATTAGTGGACTTCCCTACACTTCAGTATTTAGATACTCTCAGTTGGAATAGGGTTATTTCCGCAAACCCAAATTTTGGAATTTTGTTGATGTGAACCTTTGGTCATGTTTTGGCGATATATATATAATGTCTTAAATTTGGCATGCTTTGGAGTGGGTTGTTACAGTTGGTATCAGAGCCGTAGTTTAAGGGATTTAGGTGACCGGATGGGCCTAAACTTAAACTGTAGAAGTACAACTGAGAATGTAGGAAGGCCTAGGAAGACCTCACTGGGAAGCGTGAATAACAGGGTGGTGAAAACTATCATGTAAGGTAAGTTCGGGATTACACCTGGCCAATGTAATTGTGAATTTACAGGTGCATGACGGCGATCATTCTTGCCTTGTTATTTTGGGACGGTTGTTAATCTGTGTTGTGTGTAAAGTTTAACCTTGTCATTATGGCAACGGTTTAGTGTGTTGTGCAGATTATTCTTGGCGTGATTGATGATACTACCTAGAAGAGGCATCGTATTCGATATGAGTGTCCGTGTGAAGTAGAACCTTTAGAGTTCTTAAGGGAAATAAATGATTAGAGATGAGCTCCTAATGAGTCCTTATTCTGGGAGTCCCCGATGTCGGGGAATTGAGATCTTGAGAGTTTCAACTCAAGGATCGGATAGTGGAGATGTGCCGTCTCACTCTCGAGTTAGTGGAAGAGTGACAGGAGTGGATGAGAAGTGATAGATGCATGGATTGGTAACACTGGTGTCGGTCAACCATTTTGGACCGAGGTGAAGCCGTATTTATAGTCAAGTGGACTGTGGGGTTGGAGCATCCAAGTGTGAAGGAAAGTATCGGTACCGAAGGTTGTTTCTAATGTAAGGAACCGAATGGTTTGGATGGAAGTAGGGTGTCGGCGTCGAGTTGTTGTAACTGCAAAAAGGTTAACCCTGTTGGAGCAAATAGCCTTCAATGTTAAGTGAGTCATACATTGTTCGAGGTGTAAATTGGCTAAGTCGGGGGGTGTGGCCCGCCAGCTCGTGTCGGAAGGTGTGACCCGTTTATGCTAAGGGTAGTGTGGCCCTGTAAGGCAGCATGAGACTGACTCGTTGTCACCCTAGGGTGACTTTAGGGTGCCAATTTATAAAGGGGCGGACCTTATTCCGTGGATGTTTTATAAAGGGGCGGACCTTATTCCGTGGATGTTTTATAAAGGGGCGGACCTTATTCCGTGGATGTTTTATAAAGGGGCGGACCTTATTCCGTGGATGTTTTATAAAGGGGCGGACCTTATTCCGTGAACGTTTTATAAACGGACCTATATCCGTGTATGATTTTATGAACTCGCTAGGTAGTAAGCGATATCGGGCCTAAGAAGGTGCGAAGTTCCGGGAGTGGAAAATGTGGTTGAGTCGTCGATGGTTGATTTGTGATCTTAGTGTTACAGTATAGGGAGGACCGTGTCTACCTGTAGTCTTGGTCTTTGACCATAGAAATGCTTGTGTGGTGGGAGTCCTTACTCTTTTGGTAAGTTGACATATGACTGTCGACGGGGGAGGTGTGTCCCGGGTGATTTCGAAGTAGACAAATTACTTTGAAAGGTAACGTCGTGGTATGTGAATGAAACGGTATCGGCATGAAGCCGGGGTCGTGGTTAACTTGCCTTTAGACTAATTGTCAGGCATTGAGGTTGAAGTCAGCGGCGGGTGTTGAATTCGTTGTCGAGAGATTTGAATTTGAAAGGTTGCCTTTGAGTGATCACTTTGTCGGGTATGTGCGCGGAGATGAGAGGTCGGTGTGGAAAGGTATGCATCTGTCAAGAGGATGGACCGCCTTTTGTAAATATCCTGAAAGTGGAGATGTGTTAGTAGGATAAGTGATTCATCCTATATGGCGATTATGTCATTTGCGAAGGAGGTGGTTAGCTAACTAATGTGGGACAAGTAGACTATGTTGGATTGCAAGGGTGTGTCTTATAGTTTGATTTACTTGAGCGTGTCTCAAGTGGATCCGAAGAGTCGGTCGGAATTTAGGGCTCGGTTGAGTGAGGTAGACGGTCATAATTTTGTGGTTCATCTAGATGGGAGGAAGGCAAAGTTGGGAGTTTCTAAATCAAAGCTTGATAGTACCTGTTTGTTAGTTGAACGTGCATACTTATTATTGCGTGTTTGCATCTGGTTTATATAAGTGTGTAAATCTCAGGTTGATGGTGTAAAATACATGGGGGGTGCGTCCCATGTGGTTTGTTCGAATAGACTTGGTCGGTTCCCAAGGGCAGGTGTGAGCCCTAGTTCAGGTCACAGGTGTGTAGTGACCAACCAGGAATTTCCGTTATTCGTGTGAGGATGTTGAATTTCAAGATTAGTTATTGCGTAATGTTTTCGCCAACTCTTTCTAATATATGTGATGTTTGGCGGGAGAAAGCATGGCCTAGTGAGCGGACAGTAGTCGTGAGGATAGAACCTCTAGTGTGTGGGGTTGTGTAGATATTAGACCTGGCAAACGGGTCGTGTCGTGTCGGGTTCGTGTCGGGTTCACGGGTTAAACGGGTTGGGAGTGTCAAACCCGAACACGACACGTTTAATAAACGGGTCAGAATATCGCAACCTGAACACGACCTGATTTAACCCGCCTAACCCGACACGACACGATTAACCCGTTTAACCTCTTAACCCATTAAACCCACAAACCCGTTAACCCGATTAACCCGTTTACTTAACCCGACACGACACGATTAACCCGTTTAACCTCTTAACCCATTAAACCCGCAAACCCGTTAACCCGATTAACCCGTTTCGTAAGAAGGAATTTTTGTTCAATATATATAGGACTGTAAACGAACCGAACGAACACGAACAAAGACTTGTTCATGTTCGTTAGAAAAAAGATATGTTCGTGTTCATTTACGTTCGCACAAACACAAAAAAATCGCAAAATAAACTTAAAGGTACACCGACTTTAAAAGGGTGCTCCAATCAAATTTTTAACTCAGTTCAAGCCAACCGGCAAGCAAACCAGCTCAAGCCAATTGTTTCACTCAAACAAATGAGGATGGCAATTCAAAATGTGGAAGGGATGAGGGGTATTTATAGTTGAGAGTAAGGGTTGTGGTTTGAAATTTGGGCGATGTGGGATGAAATCTGATGAGAAAAATGGGTTGGTTCACTTGAGGTATCCCACATCGAAAGTTTTATAGCAAAATTAATCTTGGAACCATGTATATAAGTGAAGCCAAACTAGTTCCTCTGATTTGTTTTATTTTTCCATAAACCAATTACTTTTAATTGTAATTATAATTATAATAATAATTATAATATATAATAATAATAATTAAATTATAGTTATTTTTTCTTAAACATATATTTAATTTTTAACTTATATATATAAACGGGTTACTCGGGTCATTTTCGAGTTGAAATGGTTGACCCTAACCTTACCCGTTTAATTTTCGTGTCGTGTCGTGTCAACCCGTTTACTTAAACGAGTTGAAATGTATTACCCAAACCTGTTTAATTCGTGTCGGGTTCGTGTCGAGTTAGCGTGTCGTGTCATTTTTTGCCAGGTCTAGTAGATATGAAGGCGGTAACTTATATTTAGTAAGCATGCGAAGCATGGTGGAAATGAAGTGTTGTGAGGTTAAGTGGTGGATTAGTGTTGTTATGAGATGAGCGTAAGTGGAGATCCTTGCTCGGGATTTGTTGATAAGTTGTTCGATGTGGCTAAAGTTGGGTGTGGTGCTTTTATCCGAAAACAAGAGATTGGGGTGGAAGTTGGTGGCTAGCTAAGAGGGAGACGGTGTGATCTTGGATTGAGTAGTTTACAGTGTTTCGTTGTAGATATGAAATCTTTGGGCATACTTGACTAATCCTTTTTTATAAAGGAAATGCAAAGGGGTGAGTTAATATCTTTGAGGAATGAGAAATGTGTGGTCGCTTCGAACATCGAGTGTGTTTCGGATTGACTGGGTGGAGTTTCTCGTATGAAAGATGGTGAAACTGTTGGTTGGGCATAGTAACCGTTGAAATTGCGTGTATGGAGTGGTAAATGTTGGATGAGAAATGTCCATAGGGTAATTGGGACGGTAGGTTGGGATGGGTGTGTAAGCGTGAAGTAGAAGGTGTGGCAAGTGGCACGAAAAGTGGAAGCAATGTTTTCAAGAACGTCACCGTCGGGTGCATGAACTCCTAGTGGGAGCATGAGAAAGGGGGATTGGCATGTATGTGATTGGTTTTCGAGTCAAGGAAAGTCAGCTTGTGTGGTTGATCAAGAGTGTGCACCTCCCCGTGAGCCGATCTTTGGAATCGTGTTTTATGAGTGAAAAGGAAGTGGAAGGATGTAGTCGAAAGTAGTGTTCGCGAAAAGGACCATTGGAGTGGACTTGGTTGTAGTGTGAGAAATGTTCCAAGTAAACTTTGTCGCTCAGTGTTAAGCTAGTAAGAATACTTTTTGTGTGAGCATAGTTGCTCCTTGCTGGTAGCAGGTGAACCCTGAATTATCTCTCATGTGGATGGACGACTGTTAGATGCAAGGAGAATTCGGATGCGTGACTTCAAGATTGGTTCGGGTTGGATTGATGGGTACGTTAGATGTTAAAGTGTGTAGGTTTCTACTTTTGGCTCTGTATAGTGTGGGGGTGTTGCTATGGCGGAAGGGTGTGGATTGATTATTATTGATGAACCGTGGGCAACACAGTTCAGGTGAGAAAGTGTTATCTGCCTTATACGTGTATTGAGATGGGGAAAGTGATCGTAGAATTGTGTGTTATCAGTCAAAGAGGATTATGTCTGTGATCTAAGGTGATACTCGAGGTTGGTCTTGTGCTAGGTTGGTGAATTGAAGGTTCGTTAAGAAATGGATGTTGTTGTGGCCCTAACCGTTGTAACTTGTGCTGTCACGGGATTGAAGTTGTGGACGAAAATTCTAAATTTGTTGCAACCGTGCGTCTAAGTGTGTGGACGGTACCATGTACCGTTGACCTGAGGCGTCATAGTTGTGGTACGCAAATTTCCTAGAGTAGGAGTTGTAATCATTCGAAAGTGTGGAAATTGTTGGCGTACGCTTTGTTGTTGAAGGGTTATGCATGTGGACAGTAAGGCCCGGAAATCAAGAAATAGGGAGACTCGTCTAGTGAGGGTTCAGTGGAGGTATCATAAGGGACAAGAGGCTACGTGGGAAGTGGAGTCGGATATGATGTCCAGGTACCCTCATCTTTTCGAGAATGGAATTCCGGGGACAGAATTCTTTTGAGGGGGGAGTGTTGTAGTAACCGTGTCCAAATAAAAAGAGTTTCAAGCCTTGTGGTGGAAATGTAATAAGATGGAAGTTGAGGGGCTATTTGTTAATAATTGGGATGAGGTATATAAGGGCACAAAACCCTAGAAACATTCCATTTTGGCTGAATTTGTGTGTGTGTTGGCGGCTGTTTTGGGAGAGAAGAGGAAGAAAGGCATTTTTGAGTTCTTGGGCATTTTGGGAGAGAAAGGAGCATCAAGCTTGGAATCAAAGGGAAGAGGTGTGTTGGGGATTCATTTTCTGTAAGGAATCCATCAGGTAACTTCACTCTCTTCATCTTTCAGCTGAGAAATCTGTGGGTTGGTTGAAGTATTTTGTGGGTTTTTGTTTAAAGTTGGGTTTAGAGCTTAATGGGAGAAATTGGGCATTTTAATGTGTTATTACTGTTAAGAGTTCAGTAAGTGGTGAGTCTAGTGACCTTGGGGTGATTGCTAATCCTTATTTCTCGAGATTTCGAGCTTGCCTGTGATTTCTCGGTCGAATTAAGGGTCAGGTCGACGTCCGGATAACTTCCTGGACGTCCGGATACTTTCAATAGAAGAAGGTGTCCGGGTAAGCACCCGGAGATCATGTTGTCCGGATAGAAGTGTTGTCCGGATGAGTGTGTTGTCCGGATGAGTATGTTGCCCGGATAGAAGCGTTGTCCGGATGAGTGTGTTGTCCGGATAGAAGTGTTGTCCGGATGAGTGTGTTGTCCGGATAGGGTGTTGTCCGGATAAGGGTGCTGTCCGGATAAGGGTGTTGTCCGGATAGGGGTGTTGTCCGGATAGGTGTGTTGTCCGGATAGGTGTGTTGTCCGGATAGGTGTCGTCCGGATAGGTGTTGTCCGGATAAAGGTGTTGTCCGGATAGGGTAGTGTGTCCGGATAGTTGAGTTGTCAACTTATGCGTTTACCCTTTCGCTCAGGTAGACCATCTGGAAGTGAAGGTCAGAGTAGGAAAGGATCGTAAGCGTAACAGGTGAGTTTTCTAACTGAAGCTTGATGGTACTTGTTCATTTACTCGTACATGTGCGTTTGCTTAATATATGTTGCATATAAATTACTTATGCTTGGTGCGAGGTATATGGGGGGGGGGGGGGGGCGTGTCCCAATCATTAAGGTGTGATGCTTATGGGGGGTGTCCCATATGTTGTGGTATGACGCTTATGGGGGGTGTGACTCATATGTCATAGTGTGATGCTTATGGGGGGGGTGTCCCATCTGTTGTGGCATGACGCTCATGGGGGGTGTGACCCATATGTCATAGTGTGATGCTTATGGGGTGTGTGTCCCATATGTTGTGGTATGACGCTCATGGGGGGTGTGACCCATATGTCATAGTGTGATGCTTATGGGGGGTGTGTCCCATCTGTTGTGGTATGACGCTTATGGGGGGGGTGTCGCCCATATGACATGGTGTGACGGATATATGGGGGGTGTGTCCCATACGAGGGTGATTGAGCTCACTGGGATCAAGCCACGGGTGTGTGTGACTGGATGGACGATTTGGTCAATTGTGTGAATGTTATTAACCAAACTTCATATTGATTTATGTTTCGCATAACTCTTTAATTGCTATATGTGGTGTGGATGTAACTGAGGGATCTCACTAGACCTTGTGGTCTAACCCTCGCATTTTCAAAACTGAAACCCTTTTTCAGGTAAGCAGGTTAAGTGCGGTTCCTCTAGTGGTAAAGAGAAGGCGTAAGGGCGGGCGTGGCTTGCATTAGTGGACTTCCCTACACTTCAGTATTTAGATACTCTCAGTTGGAATAGGGTTATTTCCGCAAACCCAAATTTTGGAATTTTGTTGATGTGAACCTTTGGTCATGTTTTGGCGATATATATATAATGTCTTAAATTTGGCATGCTTTGGAGTGGGTTGTTACAGTCGATGGTCACCCGGTGAGAAAGAAGAGAGAAAGAGGCGGTGAAGAGAGGAGAGAAATAGGAGGTGGTCGCCGATAAAAGGAAGAGATAAAGCGGCGGTAGTCGCTGGTGAAAGGAAGAGAGAAAGTAGGGAGGATGAACTGTAAAAAAGTATACATATGTGTGTATAACATATAAATAATATGTTTGTGTGTATTATGCATATATATATATATAGGTAGGTTCAAATGAAAAACTCATTTTTCATTGTGCACGTGAGGACCAAGTTTAGCCATTGACCAAAATTTAGAAGATTAATCAGTGGTTAAAACGTAATAAGATTAATTGAGAAAGGATTAGGGGCACATCTGGAAATTTGAATAGTGACTACCTTATTTGACCTTTTAATTAAAAAACTTTTACCCCTTAAAGTTTAAAATAAGATTTCTTAAAAACTACTAATATTTTAATCTAACAAATTACATCAAAAACAACAACAATTTCGTGCTCTTCGATATGACATCCATCTTGATATAGTTTTTTTAACCGTTTTTTACGTGAAATGCTATATATGTGTTATATTCATTATGAATATGTATGTACGTCCCCGGGTGTCCACATTCAATATCAATAACAAAGGTGAATGTTTATTCACTATCCATGTTGAATAATACAATATCCAGGATTAATAATACAACATTCAGGATGAATAATATACGAATTCAAGATTCATGTATTATTCATCATGAATAGTGTATTTTTCACCCTGAATGTTGTAGTATTCATCTTGAATGATACATTATTCATGATGAATAATATATGAATGACGCGTGAAGGTGTGGACATATAGCGCACTCTCTTTTGTTCCCCAATTCACAACCGAAACTTGGTTTTATTCATTATAAATATATATGCACATCCTCATGTGTTCACATTCAGTATGAATAACAAAGATAAATATTCATTCACTATTCATGATAAATAATACAGTATTTAGGATGAATTATACAACATTCAAGATGAATAAGACACAAATTCATGAATCATGTATTATTCACCCTGAATGTTGTATTATTCATTCTGAATGATACATTGTTCATTATGAATAATACATTAATGAGCCGTGAAGGTGTGGAGACGTGGCAGACTCTTTTTTGTTCCCTGGTTCACAACCGAAACTCGATAGGTTCTCGATTTGTCTCGATGTGTAACACCACGAAAATCCTACTAATGTCGAGTATGTAAATAAGTAGATATATTTGGTTGTGATGTCGACTTTTAATGTGTTATGTTGATATGGTATATTACTGACGAAATCGTGTGTGATGTCACTGTGCGTGTGACAAGGAAGACCAAGGAAATCGGGTCCGGTACCTACTCGGCGACTGTGACCAGCGACTGTGACACAAGGTCACTATCGCGGTCATAGTCGCGACGCTTGTACCGTAGGTGGTATAGGAAGGGCGACTATGACTCGCGACTGTGACACATGTCACTATCGCACGTCAAGGTCGCGGTAGGTGTACCGTAAGTGGGGAGCCCGGGGCGACTATGCTCGCGACTATGCCATTGAGCATAGTCGCACGTCAATGTCGTGGTATGCTGCAGGGGGTATAAAAATGGGACTTACGGGATTTTAGCTCATTTTTAGGTTGGAAGCATTTTGGCAGCCGTTTTTCTTCCCCTCTCAAGGTAGGGTTTCACCCTTCATCCTCTCCTTCCATTAATTCTTGGTTGTTGGGACATTTATGAACATTTATGTTGGTTTTTAGGTTGTCAATCTCATTTAAGTACAAGGGTTTTGCTTCTCATCCAAGAATCAACTCCATCCATTTCATTCAAGGGTTTGTACTTCAATAAACCCTCTAAGGTGAGTTCCTTTCCAAACCCAACTCATATACATGCTATATATATATATATATATTCTAGTTAAAATGACGTTTCTATCTTCATACTCCATGATTCCTACTTTTGACCTAAAATGGGTTGGATGAATTTTTATGGTTTTTTTGGGTAGAGTATTTGAAATGTTTAAATACACTACGTTCTTGGTTTCCTCATGATTGTCCACCTATATGGTTTATTTTGATGAATAAAAATGATTTTGACCATTGTAGGTCAAAATCTAGGGTTTTGATAAATTTGGGGATTTTGCTATAAACATTGTGAAAAAGGGTTTTGGTGTTGGAATAAGGACTGGTTTCTGACCATGGAAGTTATGACATTATCTTACCTAATGTAGATTATATTTGAAGACATCCCCATAATTAAATATGTGTTTATTATTGTCGTTTATGGTCATAAAGTTTACTCACATGGTAATAATGATATTGATGTGTCGAGAGTCATGACAATGTAGTTTGAGTGTAATGGATCCATAGGCACTAGAGTTGTAGCACGGAATAGGCATCGGGATTCATGATAAGTAAGGTGTGGACCTATATGGTCGGGCATCGTCTCATGAGCAGTAAGATGTAATTCCAAAGTGTTGTTTTGTGGATTTGGAGTGACCCAATGTATAGACCTGTAGTGGTTGAAATTGGGGACTCACAAGTTATAGACTCTTCGGGGCTGCGCTTGTTTCCAGTTGTTCACATGTGATTAATACTACTAACGAATATGTGGCTACCTTGTCTTATGCAATGGCTTCTGACTAGCGGATTTTCCATCACCACTTGAGGCATGGAATGTTAAATAACTTCTACGTTGGGGTTCCTTATGCTTTCTATCGTACCTCAATCCAATCTTTTTATTATTGATTTCAGGTTCTTATTTTCAACGTGTTAGACTAACACTTCTTCTTTTGGATGTGTTGGTAGGACCTTCAAGAGGTGGGGCTCCTCGGCCTTGAGTGAAGAGTCATGATGGATGATAGCATTTTTGGGAGTACATAGAGGCGTACATGATAGAATATCAATATAAATTTTGGTAGCAATTAGACAACACCCGAATGTAATCTAAGGCTTGTTGGTTTAGATTATTAGGTTGTTGGATCGTGATTTGCTCGTTATTGTTGCATTGTAAACGTCATACTTTATTTCCCCTTTAATGGGTGATTTGTCTATGTTAGTCATACTTTTTCCGTAATTCCGCAGGTTTTAAATTTTCCGATTTTTAGGGTGTTACACGATGGGTGTTGTGTTACGGTGATAAAGAACGATATGCCTAACGACGTTGAAGAAAAATGTTGAAGAAGGTGATGTCTTACGGACTTACGGTGTCGAGGTGTTGTACACACTTGAACGTACATAAATATTCATGATGAATATAACACACATATAGCATTTCACGTAGAAAACGGTTAAAACAAAAAAAGGATATTTCGAGATGGATGTCATAACGAAGAACACGAAATTCTCGCAGGGTCGTCCCTAGGGGAGGGCGGGACGGGCGCACGCCTAGGGCCCAAAGGTAATAGAGGTCCAAATTTTTTAAGTATGTACTATATAGTAGTAGTAAGAAAAATTTGTAGTAAAAAAGACCAAAACATTTAGTATATAATAGAACCCAAAAAAGAATTTAACATTATATTAAGGGTCAAAACATGTATTAATAGTTACATTGGACAATAAAATTTGTAAAAGTTAATTGGTCTTTCATTTGCTTATTATTTTTCTAAGGGGTTGTTTGGTAGATACTGAATGATTTGGTACAAAATGATTAAGTGATTAGAATGATTAAGAGCTTCTTGATTTAGTGCAGAATGAAAAATAACTGTTTGGCAAATGTTCTAAATGGAAGATCTGAATGTAAAAAATTACCATTTTACCCTTTTTTATGCATCCATTTACTAATAGTGCCAAACATGATCCTAATTAAGCAGCATTTGGCACAGAGCCAACGACATTGATTCATTGAATGCAGAAGCTAACCATAGGAATTAGTAATGACAATCTACAAACTTAATTTAAAAAAAAAACAAAACCATTTAGAAGAGAATAAGAGATCACGAAAACCAACACCAAAAAGAAATAAAACAACCCTCAACACCTACAAAATCTTCATTTTAAGCAAAAGGATTGCGTAGTAGAAAAGTACAAGAACGTTACCTTCTTAGTAAAACAAGATTACAAGAACATGAGGAATAATGTCAAAATTGTGCAAAGGAATACAAATACATCATGTACATACATATATGTTGTTCTTTGAGGCATTTTATCAAACATTTGGTGCTTATGATGCAGATGTATTAGCATAGAAGGGGAAGATAACACACTCACACACAAAATAGGGAAAATAGCACAATATCTTCACCATTTAACAACAAATAAAGAAACCATGGAGTAGAGAGATGAGACGTGAGTGGTAGAAATTACCTGATGGTGAAACGGGTATCCGCGATCATAAAAACAGATGGAGTAGGAGAGACAAGACGAGAGCGGTAGTAGAGAGGAGATTGAGCAGTAAGAGAGAAGAAGGGCAACAAGGGAAATGAACGTCTCTGAATCGTATGGACGTGTCCTTAAAGTTGAGCGATACAGAGCCTTATGGAATCATTAAGAGGATATTAATTTTTTACCAAACAACATCATGTTTGACCGATTCAGACATGGGCCTCTGAATAGCACCATTCAGATCTAAACAAACAACCCCTAAGCTTTTTTTAGCTATTACTAATATCTAAAAGCTATTTTTGCCTAAAAACCTTGATATATACTTCATTACTCATCTTTTACATACTCTTTTGATTATTTCATCCACATGAATTTTATTTTTGTGTTAGAATATAGTAGATTTCTTCTTATTAACTAAGAAAACTCCTACATATTGAAAACAATTATCAATTATATGAGACGACTCAACTTATATCTATATGCATGATTTCAAAATTATCTTCTTCTTTTTTCATACATATTGACTCCTTATTACCTGAAATGGAGTGCATGAATCTTAAGTACTCTCGTATCTCTACAACGAGAATAGATTCTCAAACTATAACACCAACATGGACTTTTGATTCTAAGATTGATCGTTCTTAAAAAGTTTGTTTCAACTCTAAAAGTTAAAAATGGTGATGAAAACCATTAAGATCAGGTAACATGTGAAAACTCAACTAATTTATAATGATTTACTTAAAGTATTACTCCGAATGGTTAACATAGTGACCTAAAATGATTTCAATCTATCTATTAAAGACATATCATAAGATGTCTTTGATGGTGGAACGGAATGACGGTATTATGTAGAAATGATATGACAAATAATGTTAATTTAGAAATAACTATTGTTTGATATTGCGTTTCGAATACCCGAAAAACAGTTTTACATAAATTAGTAATTCTTGAATTCAATGGTATTTTGATTATATAAACAATACATTGAAAAAAACTATAGTTATCGAGGGCCCATTTTTACTTCTCGACCAGGGCCTAAAAAGTGTCAGGGAACGGGCCTGAATTCTCGTTTTTTGATGTAATTTGTTTGATTAAAATATTAGTAATTTTTAAGATAATTTATTTTAAATTTTAAGGGGTAAAAGTTTTTAATTAAAAAAAGAAAATAAAAAAGTCAAATATGGTAAGCGTGAGTTTATATTATTTTCCATTTTTACCCTTAATCACCTTAATTAATAATTTTAATTAAAAACTCTATTTAATATGAGTTGTTGGATCCATAGAGATGAAGTGACCGAGATTCGTCCTCACGTGCATAATGAAAATTGAGTTTTCATTTGAATTTTCCTCTATATATAATATGGTTTACGTACTTGTAGATTTAGAAAAGGACAAAAGAGATAAGAAGTAAAAAACAAGGGTATTTTGGTCTTTTTAGCCTTGAGTTAACTTAGTTAACGGATTCTGTTAGTGAGAGGGACCCTTGTAATGCAAAAAATGAAAACCACATGGACCATATCCGTAATTAAACGAGTTTAGGGACGTTAGTCATAATTATTTAAAGACCATAGGGACCAAGTCCGCAATTCACTCTTGTAATGATAGAAAAGGAACAATAAAATTAAAGCCTCTTTAACATAATTAATTGTTTACTTTAAACAAATCAAGTTATAAAACTACATCTTATTTTATTCGCTCTAAATAAGATAAGATATGATTTGTTTAAACTAAAATTTTAGTTACATTAAAAGTTAGAAACCATTTCTATTTCCACCATTGGATTAAAAGTAGAAAATTAAATTATATTTAATATAATTATTTTTAAAAAAATTAAAAAAAATTAAATCATACAATAATATTGTTTCATTTATTTTGATATTGTTATATATATATATATATGCTTAAAAATATTATTTTTATTTTTTTATAAAAAAAACAAAAGAATAGGAAAAGAAAGGCTAAAATGACCCTTTATTTAACGGAGTTAACAAACGTGTTAGTCAGATGAGCTATGACCAAGACGAATTAAATACCACAAGAACAACATTCACAATAAACATACCATAAGAACCATAATCAAAGAAAACGTCAAAACACATGGACCAAATCTACAATTCACTCTAAAAACCATAAAAAATATGTTTTGAAATTAGATGTAATTTTTTAGATCCGATTAAATTTTGACATCATGGTTCAAAATCACGAAGACTTGGTTTATTTTTTTCATTATTTATTTTTAAACTAGTCTTTGGCTCGCCCGTTGCGCGACGATCAAATTTGTGTTTTAAGTTAATTATTTGATGTTTAATAGTTGTTGAATAATTTTGTGACACATATAATAATTGATAAAAAAACAACAATTCCACAAATAGGGAATATTATCTTGAAGATAAAAATATGTCTATTAAGTTTGATACCTATTATAAATGTCGTTACTAAATGAATTTATCAAACGAATACACAATAATTGCATATTTATATTTTTGAAAAATGTTCGAACTCATAATCCAAAAGTCAGTTGATAAGTGATATCTCTTTTTCCAAGTAATTAAATCTCTTATGATAATTTTAAGGGTGTTTCGTTGACAAAATGGAATTTGATAGAATTTTAATTCGTTGAAATAATTCGACCTTGAAGTAAAAATTGATATGAAATTGCAAAAAGAAAATCACGACAATTTAGTGATTATTTGAATAAAATCCCATACTAATTTCAACAAATCCCATGCTAATCACGACTCATTAACTCGTATATATTTATGATATTTAATAATATATTTAAATCCAAAAATATTCAATATTGGACTCATTTCGAATGTATTGACAAAGCGATTACAATGGTATAATTTGTAAAAAATAGAAATGTTTTTAATGCATTTTAGTTCATATACATTATTTATGTTTATATGATAAGAGTCTAAAATGAAAAATAAAACAATAAGGGATTAAAAGTAAACTACATACCTAATTATAAGGGTAGTAAATGTAACGTACAAATTAAAAAAAATTGAATTAAGGAGAAGTGAATGTGAGTGTGTTAATTGAACTTATAATGTAAACTGCGTCCAGATACATGTTTAGGCGGGAAAATACTGAAGTCGGCTCACCAGAAGACGACACGTGGCATGCTAGTTACTCATTTATTATATGTATAGATTTTTGGGATTACTATACACGATGTAAATTTTTTTGAATTATTATAAGTATGGATATGTACGTATGTATAAAAAAATATTCAATATTAGGCTTATTTCGAAGGTATTGACGAAACGATTACAATGGTATAATTTGTAAAAAATAGAAATGTTTTTTAATGCATTTTAGTTCATATACATTATTTATGTTTATATGATAAAAGTCTAAAATGAAAAATAAAAAAGTAATGGATTAAAAGTTAACTACATAGGTAATTATAAGGGTAGTAAATGTAAGGTATAAATATTAAAAAATTAATTAAGGAGAGATTTAAGGAGGAGTGAATGTGGGTGTGTTAATTGAACCTATAATGTAAAGGCGTCCAGATACATGTTTAGACGGGAAAACAATAAAGTCGGCTCACCAGACGACGACACGTGTCAATGTAGTTACTTATTGAGTACAGAAGTTGGTGATGATATGAGGGATTTCAGCTACACCCCAACAAACAAGACTTATGATTCCCAAACCGAACGAGATTTGGTCATTGAAATTGCAGAGACAATCTTTGAAATAGTGGTCAACCCACCACCCAATACATGGCTTATTCTCTTCAACACAATATGATGATAATGGGTTACTACTCCCCCTCCTACTGCTACTGCTACCATTCCATAACAACAGCTTCATGTCTGTATCTCTGTTTGTATCTGAAACCTGCTTCAAGTATTTATCTGAATCGGAGCCAGCCATTGATGCAATGGTGTCTTTGGAATGTAGTAGCAGGGACGATGGATGATGGCACCTAGATTTACGACCCTGCCCCTGATTTTGAGTTTCCACCAGTAAATTGTTGCTTTTTTTAGGGCGCTGCTGGTGGCGCTGTGCAGGTCGCCAGCGGTGGTGACTGAAGTCGATTAGGGCATGGTCGTGGGTGTGTGTGTGAGTGCAGGTGTCGACTAGGGCAAAGTAGCGAGAGAGAGGGAAGGAACGAGAATGGCAGAGAACTAGATAGAGGGCGCTGTGCAAGCGGACGAAGGTGGTCGCCGGCGGTGGTGTAGGTCACGTGAAAGGGGATGGACGAAACTACCCCTGGCACTAACGGAGCATTTAGACGGAGTTAGTGTTGGGGTCCTAATTTTGGAG
Source organism: Saussurea involucrata (assembly GCA_033807775.1). Classification (NCBI taxonomy): domain Eukaryota; kingdom Viridiplantae; phylum Streptophyta; class Magnoliopsida; order Asterales; family Asteraceae; genus Saussurea; species Saussurea involucrata. The sequence continues at coordinate 64,885,412 of CM066326.1, forward strand.
CAAAATTGGAAACTGAGGGACCACTTCTTGAGATATTGAAGTTTAGGTTCCTCTTTCAAAAAAATACTATAACCACAGGGACCAAAAATGCAATTCACTCAATTTATTATATGTATAGATAAACATATGTAAAAACTATGGGCAAAATGGGAACCACGAACACAAGGCGTCGGTCGGCTGCTTCCTGCTCGTCACCAACAATCCTATCCGCAAACTCCTTCAACCTTCAACCTTCAACCCTCTTCGTCCAACCAAAACCTTCTAACAAAGATTCAAAACCCCCAAATTCTCACCAATTTTCCATGGCAAAAACTTGATAACCCTTATCATCATCGAATTAATGGCGTCCATATCCACCTGCTTCACCATAACACCTAAATCACATCCAAAACCTTCATCAATCTTCTCCCTTAAACCCTCCTCCCAATTTCACTACTCTCTTAGGGCTCCTAATAATAGGGAATTATTGAGATTTGCGAGACACCACAGTGGTAGCAATAGTAGGAGCTTTGTGTCGGAAATAAGGGCTGGTTTCAATGTTCCGGCGAGAATTAGGCCAGGGAGAGTAATTGAGAGCGATAAGTTGCCGGCGGATGTGAGGAAGCGGACCATGGAGGCTGTGGATAAGTGTGGAAAGAGAGTGACTGTTGGTGATGTGGCAAGTAAGGCTGGGATTAAGTTGACTGAAGCTCAAAGAGCTTTACAAGCCCTTGCTGCTGATACTAATGGCTTCTTGGAGGTATAATTACATTGCTTCTTTCTGTTGTATGTGTAAATGCGTTAATTATGTATTCAGAGCTGTTCATTTTGTCTTTACAAGCTCTAATAATGGTCATACTATAAGCTTTTCTGTACTGAACTTCATTTTGCCTATGTGTGGTCAAGGTTCTTCCTCCCCCAACCTTGAAACAAGTTAATTACACAAACTTGAAGCAGTCATAGAGTATAGATCAGCTATAATGACTAGGGCCTCAACTATTAAGAAGCCTATTGTTGATTTATGGAAAGAAGCAGGTCAGGAATCCTTATCCTTCATCAGTTAGAACATTAAACTTACAAGCCTTACGGGCTGTTTGGCAGTTACTGAATGGTTTGGTGCAGAATGATTAAGTGGTCAGAATTACTAAGAGGCTCCTATATGATATAGTGCAAAATGAAATATGGTTGTTTGGTATTTGTTCAGAATGAAATCGGGAAGCTGGATGATTAAGGGAGAGCCAAGATACAAAATCATTCAGAGGGTTTTAGAACCATTAAGAGGCAGACACTTTTTTGCCAAACAAGATTTACCTCTTAACGATTAAGAGGTTTCCTCTTAATGGAACTATTAAGAGGTAAACAAGCAGCCCCAATAGGTCGACAAGTACTAACATATGGGAATGTCATAAAGCACTAATTATATGTTTAGGTAGCTGTTTATGATTCATTCTTAGAATTGAATCTAAATTCTTGTTAACTTGGGTCTTTTTTGGCTGCCCCTTTGTCAATTAGGTCGAATTTGGCCCAAAAGATTTGTTTGCATGCTATGGAATTCATATATTGAGCCAACTCAGTGCTTCGTCTATGTTAAGTTATTACTCCCTCCATCCCAAAATAAGTGTCTACTTTGCCATTGCACCCTTAATTATGTGATGGAGAACATTTATCTCACCATAATTAAGGGTAAAATTGTCTTTTAGTTAATTAGAGCATCTCCAACAGCTATGTTAAAGTTTTTCTAAAATAGAGTAAAAAAATCAAATTCTCTAAAAAAATTGCATCCAACTCCAACAACTATTCTATTTTAGCAACTCGATTATTAGTTATCTTATTAAACTATTCAATTTATTTAATTATATTATTAAAATATTCAATATATGGAAAGTTGGGAGAGGAAAAGTTTGTTTTTTAGGGGTAATAATTAGTTTTGGGGAGAAACTATCTATTTAGAGATTTCTCTAAATTTCGAGATTCTTACAATCTCTCTCCTCTTTTCTCTATTTTAGTGTAGAGGATAGCATAGTTGTTGGAGCAACAAAAATAAAAATGCTAAGATCCCACTTTTTTCTATTGTAGCATAGCTGATGGAGATGCTCTTAAAAAATGTAATAATTACACCTTCCTAAAACTGTGGACATTTATTTTGAGAAAATAGACAATGTTAGCATAATTGTTGCAGTTAGTATAGAACATCCACAAATGAACATTGTTTCAACTTTCATGGGATGGAGGGAATTCTTCGATGTATGAAAAGGGTTGTCAGCTTCATGATCATCATCACTTTTGGGTTTCCATTGTGCACATGCTTTGTTTTTGTTGGTGGAATAATGTCTCAAGTATCATTCTTTTGACATCTACACGTTTAATTATTCGGTTTGTTACTGTTGGTGGAATAATGTCTCAAGTATCATTCTTTTGACATCTACACGTTTAATTATTCGGTTTGTTACTGGAATGGACATACATGGATGTGTCATCTAGATTGCTTATTAGAGTTTTTGATGTGGTGAGTGCAATCATTTTGAAGATGATTTCAACAGGTTTCAGATGAAGGTGATGTTCTCTATGTGTTTCCAAAAGATTATCGAACAAATCTTGCAGCCAAGTCACTTAGGATAAAATTTGAACCTCTGTTTGAGAAGGCAAAGGTATGTAATCCCAACTCCTAACTATTTCTTATAAGATGCCCAAAACTTACAGTTTCATTCTAAATGTGATTTTACAGTCCGGTGCTGAATACTTGATCAGGGTTACTTTTGGAACAGCATTAATTGCTTCCATCGTTATTGTTTATACAACAATCATTGCTATTATCTCAAGTAGTAGGTAATTGGTCCTATCTATTTTTATAAGAGTTAGATAGAATTGTTTTTTGAATAAGAATTAAGACAGTTCATATAATATTAATGATGACAGTGAAGAAGATAATCGAGGAAGACGCAGAGGAAGATCTTTTGATTCAGGATTCTCTTTCTATCTTAGTCCAGCTGATTTGTTTTGGTAATTTATATAAAATACGTTGTCTTTACATTTTGTAGAACTGTGGTATGACTACTCTGTGGACATGCTTTTTCTTTACTCGTTGAACTTCTCGTTTAGGTATTGGGACCCATATTACTATAGGAGGCGACGCGTTCGAAAAGAAGATAATAAAATGAATTTCATTGAATCTGTAAGCCAAAATAGTAAATTTGCATTTCATATGTGTTAATTATTTTATGGCGTGGACAATGAAATAGTAAATTTTTTTGTAGGTATTTTCGTTTGTGTTTGGTGATGGTGATCCAAATGAAGGTATTGAAGAAGAGAGGTGGAAGTTGGTAATAATTGAGCACTAGTTCAGTGGTCCGTTACTTTCAATGTTTTGTCTTGCTATATGCACATATATATCTTGACTGTGTTTTGTTTCTTCCCGTATTGATATAGTCTTTTACAAAATCTTCCTTCCTTCTTGCTGCTCACCCTCGGGCCTAATAGATAGCTTATTAAGATAATGCAATTGATATACTCAAAAGTATTATAGGATGGAACACAACTCGAAAGTGCCACTAATTATCAATATTTTTTTTTCAGTTGTGCACTTCCAAGTGACGTTAATTTTGAAGGATTCTATATGATTTGTGATACGTTTAGTTTTTCATTGCTCTCCCTTTTGTTAACTAAGGGGCCATTTACCAAACACTTACCGTGTAAGTGCTTACCAGCAAGATTCACCACTTTATCGGTTAACATTCACGACCAACAAAATAGATTGTTGGTAAGCGTCTATCACCCGGTAAGTGCTTACTGGGTAAGAGTCAACACCCTCACTTAGCACTTACTGGGTAAGAGTCAACACCCTCACTTAGCACTTACCGGGTAAGAGTCAAGTCAACACACTCACTTACTCGGTAAGATTCTCGATCCTTGTCTTGCCTCTTACCGGGTAAGATTCTCGGTCATTGCTATGCTCATCTGGTAAAAAAATTGACCGGTAAGCATTTATCAAATAAGTGTTTGGTAAACGGCTCCTAAGCCACATATATTATCAGATAGATAAGCATTGTGTTTGCACTATAACTTCATCTTTCATGTGCTTATGTATTTAAACTTTTAAGTTCCTATTTTTGTCCATTATGCGGGCCATCTAATAATCTTTTATCCTACTATTGCAGATTGGTCAGTATATTGCATCGAATGGTGGTGTTGTTACAGCAGAGGAACTTGCTCCATATCTTGACGTACAAACTGCAGAGAACACGGTATGACCTTAAAAACATTTAGTTAAAAGAATTTATGTCATTTTTAATCATGCTTTATTAATTTTTATAAAGTAATTTGAGACATATGCTAAGTTAACCAAGTTTCCTTACTATTTTGTGACAATTCATCTTTGTTGAACTACATTTTTTCACTCTGAGTAACCGAGCTAGGTATAAAGATCGAAGGTTTTCATTCATAATACCGTATATAAACCATCTTTTACTACAGGATGATGATGACTCGTACATATTACCCGTTCTTCTGCGTTTCGATGGTCAACCAGAAGTGGATGAAGAGGTATGTTGCATACGGAAGTTAAAAGAAACAGAATTTTCGTGTAGAATTGTTAGAAGTACGATTTTCAAAAGTAGTCTATTTTTTTAATCTAAATTTCGTCTCTTTCCAGGGCAACATTCTGTATCGGTTTCCATCACTTCAACGTACAGCTGCTTCCCAAAGAAGTGGTAGGAAGGAATACGTGGGTAGAAAATGGACCGAATTTGTGGGAGGGGTTGATAAGTTCTTCAAGGAGAAAAAATGGGATTTCAGGTCTTTAATTATCGCTTTTCTTAATTCCTTCCATATTTTGTTTGTGTTCTTAGTCTTTTGACAAGTGTCAGTGCTTACCATACAGTAAAATTACCAACACGGAGAGGGCAATGGTTGCGGCTTTGGGCGCGCTTAATCTCTTTGGGGTGATTGTTCTTGGTACCATGTTGAAGTATGCTCGTAATAAATCTATTTTTCTAATCCATAATTATTTTATTTCTTCTTCATTTCACTTTGCTAACTTCTTTTATGCGACTGGATTTGAAGGACTATGACGGTTACTCCAACCGGATTCATTTCATTTGTATCTGACATATTTCCTGTTCTCCAGGTACGTACCGTATTATGCATCAATGCTCTGTAGGGGAAATTAAAATGAGAACCGTAAATATTCATTATGAATAACCCTAATATTCATGAATATTATTCCTAATGAATATCATGCATTTTCATTATTCATGATATTTGTCATGAATATCTATCACAATATTCATCATGAATAATTTATTCATTCTTGCATTAACATGATCAACTTCACAGATCTACGCTGCCTCCTTCTTTGCTATTCCTTTGGTCCGGTGGTTCATCACTCAAAAGACAAATGCTGAAATAGACAGAAGGAACCAAGCTAGGGAGCAGCGTGCACGAGCACTTGAATTGCCAGATATCTCCCTCAGACGAAAGGTATGTTTGAAGGGTTATTCAATATGCTGACTTTCTTTGACTAAAACCTCAAATGGTGGTTGTTTTTTCGGGATTGAAAGTATTTATATATGATCACATGCTAAAAACCGAGTGCATTGGGGGCTAGGGGTTGTTTGTTTACCTCTTAATAGTTACATTAAGAGGCAACCTCTGAATCGTTAAGAGGTGAATCTTTATTGGCAAAAAAAAGTCTGCCTCTTAATGGTTCTAAAACCCTCTGAATGATTTTGTATCTTTTGCCTCCCTTAACCATTCAGAGCCCTAATTTCATTCTGATCAATTACCAAACAACCATATTTCATTTTGCACTATATCATAAGAGCCTCTTAATCATTCTGACCACTTAATCATCCTGCACTAAACCATTCACTGGCAAACAGCCCCTTAGACAAGTATATAGCCAGCAAGTAGCATTCCTAATCTATATTATTTCCAACCTTGGGGTTCTACTGGGATTTTCTTGGTTGTTATCTTCAAGGCCCCATGGGATTAGTCGAGGTGCATGCAAGCGGGCTCCGACACCCACAGTTACCAAAAAATATCTATATTAATTTGGGGTGTAGAGAAGTCATATGTCGGTTATAATTGTTTCTAGAACAATTATTTGCTGGTGGGTTTGACTTGTGGATGCTTTGTTTGGTATTATTGACTCAACTTCGTGTATAATAATCTATACAGATTCTGAGTGCTCGGGACATGTCTCAGAGGACTGTGATTGGGGAGGATCGGATTGTGTACACTACAGAAAAAGACATATTCGAGCAAGAGTATGACACGCAGGAGTGGGATCGGAGATTTAAAGAGATCGAGAAATCTGATTAATATTTATACATACGGTTACCCTGATGAAAAGGGAAATCAATGATATGGGATTTCAGCCTTTGCTTCAAGTTCATTGTTTCGGTGTCGATTTAAAGCTATGAACGAAAATCTGGGCTCTCATTGTTGACGATATCAATTACATGTGATTTTAGGTGTCGTTTTTACCATGATCATTATTTAATATTGGATGTTTTCTGGTCGGTTAAATGTCATAATTATTGTATTTTTTAGGGCATTGATCGCAGATCTCACATATTTGTAGGGATTAATCAGCAAACAAGAGGATATTTTGGTAGAAATTGTGTTAAATCTCTTCATGCTTTCAAGAGATATGCCAGCTATTTTTGTACCTGGTTCTTGTTAGAATCATAAATATCTAAAAACTTTATTTTAATTCTGATACTAAATAATCATTATTTTATGTTTAATCTCAAAGTACTTGATTGGAGTTTGTATTGACAACTCAATGCTGCTATTATAGTTCAAATATTATTTTATTATATATTTCGAAATAAATGTCCATAATAAAATCATTCAACTTTGAAATGTAATTGTTACATTTTAACGAGTAATATTTGGAGTAATATGACGCGTCAAGTCAACGGTTAGCAAATGTTTACAGTTTCTAATCGTATTTTGAGTAGTTAACGGCGTTGTAGTTTCTTTGGATTGATTAAAAACCTCATCAGTGGATGTTTTTGATAGAAGGCTGGCTCCCTTTGTCTCTCTGGTTGGTTAAAAGGGAATGCTAAAACGAATATGATTGATGGTCGCGTTATTCAAGTTTTGACCAGGTCTGAACCCGGTCTATATCAGTTGTAAGGTAGGTTCGAATACTGGTCTTGAACCGAATCTTTTAAAACCGGCAATTGGTCAAAAAAACTTTATCTGTTTTAGGCCCAAAGTTTAGACCAAGCCTATAACGGACGTGAAGGCTTGGTCCTTGACATAGGGGTTGTTTGGTTGTGGCTTAATGGACTGTATAGCCCATATAGCTTATTCGCTCAACCATAAATGAGTGTTCGGTTGTGGCTTAATCTGAAAATTTAGGGCTTATTCGGTCAGCTTGAGAAAGGCACTGGTCTACATTCAGCCCAAATTTTTACTTAAATACCCTTTTAAAAAAAACCTTGGAACTTCAGCTCCTCCATCCTTGACAATGTGCAGCACCTCCATTGCCTCCACCAAGCTATGGTGAACAGCCTCCATAGCTCAAGGATTAGGTTGGAGCTCAAGGTGTTTGGCGTTTTGCTTCATAGAAGGATGAGGAGTAGGGAGAGCTTCTTTGGGGAGAGTAGAGGCCGATGAGTAGCTCTGTAGATGGATGAGGAGTGTAAGGAAGAGGATGAAGACGGGGTAAAATGGTTATTTCTAACATTTAGACTGTTTATTTAGCACAACAACCAAACACCAACTTATCTGTTAACATCCAGACAACCATATCCGCTCAGAGCCTCAGACAACTATATCCATACACGTCTTAACAGAAAATGAACCAAACAACACCATAGTCTCTTATACATCTTTAAAATCAACTTTATATTTATTGTCGCCGATGTAATATTTCCTATATAGGTTTCTAGATTAAATCGAACCCAGGGCCGTCCTTGGAGAGGGCGGGCCGGGCACACGCCCAGGGCTCAAAAAGAATTTAGCATTATATTAAGGGCCCAAATATGTAATAATTAATTATATTGGACAATAAAATTTGTAAAAAGTTAATTGGTCTTTCATTTTATAATATTGTTTGTTAATTTTCTAAGTTTTTTTTAATCTAGTACTACTATCTAAAAACTATTTTTGCCTAGAAACCATGATATATACTTCATTACTCATCTTCCACATACTCTTTTGATTATTACATTCACATGAATTTTATTTTTGTGTTAGATTATACTAAGAAAACCCATACCTTTCAAAACTATCTTCCTCTTCTTTTTTCATACATTAGTGACTCCTTAATACCTAACATTGAGTGCATGAATCTTAATTACTCTCCTATCTCTAAAACAAGAATATGATCTCAAATTATAACCAACATGCACTTTTGATTCTAAGATTGATGATCTTTAAAAAGTTTGTTTCAACTCTAAAAGTTTAAAATGGTGATGAAAACCATTAACATGAGGTAACATGTGGAAACTCAACTGATTTATGTTGATTTACTTAAAATGTTACTCCAAATGGTCAACATAGTGACCTCAAATGATTTCAATCTATATATTAAAGGTATATCATAAGATGTCTTTGATGGTGAAAAGGATTTACGATGTTATGTAAAAATGATATGATAGATACTATTAATTTAGAAACAATTATTGATTGATCTTGCGCTAGGAATACCGGAAAAACGGTTTTATATAAATTAATATTTCTTGAATTCAATGTTATTTTTGATGATATAAACAATAAATTGAAAAAAAATCATACTTAACAAGGGCACATTTTTACATCTCGCTCAAGATCCGAACCAAATTATTTATTGAAACTAATTTAGTGAACCAAGTCAAGAAATTGATTATTTCGTTGATTTCGAGGTGGAGGTTAACAAAAAAACTGAAATACTAATACTGGTAGCCCGATATTAGTAGTAGGAATACGAATATCTATCGGTTAAATATTTATCACTTGGACTTGTTCGGTTAAATGTTCTCATTTTATTGCCCTTAAATTATTTTTAGGAAAATTAATTAAAATACCCAAACATTGAAAGTGACTTACCAAAATATCCAAAAAAATTATTTTCTTACCAAAATACTCAATTTTTCCGCGATAAGATCCCGCGATCGCGGGCAGGGACCAATTGTGAAAATTTTATTTACAATTTCAGTCCCTGGCCCCCGCGATCGAGGCCCGCGATGGCTCAAAAGCGGCCCGCGATGGCCCGCGATGGAGACTGAAAGTGTAAATAATCTTGCAAAAATTTACACTTTCACTCCTTGCCCGCGATCGCGGAATCTTATCGCGGAAAAATTGGGTATTTTGGTAAGAAAATAATTTTTTTGGGTATTTTGGTAAGTCACTTTCAATGTTTGGGTATTTTAATTAATTTCCCTTATTTTTATTATAATTAATTAAAAAACAGTCCAAGTGATAACCAAACAAAAATACTAATAGCATTTTCAACTTATCTATAATGGAAAAAAAAACAGACATTTTGCAGAACTTTTGATGAAATTTGAATATTGTTTGAAAATTTATCCAAGTATTATATACATTAAATATTTTCAATGCTACAATGAATGTTAAAATTTTCAAATAATAATGGATTTGATTGCCAAACCGGGTTAACAGACTTTTTAAACTTCGTTACAGTGAGAAACCAATTTGACAATAAAATCAATACCACATGGACATTTTCCATAACTATTTCAATCTTAGGGACCTAACCCGTAATATCATATAAAATACAGGGACCAAAAATGCAATTCACTATAATTTATTCTTTTTTATGGCTGACCACGCAAACACCTTCGAGAGGGTATCGGAGTCGAGCACGAGCGCGTGGCCTAAACAAGCACGCAGCCTTTGAATTTTCGAACGAGAGTCATTTCATCGAACACCTTCTAGGCACCAAACGACGTGCACGAAAACGAACCATTTGCATCGATCCAGTTTCATCTCACTTTCTTTATTGATCTTTTTGGATCATCAGGCTTCAATGTTTCTCTGCAAACGGTGAAGAGAATAATAGCAACAATCTAGTTATGGCGTTGTCGAGGTCGTTCATACAGCGTGTGTCTCCATTTTTCGCAGCTCGAATTCGTCAGAACTCTAGCCTACTTAGCTCTGCATCTTCCTCTGCCCTTGCTAAAGAGCCTCAATCGTCTTCCGTATCTCCGCCGGAAGGAGATACCGTTCGCTTGTCTGATAATTGCATCCGGGTACTTTATCTCTTTTTCTGTAAATACGTGTGTAGAAGGTAATTGCAAAAGCTGATGTGGCACAATTGGAAGTGTAAATGAATTGCAATAGGATTGGAAGCCTGTACATTTATCGCTTGAGGGGAGAAAACATAGATTAAATGATTGAGGATTGGTTTGTTTGGACTAAAATCCTTCTGCGTACGGCAATTCTTTAGAGCCTCATTTCCAAATTTATATTCAATTCTGAGTTTGGAAGTGAATTAGCAAGATTTCGGTTTAAAAATGGAAACCTAATATGGAGTTTTCACCAATTTACGACCTAATTCTGTGGTATTTTAGATCTCTGGAGGCGTGGTCTCTAAAAATGTCCTTGATTTTCAGTAACCTATCGACCAAAGCATATAATTCCAAGTTTTATTGGGTGCTTTGGGATTATTTGTGTTCAACTCTTTAGATGGAACTTTGAAGTACCCCATTGTTTATCTTGCTACCAAGTGAATTACTTTGTGGTTGGCCCCTTTCTGCTTCTGGTCTTGACAACTTATTCTCCTTCCTCCAATACATTATCAAAGTGGTTTGTAAAATCCTGGTTTAGGAATTTGGGATGATGCATTGACCGATGTATTGAAAAGCTTACATTGGGCTCCATTTCATGCCTAAACTGTCAGTTAGACTTCTGTTGGATGTTGTGTGTTTCTTTATATCTTCTTGCTTTGGTAGTTAGCCTCATTTTTATGTTTTCTGTCTGGGTACAAATAGTTACTAAATTTCTATTATATTTGGTCGTAGACTCGTAGTAGTGTATGTAAAAGGCAGAAAGGACATAGAATAACAGAATCCATGTGACTAAGAAAACAATTTTGCATCTTTTTGTCTTACTGCCGCTTTCTAGTAATCACTTTCAGACCTGATGATTCATTATGTGATGCAGAGAATGAAAGAATTGCAAGATGATGAAACCAAGGAAAAAATGCTTCGATTGAGTATAGAGGCTGGTGGATGCTCTGGATTCCAATACAACTTTGAACTTGAAGAGAAACCTAAAGATGATGACAGGTTTGCTTTGCTCTTGTGAATGTTTGTGAAGAAGATACTAGAAGTTTCTATACATTGAATTACAGTCTTATAAGTTATAACTATGTGTTTTAACATCAACAGAATTTTTGAGAGAGATGGCGTTAAGTTAGTGGTTGACACGATATCATTAGGTTTTGTAAAAGGTGCAACCGTCGACTATGTTGAAGAGCTAATCCGTTCTGGTTTTCAGGTAACTTATTTCCTCATTAAGCATAAGATTTAGTTCATTCATTCATTTCATCATGGTTTTGATTTGATGTGCAGGTGGCTGAAAATCCAAGTGCAGTGGGCGGTTGTAGCTGTAAAAGTTCATTCATGGTCAAATAGTTTCTTCTGGTGTAAGTCCCTTCTGTATGCGTAGATACCAACCACAACATACTTGGCTCATTCTCACTTTTGCGATTGTTGTTCGGATGTGATACTGAACTAAAAATCCGATGATGCTATACTGGTTTATGTGTTAAAAGGTAGATGGTAGAATTTGGCATACTTTGGAGCAGGATACCTCTCATTTATTTGCAATTTCGGATATGAAAATGGTTATAAATACAGAATAAAGAATGATTCTCTTTTGGATCAGAGACGTTGGCAAATTTGTATAGCTGCTTGTCGAATTTTGGATCCAAATAGTTGGTTTTCCTTTTTCTTTTAGTTTAAAATATGATCACACCATCAAGCTCCAGCCTCCATGGGTTTGCAATGTGCATGTATGATGGAGGGAAAAACCAAAAACTGGCTCGAACTGGGCATTAGTGCTTGGTTTTGGTTGACTTTTGGGGTGCGCTTGATATGTAGGGCATGACATGACCGGCAAAAACATGTTCCACGTTTGGTGCGATGTTAAGGCTGCATTTTGTGCCGACAAAATAGGTGGAACAAAAATAAGACAAGACAATATTGGTGAAATAGGTGTGACATGTCATGTCTAGTTGAAAATGCACCTTGAAGACAAGAAATAGGCAATTGGTTTTTAGTTTTTGTTTTATAATTGATGTTGTTCGTGGAAATAGGTCCTTTAGCTTTTAGGATAGAGATTGGGTCTGCTTACATTCTACCAACAAACCTTTTTTTGTGTGTGGAATATATTGGGTTTGTTTGGTTAATGGTAAATCCGTAAATGGTTTTTGGTTTATAGTCTTGAGCCAAAACTGTACCAATGATAAATGAAAGGTCAAGTCTGTTGTAGTTATGTAGGGAGGGTTGGGTCTCGGGTAGAAGTTGAGTTAACGTAAGCGTGAGAAGTGATTATCAACTGTTGGATGCACATTAGGATGAGATACACCGAGATAAGATGCACCGAATCAATCCACGTATCAAGCACGATTCATTGGTGCGGGTTCAGATCCACTTTCCACATGATCCTTTGCTAGAATAGGAATAGAAAATGGAGGATTTCAACTTTTTCGTTGTCATAAAGCTCGTCATATTCTCTTTCTAAGAAAAGAATCATGGACAAGTTCAATGATAACATGGATGATTATCAGGTTCAGATTCAAGGGTTGGTCAAAATGATTATTACAACGTTAAGAAAAATCAGAATTAGATAATATTAAGATTAGTTTTGTATGAAAAAATGGAAAAGCTCATAAAAATCCAATAAACTTCTCGATTAAGTTTTTTTTTTTGGGAAGGGTGTCCTAAGATATGTCTAGACTAATCCCTTGGTAAATTATGACTGTAAGACATCAGCCCTGATTAAATCTCAGTGACCACAATTGTTGTGTATGCATGGATTATAACCCTGGACAGATGGGATATTCCACCGCACCATATCTTTTTGTATATATAAACAATCATAACTTCTAGAAATTGGCTAGCTACATACTTTTACCCAAAAAAAGTTTATGCGTAACCGTCTTGGAGTATTTTAAAATAAAAAAACATACATCGGTTTTATTGTTGTCAAACCTTACGACATTCAAACCCGCTATCCAACGACACCGCTCCCCTTTGCCACCCCTTTGTTGTCCGCTCTCCCTCACAGCACAACGCGGTCGTTGGCCCCTACTATCTATCTCTCTTTTTGAAATCTTATTTATTTAATTTTTCTAACTCTTTTTTTTTATTAGTCAAGACATACTCCATCAAATTGTTTGAAAAGATTGGAGAATCTTAAGACAATAAGAAAAAGAGATAGGAAGATTGATGGTAGGAAACGACAATAGGACAACAAGAGGTTTGAAGGGCATAAGATTTGTTGCCAGTAAAACTGATTTAATTTTTTTTACTTTAATGATTTTTTTATTAAAAAAGGATTAGAAATTTAATAATTCAAAATGGGAAAAACTAATGGTTTATGTATTCCAAAAAACAATTCTAAGAGTTTATCAATTAAAATAAGAAAGTTACCGAGTTTTTATGGGGAAATTGACGTAAATAGCCATATGGAAAACAAATCTTCAACTTTTAACCCTCCAAGTTTTTTTTTTACAAAAATAGCCGGAATCCCGCAAGCCTGACACCGCAAGGCTTGCGGTGTCAGCTTTTTCTGACAAAACGAAAAAAAATAATATTTCTGACAAAACGCAAGGCTTGCGGTGGCTTGCGGTTTTTAAAAAAAATATTTTTTTTTTGCGTGTGTCAGAAAAAGCTGACACCGCAAGTTTGCGGTGTCAGACTTGCGGGATTCCGGCTATTTTTGTAAAAAAAAACTTGAGAGGTCAAAAGTTGAAGATGGGTTTTTCATATGGCTATTTACGTCGATTTCCCGTTTTTATGGACTTTTTCCCCAAAAAGGAACATTCATATGGTAGAAAATTCTTCTTGTACCAACAAAACATTAACATTCATATGGTAAAAAAATTGCACAAAATTTCAACATTTTACAAGCATGGAAGATCTTCAGATCATCTTCCAGCACATTGCAGATCTATGGACTACCAAAAATACAGATTTAAGATAAGAATCATAATGATAAAATATCAAACCATTTGTAGCAGATAATATCTAAAGGTGTCGTCTAAAAATCATCAATCTCGGCTTACTAAAAGACCCGAACCGGCTTCCCCATGATAATCTTCAAGTACAAGCACCTCACCTGTTTCTGATGACAAATCAGCACTAAGTTATTAAGAAAATAACGACAATTTAACACAAAGAATTCCGTTCGGCCCATCTATAGCTATGTTAGTTGTCACTACAACACTACGTTCGGTCTTACAAAATATTGATAACATTCATATTGGTTCACAAGATTCTCTACTTTGTCACTGATGAAGGGAGTAGCTTTGTCAACTTAGTTTTCAAGGATGCGTTTGGTATGCAAGACCTAACGGGGCGGAACAAAAAGTTATTGTCCCATATTTGGCGTGATAAGAAAATGACAAAACTGATTGGGACAAAAATGCAGGGAGATAGCACTAGATAAGTAAATCACTAAGATACCCAAGTCAAATTAAAAGAAAATTGTCCAAAATAGCCATTCTTTGACTACCCCAAAATTCATTTTATAGCCGCTTTTCCAATCTATAATTTCGCAAGTAGCACTTTAGCAGCTTGTGAAATTGCTACTTTATGAATATTATATTAAAAGAAAAAAGTAGATTTCTCAAGTTGCTAAAGTGCTACTTGTGAAATCTTGGCTATTTCAGTCAATTGGTTGAAAAGGTGGCTATAAAGTGAAAGGGGAAGGCAAAAATGGCTATTTTGGACAATTTCCCCAAACTAAAACCTTCCACAACTCTTTCACCCACCTACCTCAATCCAATCTAGTCCCATCCGCTTACAAAACGCACCCAAGGAAACAAAAGCTCTACTTTTTGGGTAAATAACAGATCTGCATACATCCACATCCCCATCCCCATCCCCATCCACCACCTCTTGGTGGAATATATCGGGTTCGGTTGGTTTGGTTTAAGGTCAACTTAATGGTTTATGGTGGGAGATCACATGACGGTCTAAGCATAAGAATGGCTGCAAAACACTCTGAATGGAGCAGGGATGAAAGTATGGCGCATGACTCTGTCTGGATGAACTCGTGATAGAATTTGAAGTTGGATTTGACAAGAACTTACATTTTGCCAGTTTTTCTTCAATAACGAAACGAGAAAGTTTACGCTCATTTGAACATTCTGGAAGATCTGCTTCTCTTCCATGCTGCAATTTCCCACAGCAACCCCCATACACAGAACCTTCTTAAGCTGAAACTTCACTGTTGCCTTTATTTCATTAACTTTTGACTCCAACAACTCCTGATGTGTCACAAGTGTCGGGAATTTCCCTGGACAAACACAGGTGAACGGTAAGTGCTTACTTTCCAATTCTATCCTATTATTAAGGGTAAAACTGTCATTTAGTCAATTAAAAGTATAAATGTTACACATTTCTAAAATTGTGTAACTTTTTCATTGTGGACAAAGTTGGTAAAACCTAACTGGCTGCGCAGTTGGGGATACCATAGGGTGAGGAATGGAAATGAGAATGAATAATGGTATTTGGTTCAGTATAATGCAATAAAATAAAAGTTAATTTCCATGGTTACAAAAAAAAACAGAATCCACTAAACAGAGGGGGAAAACCCGAAAAATATAAGGAAATTACTTGCCTGCTTTGTTAAGACCAGGGCCCAAGAGACGGGGTGTTGATCCAAACCCTCAGTGATTTGATAATGACCCTCTCTTTTATACTTAGTGAAAATTGTAAGTAAACAATATGTATCAGAGTTTCACTATCGCTGATAAGTACTAAGATCTTACAGTACTGCTGATAGGAACTCTCGCACTTTTAGATTAAACATTCAGCGAACACTGTTCACCATATCGCTGAGTCTGTTCAGTCCTTATGGTGATCGCTGATAAGTTAGTTGTTTACTTATGATCCCTGAAGACAAGATTCACGTCAACAAAGGTTCTACGCTGAAGTCGAAGATCAAGCTCAAGAACCAGCGACAAGTCTCCTAATGAACTGATGCGGATCAGCGAAGACTCAGATTTGTCCACTCAACGTGAAGTATCAAGTACAAGACTTCAGCTATCGCTGAACTTTATCATCTGCTGAATAGTAAATGATAATCGCTGAATCAACGAAAGCTGATCATGAAATCCTCCGTACAAAGTACTTTTGTCTTAACCTCCCTTGCACGCCACCGTACGAAATGTCAGAAAAGAACCTCCGAAAAACTGAAATCGTACAACCACTCTGATACTACACTGTTCATTCATGCGGCTACTAAGGTTGTCATCAAAGGTCAATGACATGCAACCAATCCGCTGATGACACGTGTAAAGTATATACTGGATTGCATTAAATGCATGCAGTATATAAAGAGATGAACTCACTTCATTTGAAGTAACTTGCTAACTCTGGACAAGTTCAAATCTCTCAAGATAGGATTTTATTAGTAATCTCCTTATCTTTCTTAGTGCAAGAAAACCTTAGTGTTCCAACTTGTTTAGATTTAGGTTTATCCTTAATCTTGTTTCCGCAACAAGCTGTAAATTGTTAATGATTTATCAATAAACAATTTAGAAAAGTAAAATAGTGTGTTTGTATTCAACCCCCCCCCCCCCCCCCCCCCCCTTCTACAAACTTGTTTAAGCCTTTCGGGACCAACACGGGGAATCTGCTTAATGACTGATTCAGACGCCAGAAAGGCTTGGTGCTTCTTAGCAAGCTTCTTGACCAACTTCTTGTTTTTGTTAAGCTTCTTCAACCCTTCAACATCCATGTATTCCAATCCTATCTTCTGTGCCTGTAATACACAGAATTAAATAGACTATTTCTATCACATAAAAACAAATAATTAGAACGAGGAATGTTTATATCTATACTACATATATAAGCATTTACATCAAATGTCTTAAAGACAAATTTTAAAGCACAACGTACCACCATTTTATGCATAAAGTTCAAAAAACTCTTAAAAGACAACTTTATATGCATGATATACAACTCATTGATGCATAAATTTTGGCCCATACCTATATACTACACAGTACACACTCAGTCATGCACAAAATTTGGCCCATACCTATAGTACACTCTCAGCCCATGTTTTCTCCTTTTTCCCTTATCAGCCACACTTTGTTCCTGGAGAACCAGAAACATATCACTTCCTTCTACCTACTATCTGAACCTTCTACCTCTTTACGTTTCATCCATACAAACGCCCCTCATGACTGCCACCATACCGAGTCTGCTTCACGTTTGCAACCATACCATACCCAAGTACAACCTCAACCATACTTCTTTTCTTGACCATACCTTCAGTACCTTTCTTTGCCATCCACGTTTTCTTAAAGATTGCATATAAATCAAATGGTTCAACACAAATTTCAAATAATCGCAAGAAGCTTCAACAAATCACTTCTCCTTCTCTTCGATTTTGATTTTAGGTAAAAACCCTATCTATGCTTTTGATTTTGTTGTAACGATATTGATTTTGATTATGTGGATGCTTGATTGATATGTTGGATCAATACCAACCACCGTTGTGGTTGTTCTCGACCATAGAATCCCCAGATTCGGTCGATTTTGAGTGGTTTTCGAGTTTGGATCCAAGTTGAGGCATAACCTAGTCAAGAAGATGAACAAGAAATCAGCTTCAGTTTTTGCTCCCAGGGTATGAAAACTCAAAGGTAAGCTTTTTGTTTCTGGTGAATCTACATTTTGAGCCATTTGTAAGATTTTGCATACTTTACTATTTCATGTTTCAAATGCTTTGCAAATTAAGGTTCGTCATTGGTTCCATTTCTATGTAAACTGTCCTGATCAAATGCTTTGCAAACCCAAAATACCCATTCTAACCTTTTCTCAACTGGAGAAGATTTTTTTTGTTGAACCTATAGAAAGCAAGAGACCCTTCCATGCTCTTCTTGGTGTTGGTCTTATCCGAACAACACTGGCAATCGGTATTTAGTTGTTTGTGGTTCTCTGTTTATATATTTAAAATGCATCCATGGTTGCTTTAAGTTCATTTTGAAGTTTGCATCAGTGGCTGCTTTACTGCTATGTTACAAGTCATCAAGTTTATATTATGTTACTGATACTACTAAAATTTCTCTTTAAAATTTGTTAGACCATCATCTTAGTTTATCTTTTGTTTCTATTTGATTTCTTATTATTATAAGTTATCTGTTTTGTAAAAGGAATATCTTAAGTAATGTATGTTTCTCATTGTTTATTGTCTATCAAGTGTTTGATTTATAGTCCATCAAGTGTTGAAATGATTGAAATATGAAAATAATGGTTTTTGTTTTTCTGATATTATTAACTTGGGGATCGTTTACCGGGTAAGTACACAGCCAGTAACATGTCTTGAATCATTTCTCTCTTTTACAGGGTTGGACTTGGGGAAAGCATGTGTTTTATAGAAGTTTGCATCCCTTTGACGTGTCAAATATCTTATTTATATGGTTAGGGGACGTTTACCAAACGCTCACCGAATAAGTGCTTACCGGGTGTCTGGATAAACATGACTACAACCTTACCAAGTAAGAAATGAATTAAATTATTTTAACTTTTGACATAACTTGAGCAATCAAGAGGTTTTTTTGAGGGTTTTTTTAGAGGGTGTGATATGTTGGGTACTGCAAATCAACATGTGCCAATGGGAGGTTATGACTTCTCAAGTCAAATAAACTAATTCTTAGCAATGGAATTATTATATTTCATTTACAAGACTCACCTTTGAATACAAATGCAATAGTCTCAAACAGATTGGGATGAAATTCATAACAATTAGGAATTTGAAAATTTACACATTAGTCAATAAGCATGTATGTAATCCTTTTGACATAATTTTCACATGGTTTTATAATTGATGGTTTGTGTAGGATGAAAGGGTCTTGATTTGTGGAGTCCAAATTGCCATGAAACAAAGATAACAAATGTTGTTAGGAGACAACATCAAAATCATTGTCTTTGGCACATGTTAGGATACAATATAAATGTAATTTTATTACAAATTTTCAGGTTTGTCATGTATATCAATCATTCAAATAAATGTGTTACAAAAAATATTTTGTTCATAAGGTAATTGTGTTTAATAGTATTATAATAGACGACCCTAATATGGTTTTCTTTTGTTATAATAGACGACCCTAATATGGTTTTCTTTCGTATATGTCTTTATGCATCTGATCTACATGAACCCCTTTTTCTTGTTTTTAGTGATATATTTTGAGCTAAATCTTGCATAACTCTGTTGCCAACTACAAAGGTCTCCATAAACTTGGAATTACACAATCCCTTCGGTGTTTGCAGCCATTGTAAGTCTCTCTCTTGTAGTTTAATGTGCTGGAAATTTGTGGGGGATAACTCCATATGATATATGAATTAAGTTTTGTAAGATTAAAGGAAATCTTCTTGTAAGATTTATCTAATTTCTCACCTTTAACAAAATCTAGCTGTGTTAAATCTTCTTTGGTATTTTTTAATTAGTGAGTTTATTAATCATGAATGGAGGAAAATTGGAAAAAGAAATTATGTGCGGTCTTGCTACCAGACAGAACATGGGTATGCATCTATCAAGGCCTGGACATTCGGATTGAAGATTGCTACCAGACTGAACATGATATGTATAGGCTAAACCAACTACTGTTTCAACGAGATTGCCAAACAGTCAAAGTCTGAATGGGTTGGTGACCAAATTAATAAAGGTGTTATAAATTTTGAATGGTGATGAGTTTTACTGTTCAAAGGTTAAATTGAACGGTCTGGTGCTTATTGAAAGAATTTTCTGATTCTGTCTCAACATTTGGACATGGTCCATGGTTTCAAGACCTTCACTTCTTGAATAATGCTTGTGTACTATATAACTATATGTTGAGATCAATGTGGTTGTTTTTAGAAGATGAGGGGTGTTGTCCATGATGTATTTAATGTTGATGAATTTGTTTATTTACAAATGGATATGTACAAATGTGGCTTAGGAAAATATGAATATGGTATTTTGATCCTATTGCATATAACCATGCACTTGCACCTTGTATTTTGTTGAAACTTCATGGATTTTTTTATTTTCATATATATGTGTGTGTGTGTGTTTTGGGATATTACAAGGTTTATTAATAATTTTCTTATTGATTATGCTACCTATGATGCATCAGGCAACAACTATTTTTATATGCATTTTTCTTTCGGGACGACTCCCACGGTGATAAAACAAACATATTAGCCTTGAATTTATGTATCATCTGACAGAAGAATAAAATCAAGGACATAAGAATAAAAGCTATCACCTTAAGAAGTTAGGGGACGTTTACCAAACCCTTACCCGGTAAGCGATTATCGATAAAATTCAACACTATCACTTACTTACTGGGTAAGGTTTTAATCCACAAAAATGGCATCGCATGTAACAATTTACCCGATAAGCGCTAACCGTGGTAAGAGTCGTCGCCCTCACTTACCGAGTAACACTCTTGGTCCTTGCCTCGCTTTTACCGCGTAAAATTTTTGGTCCTTACCATATTCATCCGGTAAGGTAATACAACTTGGTAAGCACTTATCCGAGTAAGCATTTGGTAAACGGCCCCTTTGTTCCAACCCGCCGCATTGCGCGGGTACACAACTAGTAAGTAGTATATATATATATATATATATATATATATATACTACATATATAAGCATATACACCTAAAGTCTTAATTACAAGTCTTTAAGCACATGGTACCATCATTTTATGCATAAAACTTCAAAATCTCTTAATTACAACTTGATATGCATCATGTACAAGTTGAAACCTTTTATCTTACACAACCCCAAAGGACCAGCCCATACCATACCTACAGTACTCAATCCATAACACACAAGTACAGGCCCATACCATACCTAGAGTACACAAGCCATGCTACCTTCACGTCTCATACCATACCATACCTTTCTTCGTCAACCACGTCTCATACCATACCATATACCATACCTTTCTTCCTGAAGATTTCATACGCTTCCTTCTACGGAAACGGTGTATATAAACTGTGTGAGACGGAGAAAGAGTGAGACCACCGGAGTTATTTCCATCTCTAAAGTTGAATTGGGCAACCTGCTTCTCCAATCTCCATCGCTTCCTGACTACCTAATTTGGGTACGTTCTTCATCAACCTTCCCCTCATTTCCCTTTATTTATTGGTAGCTTTTGATTTGAAGTATTTAATGAGTAGATAAAAGAAGCAAAATAAACCCTAAACAATTTTGATGAATATTCGTAAAAATGAGAGATTAATTTGAAACAAAATTGATTGTGTGCAGAATTTCATCACGGCTATGGATTCAATGAAGCTAAATATGGTTGCGGTTGATCAGGTTTTCCCTTTACTCTCTGATTTATCTGGTTCGTTTTGTTGAACGAGTTGTCGATTTTACCACCAAACTTTGAGGGAGTGGATTGCAAGTCCTTTTGTTTTTTCTAATTTGATGTTTGTAATCTTTTTAGGAATGAATCACAATGCAATTGCTTCCTACTGATTCTGTGTGCGATATACCGTTTTGATTTTGGTGCGGATTGTTTTTTAAGAGGTGCCGATATTTGGACTTGCTATAAATATTATTTCCGTATATACTATTATATGTCTTTTAAAGATGTTATCTCTTATCTTCAAGTTATTAAACATTGTTTCATGTTTTTAACATACCGTGTGGGGGTTCCTTTAGATTTTTATTTTATTCTATTTCTGAAGTGTTTTTGATAATAAATCAAGTTGGTAGCAGCTACCAGAAATGGCAGCAGCAGCAGTTGCCAAACAAGCCACTTAGTTGCTGTTTGTATTTTAAGAGGTCTGAAGTCCGAAATCTGATTTTACATCTAAAAAGTAAGAGGTGGTGTTGAAATCTGAAATATTAAGACTGTTTTTATAAAATGATAAACATCTTAATTGAATAAAAATATTATGTTTTAAAATTCCAACTTGAAAGAGACCACTATTTGATAACACACACATCCATACCCATCAACCATGCATTCAATTGAGGAGGAGGTAGAAGAAACTGAATCCTTAAAAAAAAAGAGGAATTAAGTGGATGCTGCACCTCTAAAATTTCAGAGGACATTAAGAGGTTTTCAGACTTTTTCTAAAAATAAAACAAACACTCTTAAATCTGAAAACCTCTTAATTTTCCGACTTAAAGAGGTATTTTTTCAAAAACAAACAGCCCCTTAATCTTATGTGGTTTGGTGGGACATATGGCCAATGAAGAAGATGTAAGTCATGGAAGTACCACTACACCCTTTATCTTATTTTCTGTTATGTGTGTACCTTGGGAGAAACAGGGCGTGATAGTCCCATGACCATCATACCAAACCAAACAAACCAGTATGTCTTTCTCGAAAGTAGGCTCTGGGAGACGTTGGATGTATGCAGACGTGATCTCTATCCCAGAGGGTAGAGCGGTTGTTTCCCTGAATATTCATTTCTTACGCAAAAGTATGAGCGAAAAGGAAAACAATAATAACCCAAACTAGCAAACAGTAAGCAACAGAAAAGGAAGGAAAAAGAGGGAAAAAATTTAAAGAAAATAGGTGACTCATGTTTTTTAGGAGCATGTGGGTTGTGCTTGGAGCCGAACCCTTTCTTTTGCATCAAAGGGTTGCCTTTCTTGGCTAATCGGGCATAAGAGTATAGTAGAGTGATGTTTAAACACATCTTACATCATAACAAGTGTTGCCTTTGCGATAGAGCTACCATTATTTGGAGGCGCTGTTGTGGCATTGCCTATCTTACTAAGTCCTGAAGGATGACACTTTTTCCAAATAGTAGTGGCTTTATGAGTTACTAATATCTTCTATAACCATCTAATTTGATTAGTTTACGCTATAATTTGTTCTCCTGTAGGTGCTAGCCAAACTTGAAAAGTTCAAATCATCCATGTTTACCCAACCTACTGCTCCTAATGGAGAATCCAAGGGTAAAAGTGACATTCTTTTTACATATTTATGAACTTTCAAGTTGACATCCTTTCTAGCTGAAGTAACACATCATCTGGGAAGCACATGCTTTGACATTTGATCCATAAACATCACTGTTATAGAAGTTGTGGGTCACTTCTTTGTTCCTTTATATTTTGTTTTTTTTCTTCTCTTTTTTTCTAGCTTCTTATATGATGGTGCTAGAAAATATAGGGCAAATCTCCATGATTTTTCTCTTCACGTTGTTTGAATAGGATTGGTTTACATCTTGTTAGAATTTGTTTTATGTACAAAGTTCACGGATTTATGTTATCTTATTAAGTTTTGTGTTTTTATTTGAACTCAAGATCTTGAGATATTTTTTATATGAGTTTATTTTTGAAATGCAGATTACATCCATGTTTACATTTGTTGCAGCAGGCATAACAATGCTTATTGATAACGACTTCCTAAGTTGTGCTCGAAACTATTGTCTACACATGTCCCTAGCCTGGTAAGATTATTCTCAATATACTACTTCTTGTGTTGTGATAACATACTTTATGTTTTTAATATGTTGGCTTTCGAAATACGTTTCTATTTCTCGTATTCATATATGTCAATTTTACAACACAAGAAAAGAGACGACAATTGACAACCTTGAACTGTTGAACCTCCGGTTCTCATAAGCATATTTAATTAAAGAGTAACAATACCATCGTTAATGCCAATTAAGTGATGTTTGCTTTTGGTGGGTCTTTTTCCCAATACCAGCGTAATGGTCTCTCGATACGCTCTCTCGATTTGTTTGTTCTCCTACATTCTTAATACTAATAGAGATTGATTGTAGCATTTGTGGATTTTTTTTTATTGAAAATATCTATCAATATGCTTCAAGCCTGGTCTTTTAAACTGTCAGCAATAGTAAATACTTCTCTTTGGTGTATCTCAGACAAATTAAGCCTATTCATGTACTTCTGATTTCAATATTTCAGTTTACATCATTTACTAATTCTATTCAAATAATTGTCTTACAGAATTCATCCCAATTATCGTTTTATATTCATTCAAATATTTTAGCTCTCTAATATTTCATATAATTTTTATGTAATCAACTTGGGTGTATTTCTATTGGAGTTGGGCATTATTCCTTGCAGATAGAGGCTTTGTAGGTCGCTATTTATTTCTTCTAAAAGTGTTTTATATATGTTGGAGATATGCTATTACTTTTGTAACAGACATGAGCAGGTGGAACTTTTTGAAGGTTATTTTGCAAGTAAAATGATATTGTGGCTTGCAAGATCTATTTGACCTCTGATGGGGAAGTATTTCCGAGGGATAGATTGGTAAACAAATGTAGACATTTGAATTTGCATACTACTAAGTCATAAAAAGTAAAGTGTTTTTCTTCAATTTTCTTTAATTTTTACCCTCGACTCCGTATGTAATAGTGTAATATTTGCATAAACTTGTCTATTTCAGAATGCATCTTAGGAATCTATTTGGTTTTTAAAAAATATAGTAAACTCTTCAATATCCCGTGGAGCATCCGCATAAATTTGAGAAATTTTGCATATCTCCTCAAAAGGAGTTCTTTTCTATGGTCCTCTTGCTTTTGTCCCTTCTAATGTTCAATAAATATACATTTTCTCTATAAATAGCGTTTTAGTGAAGAATTACATCAAAATTTACCTTTTCCAGTCGCCCGAGCCCACAAGGAACCCACCCCCATTTTAGAGCGAACTCGGCGATTGAAGCTATGGGAGGGATTCAAGTTTGTTTCCAAGATACAAACTTGAACTTGAACTTGAGCATTTGAGCAAAGTTGACACTCCCCTTTGCGAACTAAGCTACACGCTAAGGGCTTTTTATTGTCCATTTAAAATTACTTTCACACCTTACTCACCCGGTGCATTGCACGGGTTCACTGCTAGTATCTATAAATATATATATATATATATATATATATATATATATATATATATATATATATATATATATATATATATATATATATATATATATATATATATATATATCCTCCGTAACTGTTTGAAAGAGAATAAAGTCACCTCTTCAACATGTTGAGCATCACCAAGCATGCAGACCTTCAACTTAGGACGAGGAATGTGTGGCAACTTCACCGTGCCACTGAAACGTTTGTCTTTTTGGGGATCATAGTTCTTCTGTAACGACCGTGACCAAATCGGAGTAGTTTTAACGCGGGAAAGGAAAGTGTATTAAGAACGGAAGTTGAGGGGTTATTTGGTAAGTTTGGGATAGGGTATTTAAAGGCACAAAACCCTAGGAAGAACATTCTAATACTGATTTTTGGATTGTTGACGGCTGAGTTTGTGGAGAGAAAGGAGAAGAGGGTTCTTGGGTGTTTTGGGTGCATTTGGAAGAGAGGAATCATCAAGTTCAGTTCCAGAAGGAAGGGAAGGATTGTAATTCGTGTTCTGCAAGTAATCTCTAAGGTAACCTCTAAACCATAACTCCTTTCAAGATTAATCTGCTGATTTCTGAGTTTTGTGGGTTATAGCTTATTCTAAGACATTTGAGGCCAATAGAGAGATTTAATCATCGTTAAATGTGTTTTGATAATAATAACTGATGGGAAATCGATTACAGATCATTTAGTGATAATTTATTGGCTTATCTTGAGGATTAAGAGGCATGTAATAGGATTTTCAATCTTAAACCCGTCCAGCGTATCGTCCGGACACCTTCAGTTTAAGAAGGTATCCGGGTAGAACGTCCGGAAAGCTTCTATCCCGATAGGATGAAGGTATCCGGATAAGTGTGCCATCCGGATAGGTAAATCGTCCGGAAACTTGTAGCGTCCGGTAAGTTTGGACGTCCGGAAAAGTTTTGTTGTCCGAAAAAGTATTGTTGTCCGGAAAGTATGGTTTTACCCGGTAGTCTGTCCGGGAAAGTTGTGTGTCAGGTGAGAAGTGTCCGGATAGTCCTAGTCAGCTTATAAATCTGTCCCCTCATTCAGGTAGACAATTTGGAAGTAAAGAGCAGAGTAGGGAAAAGCAAGCAAGCGTGTCAGGTGAGTTTTCTAACTAAAATGTGCGGCTTTTAAATGCGTTTTCTAAAGCAAGACATGATGAGTAATGCCATGTTTATTTTTATAAATGTTTTATCTGCATGAAAGTTGTTTAAAGTTTTATATGTGGGATGTATGCATACATTGGTTTTGATGTAAATTGGCTAAGTCGGGGGGTGTGTTCCGCCAGCTCGTGTCGGGGGGTGTGTCCCGTTTATGCCAAGGGAGGTGTGACCCTGTAAGGCAGCATGAGACTGACTCGTTGACACCTTAGGGTGACTTCAGGGTGCCAATTTACAAGGGGCGGACCTTTATCCGTGAACGATTTTATATGGATAGATTTATGAATGATGTATTCTGGAAATGATAATTGTTTTAAATGCTTTGATAACTGCTAAGAGGGACTCACTAGACCTCATGGTCTAACCCTCGCATTTTCAAATTAAAACCTTTTCAGGAAAGCAGGTAATGAAAGGCTCGGGCAAGTGAGCAGGGCGTTAGCAAGGAGGCATGTTAGTGTAGTGACACTATAGTTCGGTTTAGTTTATTTCTCAGTTGTGTAGGTTGTTCCGCCAACCAAATTTTGGATGTTATGTAAGAAATTTTGAGACGCGATTTTGGGATGTTTTAA
The DNA here is from genome assembly GCA_033807775.1 of Saussurea involucrata. Taxonomy (NCBI): domain Eukaryota; kingdom Viridiplantae; phylum Streptophyta; class Magnoliopsida; order Asterales; family Asteraceae; genus Saussurea; species Saussurea involucrata. The sequence goes on from CM066326.1 coordinate 64,912,156, forward strand.
TTATATGAATTGCATGTTTAAAAATTGTTGGGTTGTTTTAGTTGGTATCAGAGCCATAGTTTAAGGGATTTAGGTGACCGGACGGGCCTAGACTTAAACTTTGGAGAAGTAGAAAACACAACTGAGAATCAGGAATGCGTTAGGAGGACACTAACTTAGTTTTTGGAGTTATTAGGGTACCGAGAACAATCATGTAAGGTAAGTTTGGAGTTACACTTGGCCAGTGTAATTGTGAACTTACAGGTACATGTGCGTGCTTGAATCGCCTTACTACTCCGTTGCGGTAGTACTTTTGAGTCTGTGGTATTAATTGAGTCGTTTGTTGTGATTGTCAGAATGTCTGCGAGAACTCTGAGAAGTAGGTCAATCCCGCTAGTGGAGGAAGCGCATACTAAGAGTGCTTCACCGCAAATGGGAGCTGTTAGATCCGAGGAGTTGAGGGAGGGAAGACCAGTGGTTCCTCCAAGAGCGGCGACTACTCGTGGAAGAGGTAGGGGCCGTGGGAGACCGAGAAAGGCCGTCACTGAGGTCGGTGCGGCAACTTCCAAAGGGAAAAGTAAGAAAAAGAAGGCGCCGACTAGGCGTAAGGCTAAGAGTGTGGAGGAGCCGGAAGTGCAAGTAATATCCGAACAAGAAAGTTCAGCACCGGCAAAGGGGTGAAAGCTAAGAAAGGGGGTAAACCTGAAACCGCACCGGCCTTCGTGACCGAGGATAAGTTCACGGCAGAGATGACTAAACTACAAAAGACCCTACAAGCAGTGCTAGACAACCAGAATAAGACTGCGTCTGAGGGAGGAACCAAGAGCAGTACTGGAAAGAAGACTGAGGAGGAATGTACACCACGAACTGAAATAGGAAACAATTCGGTGACAACTCCGATTGTGGTTTCCGAACCGAAGGCAGTGAAGGGGTGCTCGTTTAAGACCTTTGCTTCATGCAAACCTCCGACGTTCAACGGGGAGCGTAATAGTGTTCTAGCTGTGAAATGGGTTCGCGAGATGGAGTTAGCGTTTGATACTAGCAAGTGCGCCGAGGAGGATAAGGTACTGTTTGCCAGGTCAATGTTGAAATCTGAAGCAATCTTTTGGTGGGATGTCGAAACCGGAGGAAAAGGGTCAGAGGTAGCTAAGAGCATGTCGTGGGGAACGTTTGTTGGAAGGTTCAAAGCACAGTTTTGCCCCCTAGCAGCAATTAAGAAATTGGAGGAAGAGTTTCTGGGTTTGGAACAAGGATCAATGTCAGTTCAGGAGTACACGTCGAAGTTTATCGAAAAAGCTCGGTTTGCTGAGTTGTACGTACCTACTAAGGAAAGACGGATAGAGAGGTACATTTATGGGCTGAAAAGCAGTATAAGGGAGTTGGTGCAGGTGAAAGACCCAGTTACTTTTCAGGTTGCGGTTGATACCGCGGAGCTTACTGAGAAGGAAAAGGCTAGACAAATGACCGAAAGAGTCGGAGATAAGCGTAAGTGGGACGGGCCGAGTCGGGAAGGTAAAAGACCGAACACATCCAGACCTGATCTGAGGGCGGGGTATAAGTCAGTGGAGAAGCCGTGTGCAAAGTGTAACAAAATGCACCGAGGAGAATGTTGGACTGAAAAAGATGGATGTTATAAGTGTGGGAAGGTGGGGCATCTATCTCGAGATTGTCGCAATCCAAGAATCTGCTATCAGTGCGGGTTGTCGGGCCATGTCAAGTGGGACTGCCCGCAGTTGAAAAAAGGATACGCTAGAGGAGAAGGTGGGAGTAGCGGAGGAAAGAGTATTGAGAAGAATGTAGAGCCGACTCGCGCCAGGGCAAGGGCTTTTCACATGTCGGCTGAGGAGGCGGAAAACACGCCTGATGTGGTAACAGGTACCTTTCCTATAGACTCGATTCTCGCTAAAGTATTGTTTGATTCGGGGGCCAACCGTTCATTTGTGTCGCCCAAGTTTATTCAAAAACTACAAGTGAAACCCAAGAGGTTGAACTTTGGATTTGAAGTAGAGATAGCAGATGATAGTCGAGTCTGGGTAAAGGAAGTTTATGAAGGTTGTAGCATAGACGTGGATGGTCACTTATTTCCATTAAGGTTGTATCCTATGGGAATGGGGGAGTTTGATGTAGTCCTAGGAATGGACTGGTTAGCGGAAAACGACGCTAATATAGTTTGTAATAAGAAGCTGATCCGTATTGCCTTGCCCGATAAGAAAGAGGTGGTAATTTACGGAGATCAACGAAATAGGAAGTCGTGTCTGATTTCGTTGATGAAAGCTAGGCGGTGTTTGGGAAAGGGGTGTCCGGGGTATTTAGCTTACGTGCTAGATGCTAAGAAGGAAAAGAAGAGTGTGGGGAATGTCTCGGTAGTGTGTGAGTACCCGGAGGTGTTTCCGGATGACTTGACAAGTTTGCCTCCAGATCGTCAAGTGGAGTTCAGAATCGAACTAGTACCTGGGGCGGCACCGATTGCGCGCGCACCCTACCGGTTAGCACCAGCGGAGATGAAAGAAATGATGACCCAGTTGCAGGAGTTGCTCGACAAGGGTTTTATTCGCCCGAGCACATCGCCCTGGGGAGCACCGGTACTGTTTGTTAAAAAGGACGGATCCATACGAATGTGCATAGATTACCGTGACCTCAATAAGGTGACCGTGAAGAACAAGTATCCGCTTCCGAGGATCGATGACCTCTTCGACCAACTACAGGGTGCGAGTTATATCTCAAAGATAGACTTGAGGTCGGGTTATCATCAGCTGAAGGTGAAGGAAGACGATGTGCCGAAGACAGCTTTCCGTACGAGATATGGACATTACGAGTTCTTAGTCATGCCCTTCGGGTTGACTAATGCGCCCGCGGTGTTCATGGATTTGATGAATCGGGTGTGTAACTCATTGCTGGATAAGTGCGTGATCGTCTTCATTGACGATATCCTAATCTATTCTCGTACCCGAGAGGACCACGAGAGGTACCTTCGGGCAGCGCTGGAATTGCTTAAGCGTGAGAAGTTATATGTGAAATTCTCGAAGTGTGAATTTTGGTTAAGGGAAGTTCAGTTTTTGAGTCATGTAGTGTCGGCGGACGACATCAAGGTAGATCCTGCTAAGATTGAAGCCATTAAAGATTGGGAAACACCAAGAACCCCATCGGAGGTAAGGAGTTTTCTCGGTTTAGCAGGTTATTATCGGAAGTTTATCCAAGACTTCTCTCGAATAGCTTCGCCGCTGACCTCGTTGACGAGGAAGAACGCCAAATTCGTGTGGGCTGAAGCACAAGGATCAGCGTTTGAGAAGCTGAAAGAAAGTTTAAGCAGTGCCCCGATCTTGGCATTGCCTAACGGATCGGAGGGTTTTGTGATTTACAGTGACGCTTCTAAGTTTGGGCTGGGGTGCGTGCTGATGCAGAACGGAAAAGTAATTGCCTACGCCTCTCGACAGTTGAAGGATCATGAAAAGAACTACCCTACTCATGACATGGAGTTAGCGGCGGTAGTGTTCGCGCTGAAAATCTGGCGGCATTACTTATATGGAGTAAAGTGTCAGATTTACACCGATCACAAAAGCCTGAAGCACCTGTTTGAGCAGAAGGAGTTAAATATGAGACAAAGGAGATGGATGAAACTGTTGAACGACTATGACTGTGAGATCCTGTATCACCCAGGTAAAGCGAATGTGGTGGCTGACGCGCTGAGTCGGAAGGATCGGGGAGATCAAACCAAGGTCGTAGCTTTCAGAGTCGAGGCAACCTCGAATCTTCTTGAAGAAGTTAAGAAATTTCAAGAGGAAGCGTTGTTGGAAGATAACGTGAAGAGCGAAAGAGTAGTTGGAGTGGCCTCGTTATTCGAAGTCAATGGTGGTGGTCTGAAGTGCATAAAAGGCCGAGTGTGGGTTCCTAAACTGGGTAATCTGAGAGCAAGCCTCTTAGAAGAAGCGCACCAGTCGCGGTATTCCATACACCCGGGAACGAATAAGATGTACCGAGACTTGAGACAGTCTTACTGGTGGCCGGGGATGAAGAAGGATATCGCCCATTTTGTGGAGCGGTGTGTGACATGTTTAAAGGGTAAAGCAGAACACCAACGACCTTATGGGGAACTCCGGTCTTCGGTTATACCAGTGTGGAAGTGGGATAACATCACTATGGATTTCGTCACAAAGTTACCGAGGACTCCGAAAGGTAATGATGCAATTTGGGTGATTGTGGATATTCTTACCAAGTCCGCGCATTTCTTACCTATTAAGAAGTCGGACTCTTTGGAGAAATTAGCCCGATTGTACATTGGTGATATTGTCTAGGCACGGGGTGCCGCGATCTATAGTGTCCGACAGCGATAGTCGGTTCACGTCGGCATTTTGGAGAAGTTTACAACGAGAGTTAGGCTCGCAATTGAAGTTGAGCACGGCCTATCATCCTCAGACGGATGGTCAGAGTGAGAGAACGATCCAAACGTTAGAGGATATGCGCAGGGCGTGTGTTATCGACTTCAAGGGATCGTGGGAAATGCATTTGCCGTTAATAGAATTCTCCTATAACAATAGTTACCACGCCAGCATCCAAGCGGCGCCATTTGAAGCCCTGTATGGACGAAAGTGTCGTACGCCGCTGTGTTGGAATGAGGTAGGAGAAAGGCATTTGGCCGGACCGAAAATTGTACAACTAACGGCGGATAAGATTGAAGTAATCCGTGGAAGGATGAGAATCGCGCAAGATCGACAGAAGAAGTATGCGGATAGACGAAGGAAGCCGATTGAATTCCAAGTGGGTGACAAAGTAATGCTCAAAGTGTCACCTTGGAAGGGTGTGGTTCGTTTTGGAAAGAAAGGAAAGTTGAGGCCAAGATATGTTGGGCCTTTCGTTATTATTGAAAGGGTTGGCACGGTGGCCTACAAGCTGGATTTGCCGGAAGAGTTAAGTAGGATCCACCCGACGTTTCATGTGTCAAACTTGAAGAAGTGTTTGGCCGAAACTGATGTGGCCATTTCGTTAGAAGATGTACGAGAAACTAATGTTCGAGGAAGAGCCAATCGAGATCGTAGACAGTAAAGTACGAAAGACGAGGAACAAGGAAGTTCGTTTGGTGAAAGTTCAGTGGAAGTATCACAAGGGACGAGAAGCAACGTGGGAGGTAGAATTGGATATGAAGTCCAAATACCCTCACCTGTTTGAAAATGGAATTCCGGGGACGGAATTCTTTTGAGGGGGAAGTGTTGTAACGACCGTGACCAAATCGGAGTAGTTTTAACGCGGGAAAGGAAAGTGTATTAAGAACGAAAGTTGAGGGGCTATTTGGTAAGTTTGGGATAGGGTATTTAAAGGCACAAAACCCTAGGAAGAACATTCTAATACTGATTTTTGGATTGTTGACGGCTGAGTTTGTGGAGAGAAAGGAGAAGAGGGTTCTTGGGTGTTTTGGGTGCATTTGGAAGAAAGGAATCATCAAGTTCAGTTCCAGAAGGAAGGGAAGGATTGTAATTCGTGTTCTGCAAGTAATCTCTAAGGTAACCTCTAAACCATAACTCATTTCAAGATTAATCTGTTGATTTCTGAGTTTTGTGGGTTATAGCTTATTCTAAGACATTTGAGGCCAATAGAGAGATTTAATCATCGTTAAATGTGTTTTGATAATAATAACTGATGGGAAATCGATTACAGATCATTTAGTGATAATTTATTGGCTTATCTTGAGGATTAAGAGGCATGTAATAGGATTTTCAATCTTAAACCCGTCCAGCGTATCGTCCGGACACCTTCAGTTTAAGAAGGTATCCGGGTAGAACGTCCGGAAAGCTTCTATCCCGATAGGATGAAGGTATCCGGATAAGTGTGTCGTCCGGATAGGTAAATCGTCCGGAAACCTGTAGCGTCCGGTAAGTTTGGACGTCCGGAAAAGTGTTGTTGTCCGGAAAGTATGGTTTTACCCGGTAGTCTGTCCGGGAAAGTTGTGTGTCAGGTGAGAAGTGTCCGGATAGTCCTAGTCAGCTTATAAATTTGTCCCCTCATTCAGGTAGACAATTTGGAAGTAAAGAGCAGAGTAGGGAAAAGCAAGCAAGCGTGTCAGGTGAGTTTTCTAACTAAAATGTGCGGCTTTTAAATGCGTTTTCTAAAGCAAGACATGATGAGTAATGCCATGTTTATTTTTATAAATGTTTTATCTGCATGAAAGTTGTTTAAAGTTTTATATGTGGGATGTATGCATACATTGGTTTTGATGTAAATTGGCTAAATCGGGGGGTGTGTTCCGCCAGCTCGTGTCGGGGGGTGTCCCGTTTATGCCAATGGAGGTGTGACCCTGTAAGGCAGCATGAGACTGACTCGTTGACACCTTAGGGTGACTTCAGGGTGCCAATTTACAAGGGGCGGACCTTTATCCGTGAACGATTTTATATGGATAGATTTATGAATGATGTATTCTGGAAATGATAATTGTTTTAAATGCTTTGATAACTGTTAAGAGGGGCTCACTAGACCTCATGGTCTAACCCTCGCATTTTCAAATTAAAACCTTTTCAGGAAAGCAGGTAATGAAAGGCTCGGGCAAGTGAGCAGGGCGTTAGCAAGGAGGCCTGTTAGTGTAGTGACACTATAGTTCGGTTTAGTTTATTTCTCAGTTATGTAGGTTGTTCCGCCAACCAAATTTTGGATGTTATGTAAGAAATTTTGAGACGCGATTTTGGGATGTTTTAATTATATGAATTGCATGTTTAAAAATTGTTGGGTTGTTTTATCTTCAACCCAATTTGAAGCTCAATGGTCTCTGTAAACTTACGGTTTTTCTCCTTGGCCTCGGTTGTAATTTGGGTAATGGCTTCTCTGACCGCCTCACTTCCTAACTTACTGAAAATAAATAACAATCGTATAAAAACAGATCATAAAGGTAGAACACTACCAAAAAGACCCTATTCCAAATGGTTAATTGTTGGGTTTTGAAAAGGATCAAACAGTGTTTCAGTAAACTCCATGATCATTTTTCCCGTTTTTTTCCAATTATGCCCTTATATTTTTCCAATTAATTTTTCAATGTGTCTTTTTAGATCATTTCCTTTCCATCTAGTTTATCAGCTAGTTTTTTACCAAACAAGACTAGTTTATTAGCTAACATTAATTTGTTAGGCAACGGTTAGCTTTTTAGCTAACAACTAGCTTATCAAGTAGTTTGCCAAACATAGGTCATCATCTTTGGCAACCATGAGTTAACTTTTTTTTGGCGCTTATTGAGTAAGCCCCGTTTAATTAGCCACAAGCAGCTTTTTGCAAAACTACTTTAAGTAGCGTTTCAATAAGCTCCAAGGCCTTTTCCATGTTTTTTTTCCAATTAAACCCCTAAGATCCTATTGAATTTTCAATATATCCTTTGAGATCACTTTACATTATCATATAAATTATTAGTTAGATTTTACCAAACATGACTTTGTTTATCCACTAGCTTATTCAGCCAACTGCTGGCTTATTAGCTAGTTTGCCAAACATAGTCATAGCCTAAAAACTACAAAACAAGCAAACCACAAAATTCAGCCTTTTTATGGGATATAAGGTCACTTTAGTTTCACAAAAAAATTCAATGATACATTTCAATATAATAATTTGTCAACAAGATACCCATGCTCTGACGTTCATATTAATTTCATCACTTTTGTCCAATTTTAACATGAATCATCAACTATGGGACAAGAGAATGAAGAGAAGACAACTTAATGTAAAGAATGTTGATCATCTCAATGTTATGATGATTTTAGTTTGATAATCTGATTAGAATAGAATGGAAGTGACGTAACCAAAATAGTTGTCACAACATATGTATACAATTTGCAAAGGTATTGCTATTTGGACCATCCCTCGGGTCAAATCAAAGCATTGAAAATGTAAAACGATTAATTCGATGTTGACGAATTTTTTAGCATGGAGTAGTTCAAATTCAAATAGCATATAAAGATGGTTCATCAAGAATCACCCAATTTATAACGAGTGATGCTAAACAAACCCCCTCTACATAGTAATTAAATCCCCCCTATCAATTACATACGACATCAAATTTCTTTTTCTACATTTTCAATGTTACGATTTAACCCAAATGGAGTTTAAATAACAACATTCTTTATAAATCTCTGTTGGGTAGTTGATTGAAAGACCATGGCAATATACTTACGTTTCCTAATCTATGTTGCCTCTTATGTACAATGATAATAAAATACACTTCACAGAAAGATCTGGAATCACGAATATAGAGTCAAACTAATTCTGAAAGTATAATGAAATGCATTTAAGCTTATTCCATTCTCAATCTGTCAGCGCTCTAATCCAACACAGACCTTAGCCGGCGGTGATCAAAAACTTGCAAATTCGAAAATACCAATAATGATAATAATCAACAGGCACTCGTTTGATCTCATAACGGTTGCATCGTCTACTTTTCACACATAATTTTAGGGTTTCCTGATACTAAATCTGTTCCTATGATCTTCAATCATAAACACCCTAAAAACGCTTGAATGGGCAATAAGTACCCAAAAAATGTGTTTCGATTAGTAATCGTTATGATTTTTCACAGGGTAATTCAAGGATAAATTGTTCAAATTTCCAGAAGTACCTCATGGTGAAAGATCTCCACTTCACACAGCTCCTCCGCCTATGTAAATGTAAGAATGTGCTTGTTAGATTACAAAGTAAATTGGGGATTTATGATGCAAAATCGCAATAGAAACCTAGAATTTTAAAGATCACCTGGAGCAGTTCGATTGCAGCCGCTACTAGAAGAGTGATTGGACGAGTATCCAACCTAAAATACTCAACTCTTGTGCTAGGGTTTTAGAGGTTTAACGGAGTGTAAATTTAATTGGTAATTTAAGACCACCCATTCCACACACTGCAAAAACTTTACTCCTTTTTCAATGTCACATCAGCTTTGCAATAATACATTTTACACATATTTTAGATCAAACTATTTTCTAAACTAATAAATTATAATATAAATATTAATAAATTAATTATAAAATATAGATAATTAAAATTTTACTTTTGTTTTCTTCTATTATATTTTGTGTAAATATAATTTAGCAGTTTAAATAAAAAATATTACATAAAAATATCATTTTTTTAAAATAAAACGTGAGTAAGAAAATTTTAATAAAAATATTAAAAAAAAATAATGTTCAAATAAACTAATAAATGAATTAAATTTAATAAACATATTAATAATAACTAATGTTTAAACAAACAAACAAACTAATTAAATTAAAAAATGAGTTTGTTTAATATATTTAATTTGTTGAAAGGCCTTGCAAGTTTAGCAAGATGTGGGTGGTCTTGCAAGGCCTTGCAAGACACATGGCATGTCATGTCATCTTGCAAGAGCTCTTGCAAGACGTGTGTGGATGCTCTAAACCCTGCATTTGAAAGATTGACCATGCACACACCCTTCTACATCCACTATTTATAATTATTCACCAAAAATTAGTTATCCGGTATCGTCGTGGCATTCTGGTTTGAGCGTCCCCCTTTTAACAAACCAAACTACAAGTATCATTAACGAATTTTGTTAACCATGCGGTTTGGCATAAAGTAACCAACGTGTTAGGCCACACCGAGAAAATGTGATCAAGTCTAACCGGTTTGTATGGTTCAAGATTTAAACTGTGAACTAATAAAGTTAAAAACTTGTACTGAATAAGAGAAATTCTATAGTACAGGTAAAAGTACCTTGATAAAAGTTTACAAGAAATGACGTTGTCCTAACGGAAATAGTGTGAAAATCCATAATAATACTTTATCTTGCAAAACAAATAATGGACTAAACTAATTAAAACCCCAATTAAATTATATAGAATTGAATGTATGTGTATGTGTGTGTATGTGTGCAAATAGTTGATTTCTCCAGTTAAACTATCAAATGAGAAATATACAAATCACGTCCCAAACCAAATTATCTAGTTTATCTATTTTCAAACCATCTCCCAGAAATAAGTCATATTTGGTCAGGTTCAATCGGTTGTCGTGGTCCACTTGTTTTTTTGAACATCCATGTTATACACAAGAATGTGTCCCTCCATAAATTTGAACTTGAATATATATCTAACAATCAAATATTAAGTGGATTATCATTTTATCTTCCTTTACGTTTTATTATAATCTGTTTTTTATAAATAAAAATGAAGCACGGTTTGTTTATTCAAGCAAAACTTGTGTGAATCCCATCTTAACACATTTGTACGAAGTCTTGGCAACATAAATACGACAAAAAATGTGCTAACGCATCTATTCATATGCTCCAATCAAGTTATTTAAATTATGAGCATAACATAATTGAAACACCAAGACAAAGTGCCAATAATGGCATATACTGCTCAACTTGTAAATGATAGAACAACCTAATTAAAAGTACTTGCAACAAGAGAGGTATTGATAAAAGAAACATGGGGTGCACATTGTACATACAAACTTATGTATGTTTGCACAAACTCTATAAGTTAGTGAAACTAGAGTTTTGAAGTGTGACATAAACCTATAGGTTGACCATGTACACTTCCCGTAGAGTTTTTTAATTGTTATGTTCAGGACCTATGAGATTAGTCGATGGGTGTAAAATTGAACCGAACATCCGTAGTTAAAAATATATATGCATGTAAATTGAGGACTTAGTTTTCACATGCTAAAGAGACGTTTCTAAAATGGATTGAAAGCAACTTTTTAAACGCAAATTGACCTATGACCTTCAGGTCATTGTTATGTCTTCAACTATTTTTATAAATTGTTCAACATAAAGTCTAACGTTCATTTGTCATGGCATATATATAATAGACCGATGGCCTTCAACTAATGGCCAAACTACTCAAAAAATCAATGATTAGGCAAGGAACAATTAATTGCAATTAGGGCATAGAGAAACACCTCAAATCACTATTAAAAAATTGCAAGCTTGAACTGAAATTCACCAACCAATTTCTCTCTTGATACTCACTCGTTAGCATAATCATTCTAGAAATTTCACTCTACATTGAGGGGTGATTCTTGTGTTAACTTGGAGTGCGAATTTGGGTGCAATTCATGCCTAAATTTGGCTTTCCAACTAAATGCACAACTTGGCGGTCTTTGCCTAAAATTCGAATTTTAAACGTTTAACTGTTAATATGGGGAATGGGTCCTTAAGGTGCTTGATGACATAACATGACTAGATATAAGTAATTCTTTGTCATGTGTTTTGTACGACGAGAACAAGATTTGACTAATTATTGGTTTTTACATTTGTAACGTTTAATATTTGTAAGCTAGACAATACATGACAAAAATAGATTTGGGCATACTATGATTCGATTTAAGAGGAAATGGATTTGGAAATAAACGAAGTTAGACATAGTTGACAGAATAAATCGTACATTGTGATATATCTCAGTGTCAAAGAAGTGAATGATATGATGGTCAGGTTTGGTTCTAGGGATTGATCTAGGCATCAAGATGTTCGGGGATAAACAAATGGTATTCTTTAGAGAGAGAAAGATGGAGATGATTTTATTTTGAGTTTCAGCCTTTTAGATGTTGTTGAGTATAATTATGGTAATCTTATGATTTAGTCTCATGTTGTTCCATCTTTTTTGGTGGAATAAAAAAACACAAAATTTGTTCCATTTAGTTGTCGCATGGCAAACCAAATATGGAACTATTTTTCTGTCACGTTCTATTCTATTCCGTCTATACCAAACGCATGCACCCTTATCTATGACTTTAAACAATCACTTCAACCATACTTTTTACATGTCTTTTCATTCTAGTCCAAGTTCGACAATAAATATCTAAAATTACCTATACGTTGGGATCTTACATATGACGAGTTTGTGATAACATGGATGTTAGTTATAGAGTTTTAATTAGAAAGAAGCCGTTCAACACATCTACAAATAACAAATTAATTAGGATGTTACAAAAATTCCCAACATGATAATCATACTTCTAATCTTCATATGAAAACACAAATAGTAAAGTAACTGTTTTCATGGTAAATTGATACAGGGAGGTTTTGTGAGTTAACGAGGGTTTTCAGAGATCATTGGAAAAGAAGAAAGCGAACTCAAAAAAGGTTTAGAGTTTGGCGACAAAACAGAGGCCGAAGAGAGTTGCATCCAAGTTATATACAACCTAACTCACATGAAACTCATCACAAAAACGGAAGCGACTTGGATGTAAGTGGCATGTGGCCTAACCCATTTAAAACTCACCTCAGGCACTGTGTGGGCGTCCAACGTGCACGGGAGTCTCTAAAACACTCCAAATCCTTATTCCTTATTTCTTTGCCATCCATAGCCACGTGGCCACCATAAAGATATTCCAATTTTTATTATTATTATTATTATTATTATTATTATTATTTTCCTAGTCAAATTAGGATTAGATATTTTTCTTAATTATCTTTTATAATTAGGATTAAGTTTAAATTATCTTTAGTTTTAAATTAGATTGTAGTAATTATCTTTTTATTAGTTTAGTATTTATCTTTTATTGTTTTAGATTATAAATATGGTTATTAGGTTTTTTGTTAATCAGTTAATTATTGAATAAAAGTGTTTCTTTTTAGAGAAGATTCTCTAGTTCTTTGAGTTTTACGTTCGTAATTCTCACCCGTTAAAGGGTTTAGACGCTTGTCGATCCTTCCGCAAACCTACGCTGCGTCAAGTGGTATCAGAGCATGATCCATCTGTCTTTTCACCATCAATGCAGATCAACAGCTCGCTACCAAAGCAGACTTGGTTGAGTCGGATGTAGCCTTATCCACAACACTCGCGAATCTGACAACGGTTGTTAATAGGCTTCAACCCAAAATCGTCAACGACAATTGTCAGAGAAGAGACAGGTTTGAAGGACCGGTTAGGGTTCCGCACGATGGCAACCATAACCGGGTTAAAGAAACCAAAAGCAAGCTAAAAAGACATTCTCGAGCCAACGAAACCGTTGTCACAAGATGTCAAGAACGATGATCCCGAAGGTGATGCTTCTTTTATTCAAGCACCCAAGGCTGCGATTCAAACCGAAATAATTCCCGGTAACGTTACTCTAATCTCTCACCCTTTCGAGTTTGATAAAATATTTCTCGTATGGAAGAAATCGCGACAACATCCGTTAAGATTTGAAGACTCGTCAATTTTTTTGAATTTTGGAGGCCGAGTTGTGAATCCAAGCGTTTTGAAGAAACACGTGTTCTACGAGTCGAGTGAAGTTATATTTCAAGTGAACTCGAGGACGAGTTCTATTCAAGTGAGGGTGACTGATACAGGGAGGTTTTGTGAGTTAATGAGGGTTTCCAGAGATCATTGGAAAAGAAGAAAGCGAACTCGAAAGAGGTATAGAGTTTGGCGTCAAAACAGAGGCCGAAGAGAGTTGCATCCAAGTTATATACAACCTAACTCACATGAAACTCATCACAGAAACGAAAGCGACTTGGATGTAAGTGGCATGTGGCCTAACCCACTTAAAACTCACCTCAGGCACTATGTGGGCGTCCAACGTGCACGGGAGTCTTTAAAACACTCCAAATCCTTATTCCTTATTTCTTTGCCATCCATAGCCACGTGGCCACCATAAAGATATTCCAACTTTTATTATTATTATTATTATTATTATTATTATTATTATTATTTTCCTAGTCAAATTAGGATTAGATATTTTTCTTAATTATCTTTTATAATTAGGATTAAGTTTAAATTATCTTTAGTTTTAAATTAGATTCTAGCAATTATCTTTTTATTAGTTTAGTATTTATCTTTTATTGTTTTAGATTATAAATAGGATTATTAGGTTCCTTTGTTAATCAGTTAATTATTGAATAAAAGTTCTTCCTTTTAGAGAAGATTCTCTAGTTCTTTGAGTTTTACGTTCGTAATTCTCACCCGTTAAAGGGTTTAGACGCTTGTCGATCCTTCCGCAAACCTACGCTGCGTCAAGTGGTATCAGAGCAGGATTCACCAGTTTTTTCACCATCAATGGCAGATCAACAGCTCGCTACCAAAGCAGACTTGGCTGATTCGGATGTAGCCTTATCCACAACACTCGCGAATCTGACAGCGGTTGTTAATAGGCTTCAACCCAAAATCGTCAACGAGAATTGTCGGAGAAGAGACAAGTTTGAAGGACCGGTTAGGGTTCCGCACGATGGCAACCATAACCGGGTTAATCTCTCGAGTTCTGAATCCGAAGAGAAGGAGGAAGATTCCCAAGAAAAGATCAATATCGCACTTCAACGAATACTTCTTTCGCCAAAAGAAGAATGCCAACACGAAGATCTTTTCCGATCGCATTGTTCGGTACACAAAAAGGTATGTAACTTAGTTATCGACAACGGAAGTTGTGTATGTTGGTGCAAGTGTACCCAGCTTTAAATATTGTGATATATTTTTGGTACACATAAAATCACATCTCCATATTTATTTTGATGATTACAAAACACACCGCATTATTTGTTATCTAACATTTTATCTGAGTGTGCAGATATTTAAATGATCTCGATAAATTTTTTATCTGAAGATTCCAAGTCTGAAGAGTTTCGTCATTTTATTTTAAAATGATAAACACCCTAAAATATTTTATCACTTGGATATTTCGTATCTATATATTTGAATCAAATATATATATATTTCTTTTTTATTAAATCACATGATATATATATATATTAAAATGCTGGTTGCTACTGTTCATCTCTGTTGCAAGAAGTGTGTTCAGCCGAAGTTTACCTGCGTTGCCATGCTCTCATTGGACAGATCTTCTGGCGGTATACCGCCAAGGTATACGCGGTATACCGCGGGTACTATTTCCCATCAACTTGTTCTGCATGAGAAGCTTCGTTTGTCAGGAAGTATGTCAGGCGGTATACCGCCATGTGCAACGCGGTATACCGCGGGTACATTATGCCGTTGAGTTTTTTTGCAGGTTGACCTTCTCAAGGAGTACACTTTTTATGACGCAGGTATACCGCGATGGTTCGGCGGTATACCGCGAAATTCTCAAGTCGGATTTTCATGCAGTATAAATACAAGCCTCCAGCAGCATTCAACTCTACACCAACTTCAGCATTAAGTTCTCCCTCAGCATTTGATTATTATTCTGCTGCTTTCTTACTCACACTAAATCACTTAAACTGATAAATTAATTTTTGAGCAAGAAATCTTGAGTTGATAGCAGATTAAAATCTCACGATTAGTTGAATCAGCAACACAACTCAAGTGATCAAACTCTCTAAAAATATCCAAGTGATAAACCTTATTCAAGAGTGATTATTCATATTAAAATTTATACCCTCTTGTAAGTGTTTGAATTAGAGTGAGTGATCCACCTTAATCTCTCAAAGTAGAGTGATTCGCGTTTGTTGTATTAAGGTTTGTGTTTCTACCGTAAAGAACACGTTTCGTATTGGATCTCCGAGAAGTGTTATTTTCTCGAGGTGGACTAGCCAACTTTGTGTTTGGTGAACCACTTTAAAAATCTCGTTGTCAAGTATTCTCTTTCCCTTATCTCTTTACATTTCCGCTGTGCATTTAAATTATATCTGTTTATATAATTGTTGTATATTTACTTGTTTATACTCTGCTTTATTTTTACTGTATTGTTTGTACTGTATTTATTTGTTCAAAGAATTTTTTGAAAGAAAAAGATTTTAAATACAACCTTACCCCCCCTTAGGTTGTCCAACATTTGGTATCAGAGCAGGTCTTTCAAAATATTCTGCATATTTTTCATCTTATTCTTCTAAATGGCTCAACAAACTAATATCGTGTTTTCAAAACCTCCTTTGATAGATACTGAAAAGTTTGGCATTTGGGCCGAGCTATTTGAATGTCACGTTCGTGGCAAAAATCAAAAGATTTGGAATATCATAGAAAAAGGGAATTTTAAACCCACCATTGTGAAAGATGATGTTTATATTGATAAACCCCTAGATGACTGGACCACTTCTGATGAAGCCCATTTTTGTTTAAACTTTGAAGCTAAGAATATATTATATGCTGCTTTAACATCTGACGAAATTGAAAGAGTATATACTTATAAAACTGCTAATCAAATATGGGAAAGTTTAAATAATACTCATCGTGGAAACACGGAGGTTAAATCTAGCAAAGTAAATATTTTAGTTCACGATTATGAACTATTCGAAATGAAACAAGATGAGTCAATTGACTCAATGTTTAAAAGATTTAACCTTATTGTGACTACTTTGAAAGGTTTGGATCGCACTTATCCTAACGAGGACTATATAAGGAAAATCCTACGAGCTCTTCCTTCGGAGTGGATGCAAAAGATAACATCTTTAGAAGACTCCCGTGACCTTTCCATAATGAAGATAGATGACTTAATCGGTAATCTTAAAGTGCATGAAATTGCACTTAAAAGAAACAAAGATCGGGAGCAAGTTAAAAAGAAATCAATCGCTCTCAATGTCTCAACACCAAAAGATGAGAAGAAAAAGGAGAAAGCTAGCTCCTCGAAAGATCCATCCGAAACTCTCGATGAAGTCGCCATGTTGGTAAGAAACTTTTCCAAATTTCTTAATAATAATAATAAATTTTCTAACAATGGCAGATTTCAAAGAAACGGTAACTACCGTCGTGGTGGTGATAATCGAAGTCGTAAGTTCCATAAACGAGACGAAAGAGTTAAGAAAAATGGCGATTCAAGTGAAGACGATAAAGCTAAGCAAAAGAGAGGCTTTTGCTACTCATGTGGTGACAAAGACCACTACGCCAATGAATGTCCGAAAAAGAACAAGTTCCAAAAGAAGAAGGAGAAAGCCTTCATTGGAGGCGCGTGGAGCGAGAGTGAAGAAGAAGATGACTATCAAGCCATTTGTCTTATGGCCGATAGCGACGACGAGGTAAAATCTTCTTACTCGGATTACGATAGTGATTATGAAAGTGATAATGAAAATAATCTTGAAGAACTGTATGAATCTTTTCATAAAATGGCCGCTCTTGCAAATCGTTACCAAGATGAGAATGCTATGTTAAAAGAAACTGTAAATGCATGTAAGAAGGAAATAAAAAATGTTAAACAAAAATCTGAAAATGATATGGATATAATTGCTAAATTAGAAACTAAATTAGGAGAAAAAGATTTTTGTAAATCTTGTGATGTTTTAAATAGAGAAATTGCATGCTTAAATAAAAAATCACATGAAAATATTATTTGTACAAACTGTGATATTCTTGAGAATGAAATTACATGCTTAAAGGCTAAATGTGCTTCATATGAAAAAGATAACATGCTAGCTAAAGCTTTTGAAAGTAGTAATAAAAAGGTTCTTAACATGCTTAATATGCCTAACCGTATAAAATGTAGAAAAGGCATTGGTTCCAATACTTGTGTTGATAAATGTTCTTGTATACCCATCAAAAGATTTTATGAATCACCTAAAGTAAATACAAGAAATCAATATGTGCAAAAACCTCCATATGTGCGTAAAATAAATAATGTAAATTATAATACGAGAAAACCGTATGCTCGCATGTACCATGATAAATATTCTAAACCTAATAATAATGCGAATGTAAATGCTTGTTTTTATGTATATGATAAATATAATCGCAAAATTAAAATGGTAAATAAATGGATTCCAAAAGGAATGTTTAGTAATGATAATCCCGGTGGTATGCGTTTATGGTTTTAAATGTGTTATATATATATATATAGTTTAAATATATTCTGTTGTATATGTTATATATATAAGTAATATATATTCTATGTACTGTTTGTTTATATATATACGTACTACATATATATATATATATATAGTGTTTGTTTAAATGTGCTATATATATAAGTAATTTTTTTTTGTACCTTTAATTCTATTCATATATATATATACATACGTACTGCACATATATATATATATTTTATTTAATTTTTTAATTCTTATTTATATATATGTTGTTTGTCTTAACATGTGTTGTATATATATATTTGTGTTTTATATATATATATGTATTATATATTGTGTAATGTATTATATATATATATATTCTGTTTGACTTTATATATATGTATGTTGGTTGACTTTTGAAACTAATTGTCAAGGACCCACGAGAAATGGGGACCATAAAAGTTATATCTTCATTATTGTAGATTGATCTTGATATGGACTGGATACTCGATAGTGGTTGCACACGTCACATGACCGGAAACAATAATCTCTTTTCATCATATAAGTCATGTGATGGTGGACAGGTAATCTTTGGAGGAAACTCCAAAGGAAATATAATTGGTAGAGGTACAGTCTCTTGCAATAATGTTCAATTTCTAAATGTTAATCATGTTGATAATTTACATTTTAATTTGTTAAGTGTTCGTCAATTGTGTAAAAATAATACAACTGTTGTCTTCGAAGAAGATTCTTGTAAAATCATAAAAAATGGCAAAATTCTTTTAAATGGTTTTGTAAAAGGAAATTTGTATATTTGTAAAACTGTTGTATCTGATAATGTATGCTTATCTTCTATTAATGATGTTTCTACTTTATGGCATAGGCGTTTAGGTCACGCTAACCTAAGATTAATGCAAAACTTAAAAAATAAGGAGCTTGTGAGTGACCTGCCAAAATTAAAGTTTGATAATCATTTTTGTGATGCTTGTCGTGTCGGCAAACAACATCACGTTTCTCATAAATCAAAAAATGTTATTTCTACTCAAAGAGTTTTAGAACTTTTACATATGGATCTTTTTGGCCCGATGGCTGTTCAAAGTTTTGGAGGAAATTTTTATACTTTGGTTATTGTGGATGATTTTTCCCGTTATACTTGGACTTTATTTTTGAGACATAAAAATGAGGCTTTCGAAAAGTTTAAAATTTTAGGAAAAAGAATTCAAAACCAACAAGGTTGTACGATTGTTTCCATACGTACGGACCATGGACGAGAATTCGATAATGATGTACAATTTGGTGCCTTTTGTGATAAACATGGTATAACTCATAACTTTTCGGCTCCTCGAACTCCTCAGTCAAACGGGGTTGTTGAAAGGAAAAATCGAACGTTGCAAGAAATGAGTAGAACTATGCTAAACGAACATCAAGTTCCCCAAAAGTTTTGGTGTGATGCCGTTGCTACCGCGACCTATGTGCTTAACCGTGTCCTAATT
Source organism: Saussurea involucrata (assembly GCA_033807775.1). NCBI lineage: Eukaryota > Viridiplantae > Streptophyta > Magnoliopsida > Asterales > Asteraceae > Saussurea > Saussurea involucrata. The sequence goes on from CM066326.1 coordinate 64,931,233, forward strand.
AGAGGTATCCTAAATAAGACACCCTATGAACTTTACCGAGGTAGAAAACCTTCCCTAGCTCACCTAAAAGTTTTTGGTTGTAAATGTTTCATTTTAAACACCAAATCCTACCTAACCAAATTTGACCCCAAAGCCTATGAAGGAGTTTTCCTAGGTTACTCTTGGAATAGCAAAGCCTATAGAATCCTAAATAAGGAGACCATGGTAGTGGAAGAATCCCTTAATGTTAGTTTTGACGAGAGTCCTCCCAAACCGAGTGCACCCTTAGCAAATGATAATATCCGTGAAGGAGACGTCTTAGCCCAACAACTTAGTACTTTGGATTTAGGTACCCAACCTTCTCCAAATAATATTGAATCTAGTGATGCCCCTCCGTGCTTTATTCCACAAGGTATAGATGATCCTAACCTTAGAACCGCTCGAGGACATCCCGTAGATCAAATTATAGGTGACCTAAACCAAAGGACAACTAGATCACAAATCCTTACCCATTGTGCTTTCCATGCTTTTATCTCAACCATAGAACCTAAAACCATAGATGAAGCTTTAGGTGATGAGGATTGGATATTGGCCATGCAAGATGAGTTAAACCAATTTACTAGGAATGATGTGTGGGACTTAGTACCTAGCCCTAGTAGTCAAACCATTATTGGCACAAGATGGGTCTTCCGTAACAAGGTAGACGAGAACGGTGGAGTCACACGAAACAAGGCACGTTTAGTTGCCAAGGGGTACAGTCAACAAGAAGGTATAGATTATGACGAAACCTTTGCACCGGTTGCAAGGTTGGAGTCTATTCGAATGCTTCTCGCTTTTGCAAATGCTAAAGATTTTAAATTATTTCAAATGGATGTTAAAAGTGCTTTCTTAAATGGTATTATAAATGAGGAGGTATACGTTTCTCAACCTCCCGGTTTTGAAAGTTTTGAAAACCCGACACATGTTTATAAATTGAAAAAGGCGCTTTATGGTTTAAAGCAGGCTCCGCGTGCTTGGTATGATAGATTAAAAACCTTTTTAATTGTTAGTGGTTATATTATGGGTAAAATTGATAATACTTTATTTGTGAAATATGTTCAAAATGATATTGTGGTTGTGCAAGTATATGTTGATGATATTATTTTTGGTTCCACTAATGAAAAATTGTGTAATGAATTTTCTGCGAAAATGACTAGCGAATTTGAAATGAGCATGATGGGAGAGTTAAAATACTTCTTAGGATTGCAAATAAAACAATGTGAAACTGGTATTTTTATTAGTCAATCTAAATATTGTAAAGATATGTTGAAAAAGTTTAACTTTGAAAATGTCAAACCCGTTGAAACTCCAATGACCACAAATTTGCAATTATCTCGTGACGAGGAGGGAAACGATTTTAATGAAAAGATTTATCGTGGTATGATTGGTAGCTTGTTATATTTAACTGCTAGTAGACCTGATATTATGTTTAGTGTATGTTTATGTGCTCGTTTTCAATCTTCACCTAAACAATCTCACTATGAAGCTGTCAAGCGTATTTTTCGATATTTACGAGGTACTACTAATCTTGGCTTATGGTACGCAAAGCAACCCGAGTTAGAAGTAACATGCTTCGCCGATTCCGATCTTGGTGGATCTATTGTTGACCGAAAAAGTACTAGTGGGGTATGTGCCTTTATAGGTCTCTCACTTGTATCTTGGTTCACTAAGAAACAACAATCCGTAGCTTTGTCTACCACCGAAGCGGAATATGTAGCCGCCGCAAGAGCATGTGCTCAAGTCCTATGGATGAAACACACACTTACCGATTTTGAGGTACACCTAACCAAAATTCCAATTATGTGTGATAACTCAAGTGCCATAAACTTAAGTAAAAATCCCGTTTTACATTCTCGTACCAAACATATTGAATTGAGACATCACTTTTTACGAGATAATGTTCAAAAAGGCAAAATCGTGCTTGAAAAGGTTGATTCGGAAGATAATTTGGCCGATATTTTCACTAAAGCTCTAAACAAGAAAGCGTTCTTTAAATTAAGACTTGGTTTAGGCATGCTTGAGTATAACCCTTGATAAATACTAACTCTCAAATATTTCATATTTTGAGGGGGAGCATCTTTCGAGGGGGAGCATAAGCGATTTTCTTAAACCCTTTTTGCTTCGACAAAAGGGGGAGAGAAACCGAGTATGCTCTCGTGTTTAGCGTTGTGTTTGTCATCATCAAAAAGGGGGAGATTGTTGGTGCAAGTGTACCCAGCTTTAAATATTGTGATATATTTTTGGTACACATAAAATCACATCTCCATATTTATTTTGATGATTACAAAACACACCGCATTATTTGTTATCTAACATTTTATCTGAGTGTGCAGATATTTAAATGATCTCGATAAATTTTTTATCTGAAGATTCCAAGTCTGAAGAGTTTCGTCATTTTATTTTAAAATGATAAACACCCTAAAATATTTTATCACTTGGATATTTCGTATCTATATATTTGAATCAAATATATATATATTTCTTTTTTATTAAATCACATGATATATATATATATTAAAATGCTGGTTGCTACTGTTCATCTCTGTTGCAAGAAGTGTGTTCAGCCGAAGTTTACCTGCGTTGCCATGCTCTCATTGGACAGATCTTCTGGCGGTATACCGCCAAGGTATACGCGGTATACCGCGGGTACTATTTCCCATCAACTTGTTCTGCATGAGAAGCTTCGTTTGTCAGGAAGTATGTCAGGCGGTATACCGCCATGTGCAACGCGGTATACCGCGGGTACATTATGCCGTTGAGTTTTTTTGCAGGTTGACCTTCTCAAGGAGTACACTTTTTATGACGCAGGTATACCGCGATGGTTCGGCGGTATACCGCGAAATTCTCAAGTCGGATTTTCATGCAGTATAAATACAAGCCTCCAGCAGCATTCAACTCTACACCAACTTCAGCATTAAGTTCTCCCTCAGCATTTGATTATTATTCTGCTGCTTTCTTACTCACACTAAATCACTTAAACTGATAAATTAATTTTTGAGCAAGAAATCTTGAGTTGATAGCAGATTAAAATCTCACGATTAGTTGAATCAGCAACACAACTCAAGTGATCAAACTCTCTAAAAATATCCAAGTGATAAACCTTATTCAAGAGTGATTATTCATATTAAAATTTATACCCTCTTGTAAGTGTTTGAATTAGAGTGAGTGATCCACCTTAATCTCTCAAAGTAGAGTGATTCGCGTTTGTTGTATTAAGGTTTGTGTTTCTACCGTAAAGAACACGTTTCGTATTGGATCTCCGAGAAGTGTTATTTTCTCGAGGTGGACTAGCCAACTTTGTGTTTGGTGAACCACTTTAAAAATCTCGTTGTCAAGTATTCTCTTTCCCTTATCTCTTTACATTTCCGCTGTGCATTTAAATTATATCTGTTTATATAATTGTTGTATATTTACTTGTTTATACTCTGCTTTATTTTTACTGTATTGTTTGTACTGTATTTATTTGTTCAAAGAATTTTTTGAAAGAAAAAGATTTTAAATACAACCTTACCCCCCCTTAGGTTGTCCAACAGTGTAAACCTCGTGTCTCAAAAATTAGTCGATTACTTTAACCTACCTACTCAACCCCATGAAGCCCTTTATTCTCTTGGGTGGGTCAAGGACGGTTTTCAGGTTAGAGTCACGGAGACTTGTCGGGAACCTATCTCAATTGGCAAACAATATCGAGAAGAGGTCCTATGTGATGTCTTTGATATGGACGTTTGCCACGTCCTATTGGGTCAACCATGGCAATTCGATAATAATGCAACTTACAAGCGCCGACACGACGTCGTACTATTCCGTTGGGGCGACCAAAAGATTGCCATGAGACCAGTTAACAACTTCGAAGAAAGCACCGACAAGAAAAGCAACCACTATAATTGTAATATGAATTCGGTTTCTTCCCTAATCAATCAACCGCACGTTCCGAAAAGACCACCGAAAAAAGAGGAAGTCTTGCCGGACAAGGTTGAAGATAAAGTCGCTCCTCTCGAAACAGGGTCACACCATGAAACCTGTACCGATCCGAAAGAGTCGACAACAGATTTCGAGTCCCCGGTCAAAGAAACCAAAAGCAAGCTAAAAGGACATTCTCGAGCCAACGAAACCGTTGTCACAAGATGTCAAGAACGATAATCCCGAAGGTGATGCTTCCATTATTCAAGCACCCAAGGCTGCGATTCAAACCGAAATAATTCCCGGTAACGTTACTCTAATCTCTCACCCTTTCGAGTTTGATAAAATATTGCTCGTATGGAAGAAATCGCGACAACATCCGTTAAGATTTGAAGACTCGACAAATTTTTTGATTTTTGGAGGCCGAGTTGTGAATCCAAGCGTTTTGAAGAAACACATGTTCTACGAGTCGGGTGAAGTTATATTTCAAGTGAACTCGAGGACGAGTTCTTTTCAAGTGAGGGTGACTAATACAGGGAGGTTTTGTGAGTTAACGAGGGGTTTCAGAGATCATTGGAAAAGAAGAAAGCGAACTCGAAAGAGGTTTAAAGTTTGGCATCAAAACAGAGGCCGAAGAAAGTTGCATCCAAGTTATATACAACCTAACTCACATGAAACTCATCACAGAAACGGAAGCGACTTGGATGTAAGTGGCATGTGGCCTAACCCACTTAAAACTCACCTCAGGCACTGTGTAGGCGTCCAACGTGCACGGGAGTCTTTAAAACACTCCAAATCCTTATTCCGTATTTCTTTGCCATCCATAGCCACGTGGCCACCATAAAGATATTCCAACTTTTATTATTATTATTATTATTATTTTTCTAGTCAAATTAGGATTAGATATTTTTCTTAATTATCTTTTATAATTAGGATTAAGTTTAAATTATCTTTAGTTTTAAACTAGATTGTAGTAATTATCTTTTTATTAGTTTAGTATTTATCTTTTATTGTTTTAGATTATAAATATATAGGGTTATTAGGTTCCTTTGTTAATTAGTTAATTATTGAATAAAAGTGTTTCTTTTTAGAGAAGATTCTCTAGTTCTTTGAGTTTTACGTTCGTAATTCTCAACCGTTAAAGGGTTTAGAAGCTTGTCGATCCTTCCGCAAACCTACGTTGCGTCATAAATTGATGCAAACCATGAAAACATCGGAATTAGACCTCATTTTTTAGCATTAACATTTTCCAAAACTTGTGAACCGATCGAACCAAAATAATGTTTCCCAAATATGTTCAAGAAAAAACAAAATTAGTACGTTGGTGTTACATATTTAAACTTTATATATGTTGATGTTTTCCAAATTTCATAAAATTTGACAAGTCCAATTAACCAAACAAAACATTATGAAGCTTTTGGACGATGGAGTACCATTCGAGTTCTAACATTTATGGACAAACTTGCATACCAACAATTCTTCATATGTACCAAATGGTCTAATTAAATTTGTTATATCATAATAATTAGAAGAAACGGTTTGAATATATATATATATATATATATACCATTCTTATTATGCTTGATTGATTAAAGTGATTGTGAGAATTAAGGAAAGAAAAGTAGAATATATGTGCCTAACTTCAAATCCTCTTACCTTTAATGTATACACTTTTGGAAATCGGTTGAAGATATTGTTAACAGTAAATTTAGGAACCAATTTTATCCACACGGTTGATTATTTATACGAAGGGTTGAAATCGGTTTAAAGATAAGTTTGTAAAAAATGAGATTATTTGTATTTAAAACTCTCTCTACATGAAAAAACACTTAAGAAATCAAACCCTAAATGACTAAAGAGATAGTCCAATTAGCAAGATATATACATGTATAAATTAAACTAACTTTTATTTATAATATTGTATTTATTTTTTAAAATAAATAATACATTAGGAAGGTCGAATCTAGCTCGTATCAATATTCATCTAACCGGGGATATATCTCTATGATTTATTAAAGAATACACAATAGAAGATCATACCCAAATATAGGGTTCGATCATTTAAGTAAACCCATATAATTAAATCGACTAAACTATATATATATATATATATATATTATTAAACTAGATTTTTGAAAATATTAATTACGAAAAATACGTAAATAAATTTATATAATTTTGATAATTAATTAATCAGCATCGATTCTCTATCCTTACGGTTGATCTTCCTTCTTGAACCAAAGCTGCTCGAGCTGACATTATGGTGTTGTTCCCTAAAGAAGAATCAAACACAGTGCAATCTATCCAGTCTTTGAGCAGATCTTCATGTCCCCATACATCTGGGATCCAAACCCGACCCGCCATCTCCACCCGATGCCTCTTTAGCCTCTCTCTTCCACTCTCCTCCGCCACCATCTTTTCCGGTGGTGGTGGTGGTGTCATGTCTCCTTGTCTGCCAACCGCCGCCAGCGAAGAACAAGAAAGAGAAGGTTTCTTGATTACGAACCCTTGATCATCTTCATTGATCTTCTTTGAAACACAATTAGTCACGTGCTGAAAATGGGTTCTCTTGAAATCTCGTGAAGATGAAGATGGTGGTGGTAGACCATGGTGGTTGTTGGTGGTGGTTTGTTCAAGATTAGGGTTTGTGTGGGTATCCATTGTAATCAAGATTTCTTGATTTTGTTGATGGTGGTTTAATTTCTCTTGGAAGAAAATGCAGATGAATTTGGTGTGTGATCTTTTGCAAGATTAATTGAATCAAAAGTTTTGTGAGTTGTTGTGGATGAAGAAGAGAAGATATATGTGTGGGAGTCAATAGAGGGTAGTGGGTGGGTAGGGGGGGGGGGGAGGGGGGGTGGTGTGTGGTAATGCATGTTGACACAAGAGTCTGTGTTTTGTATGGTTTTTGAAAAATGAACGTGTCTTGTTTAACATGGGAGGCTTTGCATGTGTGGTTGTATCATTCAACAAGGAAACAAGGATTAATATATTGACCTAAAGATCTTTTGGGTACCCTTTAACGTTTTTTCTTGTCTCTTAAACTTAATAATAAAATGAACGGGTTTACGGATGCTAATTAAGGGGTTGTTTGGTTAGAGGTATTTAGCAATAATTAATGGAATTAAAAAAAAGAAAAAAAACTGTTAGGTTTTCTATAATATAATGTGTTCATTCCTCATGAAGCCCAAAATTTCATTCCTGATTAAATTTGGGGGATAAAAATTCATTTTCATTTCATTTCCTGTCATTCTCATTTTTCATTCCTAAACCCGAACCAAACAGACCCTAAGTTTAAACGGGTGCGGGTTAAAATAAATATTTTTATGTGGGTTAAAATGAATCGGGTTGGTTTTAAAACGTGAACCGGGTTGAGTAGACCACCAATCAACACGTACGGTTTTGTTTGTCTTCTCTGAACTTATCTATAATTAACGTGTTAAATATTATTATAAGAAAATTGTGGGTAATCATTAAAATAAAAAATATAATGATCTATTGTATTTTCTCGAAAAACATCGGATTTTACCAAATCATTGGTATTTTTTGAGTGATCTGTTGGTAATTATCGACGAAAATTTCTTTGAATGATTTTTATGGATAAAAGTCATTTATTTTGTAGTGATGTTAGATATAAAATAGAACCTAATAACTCAATTCATTATAAAACAATTATTATACTTGTGAAAATGAAAAAAAAACCCTCAAAATTTGCAAGCTTTTGTTAAAAAAAACGTAAATGGTTATATATTTAACTTCTACTAGTGTGGTGCCCGCGCGTTGCGCGGTAGCCAGTGACAAATCCAGAAATTTAGTCGACTCGGGATCGTAAGGGTATAAAAAATTTATAACTCACCGAACCAAAACGGTTTAGGTTATTCGGTTTGCTGGTTAAACTGTTCGGTTAATCAAATAGGTAAGTTTTGGTTTCGATTATTTTCTTACAATATCAGTTAACCGTATTATAGGCGAAATGTGTTTATAAATTAATGTTCAATATGGCCACCCATTGATGAGATGTGCATTCAGTATCAAAGATGTTATATAAATTTTTTTATAATAAGAGTATTTTAATAATTCTTTAACAAAATATAATGAAGACGTCGACATTAAATAATAAGTTTGGTTAGCCCTACACATATCGACACACAACATACAACTTAAGATAAAGGATGATGTGAATGGAATAAAAGTACTCTTGTGATGATGACACTTATTTGAGATTAACCGGTAAGTGTTTACTGATAAAATTCAACACTATCGCTTACCTACCGCGTAAGATTTTAGTTCACAAAAACGACATTGTATGTAACAATTTACCTTATAACCACTAACCGTGATAAGAGTTATCACTCTCATTTATCAGGTAAGACTCTTGGTTCTTGTCTCGCTCTTACCGGGTAAGATTTTTGGTCCTTACCATATTCAGCCGAAAAGGTAATGTTACTTGGTAAACACTTACCCGGGTAAGCATTTGGTAAACGATTCCTAACCTTTAAATTTTTCTTTATGTGGTAATCATATAGTATTTCTTGAATAGGGTTCAACTATCAGCAATTAACTATCAAAGCAGTAAGCAATTGCAGTTTTCATGAACTCTTGGTCTACGAAAATAACGGTAACTGCAACCAATTTGATTACACTAAACACCCCATGCTCTATTCTAAAATTATACAAATTAACTACGAAACTATAAAAATACTATTACAACTTATATATATATATATATATATATTTATATATTATCCACACGTATTATGCGTGTGGTTTTCCAAGTCCTTCCAGCAACCTATATATATCAATCTATGTGTACTATTTGTTTTCTTCATCTTCAAGCACCACACGTACAGCTCCATATCTATTGATCTTCTTTAGCATGGCCATCCCTATTGGTGAGCTCTACTCGATCATAAACTTCTAAGATGAATCACTCTCCTGGCTGCTGCTACTTTCATTTTTTTGCAGTTTAGTCGGTCTTTTCAGCATAATATGGAGCCACTTATTTTATATCAACGGTTAACCAACTTCTTTTCTTACCATTTCTACGGAAACTACCGAACTACTCGAGCTGTCGAGCATAAAAATGATCCTCGTTTTCGCCTCTCTTCTCTTCTAAGTGCTTCTTTGCCTAAGAATTATACTATGGCATTGCCAACTCCCCGTTCCAATGACCCCTCTTCACATCGCTTCCATGAATTTATACGCTACTTATGCAACCGTTCCAATGACCATTTTCTATCGTTGCAACGGTTACACTGAAATGAAACAATGGGTTGATGGGAGACAATGGATAGCATTGACGTAATTAATCCATGTAAAATTACCAAAGAACCGACTCATTATGGAGTTCAATTACTTTTTCTTCATACAGGGCAAGCTGAAGAGTTATCAACATATTAAAGTTTTACCAAAAAAATACAATAAATCAGAAAAATCCTTACAAACAATACTGATCCAACAACTTGCGAGTCATTACAACTGAGAGGAACAATTGGCCTTCCAACATTTTGATTAAGGTTGTTGTTGACGTAATCAAGAACATGCTTGATTGGAAAAGTTGATGCAGTTTTCAAATCCTTGAGCCCTCTTAACTTGAATAGAACTTTAATCTAATATCGTTTACTTTGTTTCCATACTTCTATACATTAATTCGTAATAAGATTTTGAAGTATATATATATATATTAAAAGACGGTGGCTGCTCCAACGATTCCTGGGGAGAACAAATTAAAGTAGTACAAAAATCCAAAAAAAACGTAGAACAGAAGTTAAAAAAAAAAACCCAGGACCAACAAACAGTAAAAGTTACATTTCAGATTAACAACCATGACTTGCTGCTCCTTTTTCTCTTTGTTGCCACTGAAATTACCGAACAAAAACCCATCAGCCTCTCCGTGACGATTGTACTTCTTCCATGGATCTCGGACCACAACATGAAATCTCCACAGACAGCTCGACCCACCTCTAAACTTTCTGGAATAGTAGCCGGCGAAAAGATTGCCGGGAAAGGATATGCTTGGAGAAGACAGGTTAGAGAACAAAGAAACATGGAAGAAGGAAGCAATTTAAGTAAGAATAATGGTGCGTCTCTTCAATAGTGCGTCTCTTCGGCGGTATGTCTCTTCAATTTCATTGTTTTTTAAAGCTAAAACTTAACTAATAAAAGGGAGCTATCTCTGGAGTTCTCAGAAAAAAGAAAACACAGTTTCCAGGCTTCTAATGTTGCCACGTCAATCTTTCTGGGTTTTGTTTTTATATATATTGATTGATTGATGATTGATGATGATGATTGATTAATGTTAATCGCGTTGATAAAATGACAACGACAATAGTTTAAAATGTAGTTTGCTTCTTTCAATGCTTTGATTTTTTGTCATTTATTTATCGATTTTTTTTAAAGAGTGTCTTAGGCTATGCTTAGACTAATCCCTTGACAAATTATTACTATAAGACATCAGTCTTGATTAAACCTCAGTGGCCACAGTCGTTGTGTACGTCTGGATTCGAACCCTGGATATTCCACCACATCCCCAGGGCCTTAACCAGTACGCCACAACCTTATGGTTCATTTATTTATCGATTATGTCTTTGATAAATGATAATTATATATTTGAGACCATCGAACTTATTATAAAAGAATCTACATTATTTAGACAAATTTAACAAGTAGCCGCACACACGATATATATAATATAAGTGATTCTTTTATTTTAGTTACACATATCTTATTTTTCATACTGTTTTGAATTTGCAAGCATTTTTTAGACAGCTTAACTAACTAACGTACCATAGTTAAATGTTTTTAGATACTCTTTGATTATAACTTGTGATTTGTTCTTAATTAGTGACACAGTAGGAATACGCTGAACGGATCGACAAGCGTCAAATCCCAATAGTGAACGAGTTTACAAGCGTAAAACTCAGAAATTAATGAGAAAAACTCACAAATACTCTCAAAGAGAACTTCATCAAAACGACATCTGGATATACTGATTTTCAATTGAAACCTAATAGTCTTATTTATACTAAACTAATTAAGATCACTATGGAAACTAAATTCAAACTAATCCTAATCATAATCCAACTTTAGAACTAATAATTAATAAATTAAACAAAATAATAATCCTAATAATAATAATTATCATAACGAAAATCAAGGAACAATCAGTCACGCACGGTTTGGCCCGCGACTTCAAGTCGCGTGGCTAGCCGCGAAGTCACTGTTGTATTTTCGCCCAGTGAGTTGCGAGGGTTCATCCGCGGGTTGTGGTCGCGTGAAAGACTGCAGGAGTCACTGTTTGATCCTTCTTCGATGCCAAATTCCGAGCCTTTTTCGAGCTCGTTTTCTTCGTTTCCCAAGATAGAAGAAACACCTTGATAGCTCTTGAATTCTCCCTACATCAGACACCCTCACTTGAAAAGAACTCGACCTCGAGTTCACTTGAAGATCAACATCATTCCGTTCCTTGGGGTTTCGATGCAACACTGAATCACTAACGTATAATACTTTCTTCATTAAAGCATGTTGATCCACAACTCAGTCTTTAGAATTTAGAAAGGTTGACAAATCCTCAGGTTCCAAAGGATGTTGCCTTGGTTGCCTCCATACAAGTGATGTTTTATCAAACTCGAAAGGGTAAGAGGCTAAAAGAACTTTACCGGGAACTGTTTCGATTTGATCATCTGGAGCCTTGGGTGCTGGAATGATGGAAAAATCATCTTCAAGATCACCTTCGAGATTATTGTTTTGTGGCTTGGGAATGTCTTCTATTGGCTCGCTTTCGGCTTCTTTGACCACTAGTGGGAGATCTGTTGTCGATGCCTTGGGACCGGTACAGGTTTCTTGTTGTGATTCTGTTACGATGTGGATGATCACTTTATCATCGGATTTGTCGGGCAAGACTTCGTCTTTTTCTGGCGGTTTCTCGGGAATTGGCGGTTGTGTGAGTTGAAAAGAAACTAAATTGATAATACGGTGGTCATGGTTACCTTTGCGTGGAACCCTAACTTGATTATTTCTTCTGTCTCTTCGCCGATAGTTGTCGTTGTTGTTGTTGAAGGCGATTGTGACATCCGCTATTAGATTAGTGAGTGTTGTGGTAACAGCCGCAATCATCTCTTCTAAATCTGATTTGGTAACGGGTCGGCCGGCCATTGTAAATATAAAAGACAGGAGAAACCTGCTCTGATACCAACTGACGCAGTAGGAATACGCGGAACGGATCGACAAGCGTCATGCAAATCCCAATAGTGAACGAGTTTACAAGCGTAAAACTCAAAAATTAATGAGAAAAACTCACAAATACTCTCAAAGAGAACTTCATTAAAACGATATCTGAATTTACTGATTTTCAATTGAAACCTAATAGTCCTATTTATACTAAACTAATTAAGATAACTATGGAAACTAAATTCAAACTAATCCTAATCCTAATCCAACTTTAGAACTAATAATCAATAAATTAAACTAAATAATAACCCTAATAATAATCATTATCCTAACGAAAATCAAGGAACAACCATGCACGCGCGGTTTGGCCCGCGGCTTCAAGTCGCGTGGCTACCCGCGCAAGTCACTGTTGTATTTTCGCCCAGTGAGTTGCGCGGGTTCATCCGCGGGTTGTGGTCGCATGAAAGACCACGGGAGTCGCTGTTTGATACTTTTCGACGTCAAATTCCGAGCCTTTTTCGAGCTCGTTTTCTTCGTTTCCCAAGATAGAAGAATGTAACACCCTAAAATTCAGGGCTAATTTAAACCTTAATTTATAATAAGATTTAAACTTAAACTTCCAACTTTATAACTGAGCAGAGAAATATCTATGAGATCATATTCACAAATACTGAATTCTTCAAATAACCTATTAATCTAATCATGTCACTATAATCAGATTAACTAGATTATCTAAGCAATCCATCAAAACCTCAATAATCATTATCTCCTCCGCTAATCCAAAAGCTCTCGTCCCACATCCCTTTTACTTTCCCGAGCTAGCACCTGTTAAGAAAACATCATTTGAAACGATTAGGCTAACGCCTAGTGAGAACATTCGGTTTCAAAATAATATTTGTACAAATCAATGTAAACAAGGCATAACAAACCTGGTTTACCCTTTTTCTTAGCACACACATAACCATCCTTTAATAACAGGTTAAACCTAGTTCCATGACTACGACCTGACAATAAGCCAGTCATTTCTCATGTTCTAGAGCCGCACTACGAATCTTCACAGATTCTAGATTAATGCTCTTATCTAAGAAATTGCTATATACACATGCCCATTTCTAGATTAATACCCATATCTAAGAAATCGCAATATCCACATGCCCATTTCTAGATTAATACTCATATCCAAGAAATCGCAATATCCACATGCCCATTTCTTGGAAAGGAAATAGAGATCGCAATATACACATGCCCATCCCTTCTTTTCCTTAGAAATCGGGAATTCCGAATAAATCTACGTCTATTCCACAATTTCCCAAACACTAGGCCTATGGATCCATACCACCTATTTGTACTCGTACATGTATTTACTTAATATAGATTCCTCATAACAATCAGTATGAGCAAATCATAATTATACCCCATAGATTCCTCATATCATTCAGTATGAGCAAATCACATTTATTTCATATAGATTCCTCATACCATTCAGTATGAGCAAATCTCCTTATAAATCTCTCGTATCATTTCGTATAAGCAAATTACATTTAATATGTCAATTCCTTATAACATAAATCTAACCATCAATATTATCACTTACAATTCTTGATATAAATTTTATCGTAACACACTTGCCCAATAAATCCAATATTTATAACTCGTACAAGTTATTGCTATAAATCATTTTCCAACGTCTTAATTGAACTTAAGCAAAACCGTCAACTTTAATAATAGATTTTACTTTATAAAATCATTCTTTCACAATCCATCCAAACAATTCATTTATAAAATACACCTTAAAAACATTATAAAAAGTTAAGGTAAGAATGAACTCACCTGGTAGCAGAAATATCAATATTGCTTTACTTCTCCGAGTTGTAAGAACTTCTGTCTCCAACTTCACAATTAACTGAAATACCCAAATACATAATGTACCGGTATTAATCTACTGTTTAGGACCTTTAAAGACTAAAAATCCTAAAATTCTCGTCTCTTATCGCAACCAACTAGCTGCGATAACCCCTTGTCGCAATACACAACATTTGTCGTAACCCACTGTTGCGGCACAATATCTCATCGCAATCCACTGTTGCGATATCTAGCCTTATCGCAACCAACTATTGCGATACACTCCATGTCGCAACTCATTGTTGTGATACTATAGCGCTTGTCGCAACCTAAAGCTTGCGATACTCATAACTATCGCAACTATCATAATTGTCGCAACTATCATAACTGTCGCAACTAACTGAGTTCATAAATATCTCAACCAACTGAAAAACGTAATAATCCAGAAATCTATAGTTTTAAGCCATGCATGTTTCTATAAATTTGCAGATATGTTCAATACTACTAATAAAACATTATTATCAGCCCAGATTTATCATAATCATCAAAATCATCATAACCCATTTTCTAAACTCCATAGAAACTTTATCTTCATAACATAAAAGTTTAATATGAGATGTTTACCTTTAATCTCTTAGATTGATTCCAAAATACAGCTGAAGAAATCTGCTTATCTTCTTCCTCTTCCTTCTTTTCTCAAATCTCTCTCTCTCTCTCTTCTCTCCTTTTGCACCGTAAACATACACACACTTTGAATACTAACAATTGAGGAAATGAGGACACCTCATCTTCTTTAAACAAAATAGGACGGTGGTGGTGACTAGGTTTAATCAACCTAACCAAACAAACCTCCAACTTTCCTCAAGTGACAACTTTAACCCTCCAACTTCTAAATTAAAATTAAAGTCTACCCCTTAACTTATAATTCCATAAAATAAATAACGTAACTTACTCGGGGTTAAACTCTAAAATTAATCTATCACATCATAATTCATAACCTTATCAATTAATTATACTCAATTATTTAATAAACCCATACATCATCTTTTATAAAAATCGAGATGTTACAATACTCCCCAACTTGAAAGTGATTTCGTCCTCGAAATCAAAGCTAGGTAAACAAATGAGGATATCTAACTGTTGATCCAAACCCTCAGTGATTTGATAATGACCCTCTCTTATATACTTAGTGAAAATTGTAAGTAAACAATATGTATCAGAGTTTCACTATCGCTGATAAGTACTAAGATCTTCCAGTACCGCTGATAGGAACTCTCGCTCTTTTAAATTAAACATTCAGCGAACACTGTTCATCATTAATGCGCTGAGTCTGTTCAGTCATTATGATGATCGCTGATAAGTTAGTTGTTTACTTATGATCCCTGAAGACACGTTTCACGTCAACAAAGGTTCTACGCTGAAGTCGAAGATCAAGCTCAAGAACCAGCGACAAGTCTCCTAATGAACTGATGTGGATCAGCGAAGACTCAGATTTGTCCACTCAACGTGAAGTATCAAGTACAAGACTTCAGCTATCGCTGAACTTTATCATCTGCTGAATAGTAAATGATAATCGCTGAATCAACGAAAGTTGATCATGAAGTCCTCCGTACAAAGTACTTTTGTCTTAACCACCCTTGCACGCCTCCGTACGAAATGTCAGAAAAGAACCTCCGAAAATCTGAAATCGTACAACCACTCTGATACTACACTATTCATCCATACGGCTACTAAGGTTGTCAACCAAGGTCAATGACATGCAACCAACCAGCTGATGACACATGTAAAGTATATACTGACTTGCATTAAATGCATGCAGTATATAAAGAGATGAACTCACTTCATTTGAAGTAACTTGCTAACTCTGGACAAGTTCAAATCTCTTATCTCAGATAGGTTATTATTAGTAATTTCCTTATCTCTCTTAGTGCAAGAAACCTTAGTGTTCCAACTTGTTTAGATTTAGGTTTATCCTTAATCTTGTTTCCGCAACAAGCTGTAAATTGTTAATGATTTATCAATAAACAATTTAGAAAAGTAAAACTTGTGTGTTTGTATTCAACCCCCCCCCCCCCCCCCCTTCTACAAACTTGTATAGGCCTTCGGGACCAACAAGTGGTATCAGATCAGATTTGTTTAATCTCATAAACAAGATCTAATCTAAGATATTTCTCTTCCTTGCTATTATCTGAAAATGGCCTCCAACACAAACACAAATTATATAGACAATGGTTCTCTTGCAAAACCCCCTAGATTTTCCAGAGATAACTTCAACTTATGGAAAAATAGGATGATACTCTTCTTAGAAGGTGTAGACCCTACTATGCCTTACTATCTTGAGAATGGTCCATTCATCCCTGTAACTATTGACCCTGCAGTTCCAGCCACTGCGAATAGACCTGCTATTCCAGAAAGGATGATTCTTAAGGAAATCTTTCAGTGGACCGATGAAGATAAGAAGAAAGTGGCTATAGATACAAAAGCCATATCCATACTTTCCATGGCTCTTCCTGACGAAGTCTACCATTCCGTCATGAACCTGAAAACATCAAAAGCCATGTGGGACACAATATGTGTTCAGTATGAAGGAACGTCTGAAGTCCAGGACTCAAGAAAGATCAACCTGGTAAGACAATACGAAAGCTTCATTTCTGGTAAGAATGAAACTCTCTCTGAAGTTCACCAACGTTTTAATTGCTTAATTATAGATCTAAAAACTGTTGGTAAGGAATATTCTAACTTTGAAGTGCTGACAAAGTTTCTAGAATGTTTACCTGAAAGCTGGGACAATTATTCCATGTGTCTCAAGCTGACAAAGGATCTTAAATCAATGACCCTTTCAACCTTATATGGTACATTGCTGAATCATGAGCAATCTAGCCATCTTAAGAAGAATCTTGTAAAAGATTCCAAAAGCACCCCTGTTGCTTTAATCTCAGAGGAACCTTCTACTCAGCGACCTTCGGTCACTATCACTGAGTTAGAAAGTAACTCTGAAAGGTCATCAGACTCTGATTCTTCAGATGATGATGAATCCTTGGCTCTCCTAACTAAAAAGTTCAGGAGATTCGCCAAGAAGAAAATGTTTAGAAAGAACAAACCTCTTTCCATAACTGACAAGCCTAAATCATCAGCTTTTGTTGATAAGGCTACTGCTACTTGTTTCAACTACGAAAAGACAGGTCATTTCGCTAATGAGTGCAGGTCAAAGAAAGTCATAAGACCTTCAGCTTTCTCAAAGAAAAACTTTGTTCCAAGGAATAAAGATGACAAATACTCAAAGCTGAAGGAGAAGTATGCAAAGCTGAAAAGCTTTAAGAAGAAAGGAAAAGGCCTGATGGCTGACTATGATTGGGCTGCTTCTGATGAAGAAGCATCATCATCTGACTCTGAAGATGATGAAGCAAATCAATGTCTCATGGCCAAGATTGAAGAAGAGGAAGAAAGTTCAGACATTCCCTCCACTTCAACATCTGCCATTCAGGTATCACCTTCTTTCTTTACCAATATTGCAAATATTGATGAAGCTGATAGTCTCCGTAAGATCGATCTCTTGACTAGAAGTTTGTACGAAGCCATGAACGGCAAAACTGTGGTTGAAAACCAAAATCTTGATCTCGCTGAAAAGCTTAAAAACTGCCACCTTCAAATAGAAAAGCTTTCTAAAATTGAAGAAGATTTTAAAGATCAAGTATATTTAAATCAGCTAGTCAAAATCGAACGAGCAGAACCTATCGCTGCATTAAAAGATGAAAAAGCTACTGTTGAAGGATGGTGTAATTCTTCAACAAAGATCACTGAGATAATTAAGGCTCAGATTCCTCTGAGTGATAAACGTGGTCTGGGTTATAAATATGATACTCCAAAACCAACCACTGAACGTTCAATGCTTAAATTTGGAACGTTCGTATCCTCAGTCGCTGACACTTCATCATCTCAGTGCTCCTCGTCCTTTACACCAATCCCTGAGGAAACTCCTACCTCCTCAAAAGGTAAGGAGAAAATGGTTTATTCAAGACCTACCTCTGTCTCTAAAGACAAAGGTAAAGGAATTGTTATTTATCAAAATCCTCAGAAGGGTACCTTAGTACCAAAGCTGAATGCTTCTAAAGCCTCAGCGACCTACCCCTCTGGATCTAGAAAGCTGATCTCTGGATCTATTCAGCGATCTACTCCTAGACTCAGAGTGGATGTCCTTGGTAAGAAATCTGAAGAACTGAATGTTCGTCCCATTTCTAAAGCCAATAGTTTACTTGGTGCTGGCACTTCTAATTCGAAATTAAAAGCTCAGCATACAAGTGGTCCTAGAACTACTTTTAGTTATAGGAAATGTTATCACTGTGGACTTACCGATCATATTGCTAGTAAGTGCCCCACAGCCACCAAAGCTGAAAAGATAGCTAAGGTGAAGATTGCCCCCAAGGCAAAGAAGACCAACCCTGGTGCAAATCAGGTCAAGGTGAATTCTACCACTGAAGTTAAGAAATTAACCAAAGTGAAGAAAGACAAAGCTAAATCTTCAAATGCTGCGAAGACTGCTGAACCTTCCATTCCAACTACTTCCACTGACAAACGTGTATACATGGTTAAGTGGGTACCTAAGAAAAACTAATCTTCCTTTGTATTGCAGGTTAAGAAGGGTATCTTGTATCTCGATAGCGGATGCTCTAGACACATGACTGGTAAGAAAAGCCTGCTCTCTGAATACAAGAAAGAGAAAGGTCCCTCTGTGACTTTCGGTGGAAATGGAAAAGGACATACCCGAGGGTATGGTGTACTTTCAAATGGTACAACCTCCTTCAGAAGAGTCGCATATGTTGAAGGGCTGAAGCATAATCTTCTGAGCATCAGTCAGCTCTGCGACATGGATAACAAAGTGATTTTCACTAAGGAATCCTGCTTTGTCACTGACAAAAAGGAGAAGATAGCTCTCAGCGGTTATCGTTTGGAAAATGTTTATGTAATAAACATGGACTCAACAACCACTGAGAACTCCTGTTTCTTCTCAAAGGCATCTTCTGATGTCAACTGGCTATGGCATAAGAGGCTATCTCATCTAAATTTCAAGACACTGAATACTCTTTCCTCCAAAGAGTTAGTCACTGGTCTACCTCAGCATTCATACGCCAAAGAGTCTTTATGTTCAGCGTGTGAAAAAGGGAAGCAGACCAAGGCAAGCTTCAAGTCAAAGCAAGTCTCCTCAGTGTCATCTCCTCTACAACTACTCCATATGGATTTGTTTGGCCCTGTTAACAAACAATCCATCGCTGGAAAGAAATATACGCTGGTCATAGTTGATGAATTCTCTCGTTACATATGGGTAATGTTTCTCCGTTCTAAGAGTGACACCCCTGAAGAACTCATCACTTTTGTTCGGAAGATGGAAACTCTGAACAATATGACTGTTCGCTCAATAAGGAGTGATCATGGAACATAATTCAAAAACAGTTCTCTTGATTCCTTCTTTGAGAGTAAGGGTATTTCTCACAACTTTTCGTCAGTGAGAACACCGCAACAAAATGGAGTCGCTGAAAGAAGAAATAGAACAATTATTGAAGCTGCACGTTCAATGCTCAGCGATTCTCACCTGCCTACTCAGTTTTGGGCAGAAGCTGTCAACACTGCTTGTTTTACGCAAAACAGGTCGCTGATAGGTAAAAGATTCAAAAAGACATCCTATGAGCTCTTTCATGGGAGAAAGCCTTCAATCAGCTTTCTTCACATCTTTGGATGTCAGTGTTTCATACTGAACAACAGAGATGCCCTTGGAAAGTTTGATCCTAAGGCTGATGATGGAATCTTTCTTGGATACTCCTCAGTCTCCAAAGCCTTCAGAGTCTTCAACCGTAGAAGACAAACTGTAGAAGAAACTATTCACGTCACGTTTGACGAATCCCGTTCAGCGAACTCTAAACCGTCCGCTGATACTGAAGAACTGAATCAATGGATGTTTTCTCATCTTGGTGATTCAGAAGAAGTTCCCACTCCTCATGCTCACACCGTAGAAAATGATGGTCCTACTATCATTCCAGATATGCAGAATAGTGAAGCTGAAACATCTTGGGTCTCAGCTGTTCCTATAAACACTATACCTGCAGTTGATCCAAATGTCTCAGAAATTCCATCTATTTCTCAGCAATCAGTGAATGAAGTGACAAATGCAAACATTCCTCTCTTAGCTGATAATCCAGAAGTAGCTGAAGCCTCATATTCAGTTTCTCCAGTTCAGACTGAGTCAGCGACGTCTGCTCCGGCTCAGCGATGGACTGTAAATCACCCAATCGATCAAATTCTTGGTGATCCAAACGCTGGTATTCAGACTCGTAGAAGTGCAGGTAATATTTGTTTATTTGTTAACTTTATTTCTCTAACCGAACCAAAGAAAATAGATGATGCCCTCAGAGATCCAAACTGGGTCAGCGCTATGCAAGAAGAGCTGACTGAATTCGAAAGAAACAAAGTTTGAAACTCGTTCGTAGACCAACTGACAAAACGGTGATAGGCACTAAATGGGTCTATCGAAACAAGTTGGACGAACATGGTACTGTAACCCGCAACAAAGCTCGTCTTTTTGCTCATGGATACAGACAAGAGGAAGGCATAGATTATGACGAAACATTTGCTCCTGTAGCAAGACTTGAATCTATTCGTCTTTTCTTAGCATATGCTGTACACAAAAACTTCACTGTACATCAGATGGATGTTAAGTCAGCGTTTCTAAATGGAAAGCTGAATGAAGAAGTTTATGTGGAACAACCTCCAGGATTCTCAGATCCTAAGCGTCCAGGTTATGTTTATAAACTGGACAAGGCACTTTATGGCTTAAAGCAAGCTCCACGTGCATGGTATGATACTCTTTCCACTTATCTCCATATTGAAAAATTTGAGCGAGGTAAGATTGACAAAAATCTTTTTTTTAGAAAAGTGAAAGGTCATATCATTTTAGTTCAAATATATGTTGATGACATTATATTTGGTTCTACTAACCCTGAGCTTTGTACTCGTTTCGCTGATAGAATGAAAGATGAGTATAAAATGAGCATGATGGGTGAACTAACATATTTCCTTGGTCTTCAGATTAAGCAAACTGAAAAATGAACTTTTATTAATCAGGGAAAATATGTTAAAGATATGCTGAAGAAATTCGACTTAACTGAAAGTTCAGCTATGAAAACCCCTATGGCACCACCGCTGACACTTGATAAGGACACAAAGGGTGTTCCTGTCAATGTCACGCTGTACCGTGGGATGATCGGCTCTCTATTGTATCTTACAGCTAGCCGACCCGATATTATGTTTGCAACATGTCTGTGTGCATGATATCAAGCTGAACCTAAGATATCTCATATGAAAGCTGTAAAGCGAATCTTTCGATATCTTAAGGGTACAGCGAATCTAGGCCTTTGGTATCCCAAAGACTCAGGATTCGATCTAACCGCCTATTCAGACAGTGATTTTGCAGGTTGCAAAATGGATAGGAAAAGCACCACAGGAGGATGTCAGCTCCTGGGTGGAAAGCTGGTAAGTTGGACAAGTAAGAAGCAAAACTCAGTGTCCACTTCCACAGCCGAAGCTGAATATGTAGCCGCTGGAAGCTGTTGTTCTCAAGTCTTGTGGATGAGAAATCAGCTACTAGACTATGATCTTCAGCTCTCCAACATTCCAATCTATTGCGACAGCACTAGTGCCATCGCTATAGCAAACAATCCAGTGCTACACTCAAAGACAAAACACATAGAAATCAGATATCATTTTATCAGAGATCATGTGATGAATGGTGATATAGAACTTCATTTTATCCCAACTGATTATCAGTTAGCTGATTTATTTACCAAACCTCTTGATGAGACAAGATTCAACTTTCTCATCAGCGAGCTTGGAATGCTGAACTTTGAAGGGTAAAATCTTCAGCGGTTCACATTAATCAGCGATAGGATAAAATCAACTCGTATAACCTATTCAATCATTTTATCTCTGAATAAACTTGGTTAAACTGATATCAAGGTATGTTTTCTCTCTCTGACATATCGCATGTAAATGCAAGATTTCAAAATAAAATGCATCGCTGAATATCTCTTCCTTAACAGCGATATTTTGAAAGTTCTTAAAACCTTCACTGATATTTTCTATTCAGTGCTTCATGTTTTCAAAGAGTCCCTGAGTTTTTCAAAACCTTAGAGACAACCAAGAATATGAAAGGACAGTTGTGACGTCATTGCAACGGATAACACTAGGCACGATTTCTTTCTGACACACGTTTGCACATTTCGTTCAAACTTCCAATCAAATGCAAACACGTGTCCGTGTCATGATGAAAATCTTTTCCCGCTCAAAGATTTTCTCTTTCTAAAATCTCTATATAAACAAACTCTTGGTTTATATTTGTCTTTTACGCGATCAATCTTCCTCCGCAAGAAAAGATTTACTGTTGCATTTGTGCTCTCAAATCTTCAAAGAAGTGTTCATCATCTTCTTCATCAAACATCAAGGTTAATATGTTCTTATTTTTTCAAATGTACCATACAGTTCACATAAGCAATCTAGCATGCATACACTATACCTGAAAAGCAATAGATACACTAAGTTCCTTACCTTCCCAGCTGGCGTCGGCTGACTGTACACACTGCGCCCACGATCACCGTTCCCAACGGGTTTTCTCTTTTCATTTAAAACAAAGATTTTGATAAAAGAATTTAAAGATCTCTTAGCCGCAACTTGAGACCAAACACACCGAGATGTGTTTGATTCACTCAAGCCGTGCTCTGATACCAACTTGTAACGTCCCAAAAATTACGAGGAAATTTAAAATTTTTAAAACGTACATATCGTTATAAAACAACCATGATTTAATAATTCACGTCTTAAATAAAATTAACGTCGTTACTTCAAACCATCAACAAAGTTTATGCAGCGGAAAATTACATAATTAAATTCAAAGGGTTTGTAAGTGAAAGTTTAACAATATTTGACACTCCGCGCTCTATGTGTGTACGGTCACGCCCGACTGCCGTCCGCACCTGAAATAACAACATATTGGGAAAGGGTAAGCTAAACGCTTAGTGAATCCAACCACACGCATAGGTAGCAATCCCACGCATATCGCCCCTACTCGCAAGTAGGCAACATCACCATCACCACGAATATCAAACCACATAATGTTTATTATATAAGCACGAACCTCGGTCCCACCGAGTACACAAAATACATTAATACAAGCTCAGTCCCACCGAGCCCTCGGTCCCACCGAGTAAAGATTACTGTACTAGCTTAGTCCCACCAAGCCCTCGGTCCCACCGAGCCCCTCAGTCCCACCGAGGTGTACGCATGCATAAATATTCCACATACGAATTTAACAAATCACAACCAGTTATCACAACCCAACTAGTCCATGTAAGCACATAAATACACGTAATAACACGTAACACAAAAAGAACGACATACATGAAGTTCCTAACTACGCGGTGAGAGAACTCACCTCAAGGCTAAGCAACGTGCTCACGAAACGCAACACCAACCCGGCAATCTTCTTCACTTTCTCCCACCTAAATACGTATAAAAAGTCAAAGGAAAGTCCCGACCCATAACACGTTTACTAGTTTTCAAACGACTAAGAATTCCAGTTTTTATTAGAAATTACGGGTCTGTTCGGGACCTGTTTTACCCCCTAAAAACTGATAAATACAGAAATTAAAATCCATAAATACGAAGTTCTAAGTCTTACGATTTCAGGGACGTATCGCACGCGTCCTAACGATTTTTCTATAATTTACTATAGATTTTACAAAAATGATTCGCAGAACAGCGAACACCCGGACCTTTCAGTACAACATGGCAACTTCGCCCTAGCTATGGTCCGAATTGGTCTTTCCGCAAAACAGAGGAAACTTAATAGACTCCGAAACGAAACTTTTGGCACCAGTCCCATTCCAAACCGACATTCCCAGCAAAAGTTATGCATAAAACAAAACAGGGACAGAAAGCTGGAGGTTTTTCGGACCAGGCTGTATAAACAGCCCCATACGGCCCAGCTACAGGCCTAAACAGACTTTCGGCAAAACACGAAAAACTTTCTTGACTCGATTAGTGAACTTCGGCCACCGATTTCATATCAATCCGAGCTACGAGTAAAAAGTTACGGCCACGACAAAACAGTGGCAGAAAATCGACCTTCACATAAAATGACAAATCACCAATTTGCGACCACCTTTTCACCTAGCTAGAGGCTGAACCAGTTTTCCGCTAAAACACGGAAAACGTGACCGACCCCGTACTGGAACCGTGGGTACTCATTTTGGCTCAATCGGAGTTACGAGCAGAAAGTTATGGTCTACCCAACATCAAGGCAGATTCCAGAATTTTTACATAAAATGATAAGGCGGCTTTTACAATGGGCTCGGCGGTTTAGGGTTGCAACTCCGGTGGCGTTAGGGTTCCGCCGTGGAGGACTTAGGGTTTAGCTCCGCCCACTGCCACCTCCGGCAGTGGGGCACGGCGGCGGCGGCGGCGGTTCTCCGGCGACGGTCACCCGCACGCACATACCACCCCATTCTCGCACCACCTCCCTCTTTACTCTCGATTGCTATTCAATACAGACATAAACACACGCATACCCACAAGCACACAGCCACCGCCGTCCACCCACGGCCACCGTAGCGGCGGCGGGCGGCGGTGGTTGCCTCGCCGGAAAAACGAACAAGGAGAGAAAACAAGACGGAACAAGGGAACGACTTACCTTTCGATGGTTGCTCCTCCTCCCTCGACTTCTCCGGCGAATGGTGGTGGTGGCAGCGACCTCCGGCGACTGGAACAGTTCTCCGGCGACCCACTCTCTCTCTCTTTGCTCGGTTCTCTCTATCTCGCGGTCTCTCTCTCTCTTTTACTACTCCGGCCGAATGGAACAATGAGGAAAAGAAAAGCAAACCACAAACCAAAGGGCTGTTTGTTGGCGTTGCTGGAAACCGTCGAGAAGAGGAAGAGGGGGGGGGGGGGTCGGTCCCCCTTTCCTTAACCGTTCCACATGCACAAAAATCCTATTGTCCCCCTTTGGCCCCTAGACTCAAACACTCTGACACTTTTGGTCCCTGAATTTCCATAATATTGCAAAAAGGGAGTGAGGTTTGCCACACATAACATTCAAGGTCCCCTTTGACAACTTTCGTTAACAAGACTCGCTTTAAACGACAATAAAATAATTACATTAGAAATTTTAAAACCATACCGGGACACGGGCTTTACAACTCTCCCCCGCTTGAATTAGACTTCGTCCCCGAAGTCTACACCCGCAAACAGCTCCGGATAATTCTCCCGCATCTCCGCTTCAGGTTCCCAAGTCCACTCGGAACCCTTTCGGTGTCTCCATTGAACCTTCACCAAACCAACAACCTTGTTCCGCGAGGTTCTCGTCCTCCTATCAAGAATAGCGACTGGCTTTTCCACGTAATTAAGCCGCTCATCGATCTGAATGTCTTCGAGCGGTACTACTGCAGACTCATCCATCACACACTTCCGCAATTGCGAAATGTGGAAGGTGTTGTGAATCAAGTTCAGTTCCTCCGGTAACTCCAACCGGTAAGCCATTTTCCCCACGCGGGCGATGATCCGGTAAGGACCAATATAACGAGGCCCTAGCTTCCCCCGCTTACGAAACCGGATCACCCCTTTCCAGGGTGAAACCTTCAACAATACATAATCACCCACCTGAAACTCCAAGTCGGATCGCCTTTTGTCGGCGTAGCTCTTCTGCCGACTCTGTGCAGTAACTAAACGATCCCGCACCATCTGAATTGTCTCGGTCGTCTTCAACACGATGTCAGTACTCCCTAATACCCGATGCCCAACCTCGCCCCAACAAACGGGCGTCCTGCATTTCCTACCGTACAACAACTCGTATGGCGGCATGCCAATACTAGAGTGGTAGCTGTTGTTGTAGGAAAATTCCGTCAAAGGTAAGTACTGATCCCAACTACCTCCAAAATCGATGACACAAGCTCGAAGCATATCCTCGAGGGTCTGAATGGTTCGCTCGCTCTGTCCGTCCGTCTGTGGATGAAAGGCCGTGCTAAAGTGTAATCGTGTACCCATCTCCGACTGGAACTTCTCCCAAAATCGAGAGGTAAAACGAGTATCCCTGTCGGAGACAATCGAAACTGGCACCCCGTGCCTGGCCACGATCTCACGCACAAACACCTCCGCAAGCTTCTCCGCCGAGGAGCTCTCCCTGATGGCCAAGAAGTGTGCACTCTTGGTCAGACGGTCAACAATCACCCAAATGGCATCATTCCCACGGGGAGTCCTCGGGAGTTTCGTTATGAAGTCCATGGTAATCTCTTCCCATTTCCAAACCGGGACCTCCAACGGTTGCAATTTCCCATGAGGTCGTTGATGTTCCGCTTTGACCTTCCGACAGGTCATACATACCTCAACACATCTAGCCACATCCCGCTTCATGCCGGGCCACCAGTAACCTTCGCCCAAGTCCCGATACATCTTTGTAGCCCCTGGATGAATCGAGAACTTGGACTTATGCGCCTCATCCATTAGTACCTGCCGGTTCCCACCGATGAATGGAACCCAAACCCGACCATGTCGAGTTAACAACCCCCGACTATCACGAACAAAATTCGAGATTTCCCCCGACACTCTTTCCCGCTTTGCATTTTCCTCCAAGACAACCACCTCTTGGGCGCTTCCTATCGACTCCAGGATAGGTGTAATCACTGTCAACCGCTGACAATAACCCCTCAGTGGCTCACCGACCGGATGTCGGCTGAGTGCGTCCGCGACCACGTTCGCCTTACCCGGGTGGTAAAGTATCTCGCAGTCATAATCCTTAACCACATCGAGCCACCTTCGCTGACGCATATTAAGGTTCTGCTGATCCATCAAGTACTTGAGGCTCTTATGGTCAGTGTAGATTGTACACTTGACACCATAGAGATAGTGCTTCCAAATTTTAAGGGCAAACACTACCGCTCCTAACTCCAGGTCATGAGTCGGGTAATTTGCTTCGTGAGGCTTCAGCTGTCTAGAAGCGTAGGCTATGACCTTGCCGCGCTGCATAAGCACGACACCCAAACCCTGATGTGAGGCGTCACAATATACTACCAAATCCTCCATGCCCTCGGGTAAGGTTAACACAGGAGCCTCACACAACCGCCTACGTAGCTCCTCGAACGCCTTCTGTTGTTCCTCCCCCCAACTGAAAGCCGCAGATTTCTTTGTCAATCGCGTCATGGGTAACGCGATCTTAGAGAAATCCTGTATAAACCTTCGATAATACACCGCTAATCCTAGAAAGCTTCTCACCTCAGTAGGAGTCTTCGGCACCTCCCACCGCATCACAGCTGCAATCTTAGCTGGGTCAACCATAATACCATCCTGATTCACGACATGTCCTAGGAACTGGACCTCTCGTAACCAGAATTCGCACTTGGAAAACTTAGCGTATAACTTCTCTCGCCTCAATACCTCCAACACTTCTCGAAGATGCATCTCGTGCTCCTCCTTGGTCTTCGAATACACCAGAATGTCATCGATGAACACAATCACCGAACGGTCCAACATCGGACTACACACTCGGTTCATGAGGTCCATGAACGCTGCAGGTGCATTGGTGAGTCCAAAAGGCATCACCACACACTCGTAATGACCGTATCGCATACGGAAAGCCGTCTTTTCCGTGTCCTCACTCCTGACCCGCATCTGGTGGTACCCCGATCGTAGATCAATCTTGGAGAACCATGAGGCCCCCTGAAGCTGGTCGAACAAATCGTCAATCCTTGGCAAAGGATAACGATTCTTTACCGTAAGCTTATTCAGCTCTCGGTAGTCTATGCACATCCGCTGTGATCCATCCTTCTTCCTCACGAATAAGATAGGTGCTCCCCACGGCGAACAACTCAGTCTAATGAACTCCTTTTCGAGTAGTTCTTGCAGCTGGGCGTACAGCTCTTTCATTTCCGTTGGAGCCAGGCGGTAGGGAGCCTTGGCCACCGGAGCAGCACCCGGAATCAGATCGATTCGAAACTCCACCTGTCGTTCAGGAGGTATCCCCGGTAACTCGTCGGGAAACACATCGGCAAACTCCCTCACGACTAGCACATCTTCAGCAGTCTTCTTCGCCTCGTCAACACGCGTATCTATCACATACGCTAAGTACCCCTGACCACCATGCTGAAGGTGTCTCCGAGCCCTCGCCGCGGAACATATTGCCGTAGACCGTCTGGGCGAGTCTCCCTGAACCAACAGTTCTCCCCCGCTTGGGGTTCGAACTCGCACTTGTTTGTGACGACAAACAATCTCTGCATCGAACTTATCCATCCAATCCATGCCCACAATCACACAAAGCTCCCGCATAGCAATCGGGATCAGGTCAATGGGAAACCTCACCCCTGAGATCTCTAAGGTGCACCCGCGAAACACGTCTGTGACCGTCAAGGTCCTATCATCAGCCACCTCAATAACCAGAGGATAACTCAAACGTCCTACAACTCGGCCTAAACCCTCACTAAAAGTGCGAGACACAAAAGAGTGAGTAGCCCCGCTATCAAACATCACAACTGCAGGCACCGAGTTAACTAGGAACGTACCTAGCATATAATTCAACCACAAATAAATACATGACATGGAAAGGAAAGACAAAAGGAAAGAAGTAAGGGATATACCTGAGACCACTTTAGGCGTCGCCTGTGCCTCATCCACCGTCAACTGGTGAACTCTACCTCAGGCCGTTCCCGCCCCTGGCTGACCAGTTCGACCATCAGTAATGCGCAACGGGGCGTTCCCAGGCACCCTCTGTGCTCCACCCCCAGCAGCTACCCCTGCTCTAGGACAGTTGGCCCTTACGTGGCCCGTCTGGTTACAATTGAAACAGACCATTAACGGCGTCTTACAATCCCGGCTAAGGTGATCGGGTTGGCCACACTTAAAACACCCCTCTATTCTCCTTGCTCCGGTATCACGGGGCTTAAACCCGCCACTGCTAGAACCCGTGCGCGTACCTGTGAACCTCGAGCGCTTCGGCACTGCCGAAATGGGCGTCACTGGCTGTGCCGCCTTCCGCTTCTTAGCTTGGGTCTCCAGCTCAAGCTCCCTCCTTCGAGCGGCGTCCATCATGGCGGATAATGAAGTGTACTGTGTCGTGCTAACAAATTCTCGGATCTCCGTGCGTAGCATATCCTTATACCTTGACATCTTCATCTCTTCCGAGGCGGCATACTGAGGACAGAATAATGCCATCTCGGTAAATTTCCTGTTCATCTCTTTTACCGTCTCTGTTGTCTGGGTGAGCTCTAGGAATTCTTTAGCGATTCGTTCCATCTCTACTGGCGGTACATACTCCGCACGGAAACGAGTGACAAACTCGTCCCGAGTCAAAGTAGTGCGCTCGGCAGGCGTCAATGCCGTGGCGCACCAATCCTTCGCGCCGTCACGGAGTAGATTCACTGCAAAACGGACCTTTAGGTTGTCCGGGCAACCACTGGTCAAAAATGCGAACTCCATGTCAGATACCCATCGCATGCTGGTAATCGGATCCAGGTCTCCCTTAAACTCTGGCGGGGAACAGGCGGAGAGATCCCGGTACTGGAACTCTCGGTTACGGGGATGACCCTCCGCAGGCAGTGGAATAGCTGCAATACGCTCCTCCAGTAGGATCACCACCTCCTCCCGAATAGCGGTGATGATCTCGGGGATCGCCTCCCCGATCGCGTGGGAAACCTCAGTAGCAATCAGTTCCCTAATACGCTCCTCAGTAATCCCCGTCTCGGCTCGCGCCGCCGCCGCGTTGTTCCTTCTTGTATTGACCATTCTAGAAAGAGAAAATTCATAGATCTATAAGCATATATAACTCACCCTACCACGCTCATACTCCACTCCTTGGCTCCCTCGTGACTCTCCCCGACTCAAGCATGGATCATGTGCTTCAGATAGTAGGAGCTCTACTACTACCCTTCACACCTATCCTTACTCGTTTCGAGTCCTGTCCCGAGACATTCAAGTAGTCGATTACCACAAATAAACACATATAGCCAATCCAGCCCATACAAACACCTTTCTTAACTCCCTAGAAAGGTCATATCCCCCACTATCCTTGCTAACACGGAAACCCCACTAACCCTGACGAGTCGCCTCGTGAATGCACGGTCGTATACAGTGTAAAACCAGATAGACGTTCGAATAAGAGATTCTATCCTAGAACGGTTGGACTCAAACAAGAGTTGCGCAATAGAACTAAATCTAATATTCTAAGGCTATTCAGTTCCTACTGCATACAACCTAGAGTGCATTCGCTTAACAACCTATCAAAGCTAGCATGAGTTCCTATAAGCGATAAACCAGCATACGGTACCATACAGTTCACATAAGCAATCTAGCATGCATACACTATACCTGAAAAGCAATAGATACACTAAGTTCCTTACCTTCCCAGCTGGCGTCGGCTGACTGTACACACTGCGCCCACGATCACCGTTCCCAACGGGTTTTCTCTTTTCATTTAAAACAAAGATTTTGATAAAAGAATTTAAAGATCTCTTAGCCGCAACTTGAGACCAAACACACCGAGATGTGTTTGATTCACTCAAGCCGTGCTCTGATACCAACTTGTAACGTCCCAAAAATTACGAGGAAATTTAAAATTTTTAAAACGTACATATCGTTATAAAACAACCATGATTTAATAATTCACGTCTTAAATAAAATTAACGTCGTTACTTCAAACCATCAACAAAGTTTATGCAGCGGAAAATTACATAATTAAATTCAAAGGGTTTGTAAGTGAAAGTTTAACAATATTTGACACTCCGCGCTCTATGTGTGTACGGTCACGCCCGACTGCCGTCCGCACCTGAAATAACAACATATTGGGAAAGGGTAAGCTAAACGCTTAGTGAATCCAACCACACGCATAGGTAGCAATCCCACGCATATCGCCCCTACTCGCAAGTAGGCAACATCACCATCACCACGAATATCAAACCACATAATGTTTATTATATAAGCACGAACCTCGGTCCCACCGAGTACACAAAATACATTAATACAAGCTCAGTCCCACCGAGCCCTCGGTCCCACCGAGTAAAGATTACTGTACTAGCTTAGTCCCACCAAGCCCTCGGTCCCACCGAGCCCCTCAGTCCCACCGAGGTGTACGCATGCATAAATATTCCACATACGAATTTAACAAATCACAACCAGTTATCACAACCCAACTAGTCCATGTAAGCACATAAATACACGTAATAACACGTAACACAAAAAGAACGACATACATGAAGTTCCTAACTACGCGGTGAGAGAACTCACCTCAAGGCTAAGCAACGTGCTCACGAAACGCAACACCAACCCGGCAATCTTCTTCACTTTCTCCCACCTAAATACGTATAAAAAGTCAAAGGAAAGTCCCGACCCATAACACGTTTACTAGTTTTCAAACGACTAAGAATTCCAGTTTTTATTAGAAATTACGGGTCTGTTCGGGACCTGTTTTACCCCCTAAAAACTGATAAATACAGAAATTAAAATCCATAAATACGAAGTTCTAAGTCTTACGATTTCAGGGACGTATCGCACGCGTCCTAACGATTTTTCTATAATTTACTATAGATTTTACAAAAATGATTCGCAGAACAGCGAACACCCGGACCTTTCAGTACAACATGGCAACTTCGCCCTAGCTATGGTCCGAATTGGTCTTTCCGCAAAACAGAGGAAACTTAATAGACTCCGAAACGAAACTTTTGGCACCAGTCCCATTCCAAACCGACATTCCCAGCAAAAGTTATGCATAAAACAAAACAGGGACAGAAAGCTGGAGGTTTTTCGGACCAGGCTGTATAAACAGCCCCATACGGCCCAGCTACAGGCCTAAACAGACTTTCGGCAAAACACGAAAAACTTTCTTGACTCGATTAGTGAACTTCGGCCACCGATTTCATATCAATCCGAGCTACGAGTAAAAAGTTACGGCCACGACAAAACAGTGGCAGAAAATCGACCTTCACATAAAATGACAAATCACCAATTTGCGACCACCTTTTCACCTAGCTAGAGGCTGAACCAGTTTTCCGCTAAAACACGGAAAACGTGACCGACCCCGTACTGGAACCGTGGGTACTCATTTTGGCTCAATCGGAGTTACGAGCAGAAAGTTATGGTCTACCCAACATCAAGGCAGATTCCAGAATTTTTACATAAAATGATAAGGCGGCTTTTACAATGGGCTCGGCGGTTTAGGGTTGCAACTCCGGTGGCGTTAGGGTTCCGCCGTGGAGGACTTAGGGTTTAGCCCCGCCCACTGCCACCTCCGGCAGTGGGGCACGGCGGCGGCGGCGGCGGTTCTCCGGCGACGGTCACCCGCACGCACATACCACCCCATTCTCGCACCACCTCCCTCTTTACTCTCGATTGCTATTCAATACAGACATAAACACACGCATACCCACAAGCACACAGCCACCGCCGTCCACCCACGGCCACCGTAGCGGCGGCGGGCGGCGGTGGTTGCCTCGCCGGAAAAACGAACAAGGAGAGAAAACAAGACGGAACAAGGGAACGACTTACCTTTCGATGGTTGCTCCTCCTCCCTCGACTTCTCCGGCGAATGGTGGTGGTGGCAGCGACCTCCGGCGACTGGAACAGTTCTCCGGCGACCCACTCTCTCTCTCTTTGCTCGGTTCTCTCTATCTCGCGGTCTCTCTCTCTCTTTTACTACTCCGGCCGAATGGAACAATGAGGAAAAGAAAAGCAAACCACAAACCAAAGGGCTGTTTGTTGGCGTTGCTGGAAACCGTCGAGAAGAGGAAGAGGGGGGGGGGGGGTCGGTCCCCCTTTCCTTAACCGTTCCACATGCACAAAAATCCTATTGTCCCCCTTTGGCCCCTAGACTCAAACACTCTGACACTTTTGGTCCCTGAATTTCCATAATATTGCAAAAAGGGAGTGAGGTTTGCCACACATAACATTCAAGGTCCCCTTTGACAACTTTCGTTAACAAGACTCGCTTTAAACGACAATAAAATAATTACATTAGAAATTTTAAAACCATACCGGGACACGGGCTTTACAACTCTCCCCCGCTTGAATTAGACTTCGTCCCCGAAGTCTACACCCGCAAACAGCTCCGGATAATTCTCCCGCATCTCCGCTTCAGGTTCCCAAGTCCACTCGGAACCCTTTCGGTGTCTCCATTGAACCTTCACCAAACCAACAACCTTGTTCCGCGAGGTTCTCGTCCTCCTATCAAGAATAGCGACTGGCTTTTCCACGTAATTAAGCCGCTCATCGATCTGAATGTCTTCGAGCGGTACTACTGCAGACTCATCCATCACACACTTCCGCAATTGCGAAACGTGGAAGGTGTTGTGAATCAAGTTCAGTTCCTCCGGTAACTCCAACCGGTAAGCCACTTTCCCCACGCGGGCGATGATCCGGTAAGGACCAATATAACGAGGCCCTAGCTTCCCCCGCTTACGAAACCGGATCACCCCTTTCCAGGGTGAAACCTTCAACAATACATAATCACCCACCTGAAACTCCAAGTCGGATCGCCTTTTGTCGGCGTAGCTCTTCTGCCGACTCTGTGCAGTAACCAAACGATCCCGCACCATCTGAATTGTCTCGGTCGTCTTCAACACGATGTCAGTACTCCCTAATACCCGATTCCCAACCTCGCCCCAACAAACGGACGTCCTGCATTTCCTACCGTACAACAACTCGTATAGCGACATGCCAATACTAGAGTGGTAGCTGTTGTTGTAGGAAAATTCCGCCAAAGGTAAGTACTGATCCCAACTACCTCCAAAATCAATGACACAAGCTCGAAGCATATCCTCGAGGGTCTGAATGGTTCGCTCGCTCTGTCCGTCCGTCTGTGGATGAAAGGCCGTGCTAAAGTGTAATCGTGTACCCATCTCCGACTGGAACTTCTCCCAAAATCGAGAGGTAAAACGAGTATCCCTGTCGGAGACAATCGAAACTGGCACCCCGTGCCTGGCCACGATCTCACGCACAAACACCTCCGCAAGCTTCTCCGCCGAGGAGCTCTCCCTGATGGCCAAGAAGTGTGCACTCTTGGTCAGACGGTCAACAATCACCCAAATGGCATCATTCCCACGGGGAGTCCTCGGGAGTTTCGTTATGAAGTCCATGGTAATCTCTTCCCATTTCCAAACCGGGACCTCCAACGGTTGCAATTTCCTATGAGGTCGTTGATGTTCCGCTTTGACCTTCCGACAGGTCATACATACCTCAACACATCTAGCCACATCCCGCTTCATGCCGGGCCACCAGTAACCTTCGCGCAAGTCCCGGTACATCTTTGTAGCCCCTGGATGAATCGAGAACTTGGACTTATGCGCCTCATCCATTAGTACCTGCCGGTTCCCACCGATGAATGGAACCCAAACCCGACCATGTCGAGTTAACAACCCCCGACTATCACGAACAAAATTCGAGATTTCCCCTGACACTCTTTCCCGCTTTGCATTTTCCTCCAAGACAGCCACCTCTTGGGCGCTTCCTATCGACTCCAGGATAGGTGTAATCACTGTCAACCGCTGACAATAACCCCTCAGTGGCTCACCGACCGGATGTCGGCTGAGTGCGTCCGCGACCACGTTCGCCTTACCCGGGTGGTAAAGTATCTCGCAGTCATAATCCTTAACCACATCGAGCCACCTTCGCTGACGCATATTAAGGTTCTGCTGATCCATCAAGTACTTGAGGCTCTTATGGTTAGTGTAGATTGTACACTTGACATCATAGAGATAGTGCCTCCAAATTTTAAGGGCAAACACTACCGCTCCTAACTCCAGGTCATGAGTCGGGTAATTTGCTTCGTGAGGCTTCAGCTGTCTAGAAGCGTAGGCTATGACCTTGCCGCGCTGCATAAGCACGACACCCAAACCCTGATGTGAGGCTATGACCTCCGTGGTACGCTCTGCCACACCCATTCAAGCCATCCCTTCAATCCCGGCTTCAGCGTCTCTAAACGCTGAAGTTAGAAACTTGGAACCTACCCAACCTCCCTCAGTCTCTCAAAAGACTGATGAAGTGATTGTCAGCGATTCCAACGCTGAACTCAGTACCCGAACCCCATTCTTATCCTTCGCTTCTCCCTCCACTCACTTGGACACTCCTCCAAAGAACACTGGAGATGCCATCATTCCAGAAGCCACCGCTGACGCTTCTCAACGAATGATGAAGACAGGACCTGCAGAAATCACCATTCCTCACGGAACTTTTGAGGAAGATATGGAACATTTCTCAGGAATCCGCAACTTTGACGAGTTCATCAATCCTCCTGCAGGTACAAATCAACCCATATACACTGTAACTAAACCTGAAACTTCTGAGCTTTCCTTTGTTCACAAGTACTTATGTGTTACAGGTCCTAATTTGGGACACATCAACGCTTCTCTAAAGTCCGTGGAAACAAAGCAGACAGATCTCACCACCACACTCTCCAACAACTCTACAGCTGTAACCACCGCTGGAGAAGATTTGATAAAGCTGACAACGGTGGTGGAGAAGAAGGCTTCCACAGATGACTTGAAGCAAGTTGATAAGACTCTCAGCGATTTCGCTAAGGTGCTCGCTGATATCTACACAGACTACACCTCACTCAAACAATCAGTTTCCTCCATGTCCGGCGAAGTAACAACGCCGAAGACATCGGTTGGAGCACTAGAGGGTGATATGTCTGCTGTGAAGACAAATGTTCAAACTCTGACGACTGACTTAGGCTCTGTAAAGACCGACGTTGGTTCGATGAAAACAATGATTGAAGAGCTGCTCAACAAGGCGAGAACTCCTGCTCCTGAACCTGCCCCTGCCCCTGCATTGGAAACTTTCACAGCGGCGGATCGCAAAGAGCTGGAAAAGATCAATCCTGCTATAACTGGCCTAGAAGTCAGATTAGCAAAGATTGAAAGCCGTGTGGGTATCTCTGGCCAAGAAGACAGAGAGCCTCCCACAGCTGAAGAGTCTGCCCATTCCTCCCCCAGTCATCATGAAAAAGAGGGGGAGAAGAGCGCTGAACATCCCGAGGAGAAGAACGCTGAAGATCTTGAGAAGAGCGCTGAAAACCTTTCCCATGATGAATCTATCAGGGGAGAGAAGAACGAAGACCTCACCTTCGCTGAAGAGGGTGAGAAGACTATTGAAGCGGAAGCAGCCGTTGGACCTCAGGGAGATGAAAACCCTGAGGGAACCGAGAAGCTCGCCTCTGTATCTGAGGGGGAGCAACTCGAAGAAGACGCTGAAGAATCCGAAGCAGAAGATGATGAAGCCGTCGACATCCCTGAAAATGAACCATCTTCTTCTCCAAAGAATGATGATGATGATGACGAAGATGACGATGATTTCTTTATCGTCAAACCTGCCCCAAGGATCAAAGCTCTTAAGGGAATCTCGATAAATGAACCTTCAGGGGAGCGGACAAAGACAAACCCCTCAGCCTCTGGAGCTGAGAAAGGCAAAGGCAAAAGCGTCGCTGAAGATGACAATCTGACGATCTTGCTTGAAAAGTCGGTTTGTCAGGTACACTAATCATATCTCTTACTCCATCCCTCCTCTATCATACACTATCAGTTCCTCTACCCAAGCCTATACACTTACACCAATTCTCTCTATCTGTTTCTACCCAAGTTCTTACTTGTAAGATCGCTGTGTTTCAGCTAGTCCTCTCCCCTGTTTGAGGATATCGCTGAAGGCTCCACAACTGCGACTTCACCAATAATTCCAGTTGTCGCTGAAGAAATAATCCCAGTCTTAGATTTGATCTCTGAGACTGATGAACCAGAAGAACAACCTCTCTCGCACAGAAACAGACCTTCCTCAGCTCCTCAAAAGCTGAGTGAAGAGGATCAAAAGAGAAAAGAGGAAATAATAAAGCGATTCGAGGATCAGCGAATCATTCTGAGGCGTGATCAACTTCCTTCAGTTCCTCCAAAGTTCAGAATCTCAAAAGCTGAATACCAGGAACACCTCAGAGCTGAACGCCTTATCGCTGAAAGGAAGGAAGCTGAAGAGAAAGACAGAGAATACGCCATCAAGCTTACTCAACGATCAATCAAAGACCCCAAGCTGAAAAGAGTTCCCATTGATGTTCAACGTCAGCTCTGGGATGATGCTCAAGAAATCGTTAGAGAAAAGACAAAGGTCTCTGATACAACTTTGGAATGGGCTAAACAAATGCTGACCTATCGATCAAGACCTTCCAAAATAATCAAAGCCAACATCAGAGGAAAAATGTATGCTGATGTTCCTGTTGTTGAAGTGGATGTCTACAGAGATGACAAAACCAACCAAACCTTCTATGCTGCTTCATTAGAAAAGTTTGGTCTCTCTGAATGGTTAGAAACGAAATTATCCATTCAGGGATCACGCTCAAAATTCAAAAGCCATGTTGAGATGATCTTAAACAAACAGATCGACTTGCTTTCATCTGCTGTGGATATTCCTCCTACTCTTCCTCAACCGAAGAAAGCCTCTGCTAAGAAGAAGAAAGTTTCTGATTCAAGTCCAATCATTCGAAATGAAACAGGTATTGGTTTCTCTCGTTCTGAAGTTCTTGGCCCTGATGCTGATCTTTCAATGCTTGACGCCTCCCTACCACCTGGAGAAACCTTCATCCCTGGCACAGTGGTAAGTGATCCATATGGTATATTCTTCTTAGACTATGATGGAAATCCTCACTTTCAACGTGTCTCTGAGCTCCACATCGCTCCCATCGAACAACTCAGAGATCTCGTACACTGGTGTGAAGTCAGACGCAACATCAAAGCTAGACACCTGAAGCCCTTGATTTTTGAAGCAGCTCTGAAGAAAAAGAATCAAGGAGAAGATGTCCCTGACTGGATGATCCCCACTGAAAAGACCCTTGATGAACTTCTCATTAAGGAAGAACCCTTTGAAAACTGATATAATCTCCTTTTTCTCTATTGTATCAGTTATCCTTCTGTACTTGTAAATTATTTCGCTTGTACTTGTAATCTTTCTGTTTTTCATTGTAACCTGATTCAAAGTTTTAAAGAAAGATTTCAGCGAATGTACTTTACTCCATCAGTACTGAAAAGATCCCAGAAAACAGTAAAAGGGACAAATATTTTATGAGTTCTTTTTATCCTTATGTTTTCATTAAATAACAATTCTCTTTGTTGCTATGTCATAATCAAATAGGGGGAGATTGTTGATCCAAACCCTCAGTGATTTGATAATGACCCTCTCTTATATACTTAGTGAAAATTGTAAGTAAACAATATGTATCAGAGTTTCACTATCGCTGATAAGTACTAAGATCTTCCAGTACCGCTGATAGGAACTCTCGCTCTTTTAAATTAAACATTCAGCGAACACTGTTCATCATTAATGCGCTGAGTCTGTTCGGTCATTATGATGATCGCTGATAAGTTAGTTGTTTACTTATGATCCCTGAAGACAAGTTTCACGTCAACAAAGGTTCTACGCTGAAGTCGAAGATCAAGCTCAAGAACCAGCGACAAGTCTCCTAATGAACTGATGCGGATCAACGAAGACTCAGATTTGTCCACTCAACGTGAAGTATCAAGTACAAGACTTCAGCTATCGCTGAACTTTATCATCTGCTGAATAGTAAATGATAATCGCTGAATCAACGAAAGCTGATCATGAAGTCCTCCGTACAAAGTACTTTTGTCTTAACCACCCTTGCACGCCTCCGTACGAAATGTCAGAAAAGAACCTCCGAAAATCTGAAATCGTACAACCACTCTGATACTACACTATTCATCCATACGGCTACTAAGGTTGTCAACCAAGGTCAATGACATACAACCAACCAGCTGATGACACGTGTAAAGTATATACTGACTTGCATTAAATGCATGCAGTATATAAAGAGATGAACTCACTTCATTTGAAGTAACTTGCTAACTCTGGACAAGTTCAAATCTCTTATCTCAGATAGGTTATTATTAGTAATTTCCTTATCTCTCTTAGTGCAAGAAACCTTAGTGTTCCAACTTGTTTAGATTTAGGTTTATCCTTAATCTTGTTTCCGCAACAAGCTGTAAATTGTTAATGATTTATCAATAAACAATTTAGAAAAGTAAAACTTGTGTGTTTGTATTCAACCCCCCCCCCCCCCCTTCTACAAACTTGTATAGGCCTTCGGGACCAACACTAACCTTCATATCCTCTTCCGACTCTAAGGTCACATTAGCACCTCGATGATGTAATACCACATCCTTAGGTCACAACTTCTTAACCGATCTTTTTATAATACCTGTCCATTCCTCCAAACAACTACTCTTACTATCCACACTCACTTTAGTAAGTGAAATCACAGCATACCAACATGAAATATTTTGTGTATCCTTTCACTTCAAGCCTTACATACTTTAATCACATAAAAAAGTCCAGAAAGAACAAGGATTCATCTTTTCATATTTTCTGAACCTTACCTCTTTCATCATTACCCGCTCCCCAACTTAGATTTACAAATCTCCTTAGAGTAACTGTTATCATCAAATCTTTATCCGACTATTAATTGATCTACCATACCGTCATCATTTTCTCTCATGCCTACACCGAACATCCATTACATAGCCACAGTCTAAAAGAACAGTTTCTCCAAGATCATCAGCCAAAACCTTTAGCCAAGTCCTCATAAAGTACTTAGCACCAAGAACTACCACGAGCTCCTATCTTTCCAACACAGTCGACCCACTCATTGCATTTCTTTACATCCATATAATACTCTAACACTCTCGACTAAAATTCATAACGAAGCACCACAGCTTAATGGTTACAGTATCCTCTTCGACAATCAAGTAAAGTATGGAAACTCTCCTAAAAAGTCCAATGGGATCGAGAAGAACAAAGATTCTCCTTTCATCCTGTCACCAACCGTAACTCAACCTCCAGATTTCAAAATAGCATCAACGTATATTGCCTGAAAACCCACATACTTCAATCAAGTATACTCGCGTTTTGAATACATCAATATTACAGCAAACCATCATTACATCTATGACTTACACTTTCCTTCGGTACAAAGTGCTACTACTTTTTCACACCACGATCACGCCAAGCGACTACATTGTAAACAAACTTTCATGATTTTTTTATACACACAAAAGATACTACTTCCTTCATGCTACCCATAACACCATTCATTGGAAGTAAAATCGTTTCCGAACTTTGTCTTTCCCGGACCTAAATATATCATATGTCAAGGTCAACTATTCAAAGCG
The DNA here is from genome assembly GCA_033807775.1 of Saussurea involucrata. NCBI lineage: Eukaryota > Viridiplantae > Streptophyta > Magnoliopsida > Asterales > Asteraceae > Saussurea > Saussurea involucrata. The sequence goes on from CM066326.1 coordinate 64,971,393, forward strand.
CACCCGCTTCGATTACCTTAACATTTTGTTCTTATATGGATCATCAAACCCCATAAGAAATCACTTATGCAACTACTATCTTTCACTTTTGTAACACTCACACAAGGTGGTCCAATGTTATGCCGGATACGTATCTTTCTCTGAACAACTTCTTACATTTTTGCAAGAGAGACAACAAGATAATATAACATTCCCAGCCTACCATACACGCTTTGCGCATACCTTCTGCATAACAGCATACCGGTACCGCTCACGGTTTTGTTCCTACCCACACAGGCATACGCGGGACGCACCCAGACCGCACCTAGTGACAGGCAAAGACCTCATACAAGGAAAGTCTCAATCCACCCTTATACGGAGGACTTCGTTTCCTCTTCTAGCCGATGTGGAATCTCACAAATAACCATAAGAAACAGTTACTCATATCTAAACATACGAAACATACATGACAGATCATTAGTCACTGTAACAATTTATAAACAAGTATACTTGTGTAGTAATATATTCATAATAACAGTAGCTAATTGAAATTGTGAATATATTATACATGAGAATCCTCGTTGCCATCGCTACAGTACTAATTTCACGTTTTTCCGTCGACTCTAAGACCATCCTGTCTTAATACTTCTACCCAATCTCACGAATCATAACTTAGTTCATCACAGCTTAAGTCTAGGTATCTCACTTAGCATACCTAGTTCACTTAAACTAATGCTCTGATACCATATTGTAACACCCTAAAATTCAGGGCTAATTTAAACCTTAATTTATAATAAGATTTAAACTTAAACTTCCAACTTTATAACTGAGCAGAGAAATATCTATGAGATCATATTCACAAATACTGAATTCTTCAAATAACCTATTAATCTAATCATGTCACTATAATCAGATTAACTAGAATATCTAAGCAATCCATCAAAACCTCAATAATCATTATCTCCTCCGCTAATCCAAAAGCTCTCGTCCCACATCCCTTTTACTTTCCCGAGCTAGCACCTGTTAAGAAAACATCATTTGAAACGATTAGGCTAACACCTAGTGAGAACATTCGGTTTCAAAATAATATTTGTACAAATCAATGTAAACAAGGCCTAACAAACCTGGTTTACCCTTTTTCTTAGCACACACATAACCATCCTTTAATAACAGGTTAAACCTAGTTCCATGACTACGACCTGACAATAAGCCAGTCATTTCTCATGTTCTAGAGCCGCACTACGAATCTTCACAGATTCTAGATTAATGCTCTTATCTAAGAAATTGCAATATACACATGCCCGTTTCTAGATTAATACCCATATCCAAGAAATCGCAATATCCACATGCCCATTTCTAGATTAATACTCATATCCAAGAAATCGCAATATCCACATGCCCATTTCTTGGAAAGGAAATAGAGATCGCAATATACACATGCCCATCCCTTATTTTCCTTAGAAATCGGGAATTCCGAATAAATCTACGTCTATTCCACAATTTCCCAAACACTAGGCCTATGGATCCATACCACCTATTTGTACTCGTACAGGTATTTACTTAATATAGATTCCTCATAGCAATCAGTATGAGCAAATCATAGTTATACCCCATAGATTCCTCAAACGGATTTTTCCTTCTTTTTATTTCCCAAAAACTTTAAAGAAAATTTTTATAGCCGCAAACTTGAGATCAAACACACCGAAATGCGTTTGATTCACTCAAGCCGTGCTCTGATACCAAGTTGTAACGTCCCAAAAATTACAAGCAAATTTGAAATTTTAAATAAACATTTCATTTATAACAACTCATTAAATGATCCCAACGTTTCGTTTGCAAACTCATAATTAATATCTTCATAATAAAAACCAGCGGCATAAACGTTTAATTATTAAAAACCATAAAGCAACCAGCTCTCCTCGCGCGACAGTGTGTACTCGTCACGCCTTGGAGCCGCCCGTACCTGAAACCACAAACTATTGGGAAAGGGTAAGCACGAAGCTTAGTGAATTCAATCCTTACATAGGATCGCAATTATATCGGTATCACCTTTAACATACCAGCACATACATTTCTTGGAACATCCATCAAGAAAACATATTACTAACAATAATAAACATTATGCTCCTTGGAACCACCATCAAGAAGACATAATCACAAATACTAAACATTATGCTCCTTGGAACCACCATCAAGGAAACATAATCACCAATAATAAACATTATGCTCCTTGGAACAGCCATCAAGGAAACATAATCACCAATAATAAACATTATGCTCCTTGGAACAACCATCAAGGAAACATAATCACAAATAATAAACTAAAACACACACTCCTTGGAACCACCATCAAGGAGCGACCTCAAGCTTCTCGGAACAACCCTCAAGAAGATATAAAATAAACATTATGCTACTTGGAACTACCATCAAGAAGCACATCAAATACAATCTAGCATATACACACAAATACATAAGTAATCCATACCACACCCATATCAACAAACAATCATAATCATCACATACAACCATAGCAACACAGATATAATCCCCATCCTATATAGTGAGATAACTCACCTCGAACGCAAACTTGTAGCCCTAACCGCAATGCGAACCGGTCAACACCCAATCACCTTTTTCCACCTAAACAAACGTTAACAATTATCAAAATGACGCCCCCAAACCAAGGCCACGACTATTAGCTTTAAAACGCATACCTTCTAGTTTTTACTCTCAACACGCAAGTCTGTTCGGGACCTGTTTAACCCCTCAAAAATTGATTAAACCAGAAATATTTTTCCATAAACACAAAGTCCCATGTCTTAGGGTTCCAGGGACATATCGCACGCGCTCTAACGATTTTTCTACAATTTATTATGGATTTTACAAAACTGGTTAACTGCACAGTGAAAAACAGCACCTTTCGATATAAAACAGCAGTTTGACACTAGCTACGGTCCGAACTGGTTTTTTCGTAAAACATAAGAAACTTACTAGACTCAGAATGGGAACTTTTGGCACCGGTTCCACCCCAATCCGAGTTACGAGTAAAAAGTAATGACCAAAACAAAACAGCAGCAGAAAACGACGATTTTACATGAAATGACAAACTGCTGTAAAACGACCACTTTTTCACCTAGCTAGAAGCCGAACCGGATTTCCGCCAAAACACGGAAAATGTGCCCGACCCAGAACGTGAACCGTTGGCACCAATTTCGGCTCAATCCGAGTTACGACGAGAAAGTTATGCGCGAAATAAAAACTGGACAGAACCATAATATTCACATAAAATGACGATTTGTAAACGGTTACGCGGTTACGGTTACGGGTTAGAGTTTTGCGATTAAACCAACGATCGGGATACGAGTTCTAAACAACACCCGGAACCCCCTACTACCACCTCCGGCAGCGGTGGTCGCCGGCGACGGCGGCCGTTTTTCGGCAGCGAATACACACACACGCACACCATCCTCACCACCCTCTCGCACCACCTTCCTCCTCTCTTTCGATCGCCATAAACGCACACACACCTACACTCGCCCACACACACACAGCCACCGCCGTCCACCCACGGCCACCGCAGCGGCGGCGTGCGGCGGTGGTCGTTTCGCCGGAAGAACGAAAAGGAAAAAGGAAAGAAACGAGACGAACGAGAGAGCTACTTACCTTACGACGACGTCTCACAACCGAACTTCTCTCTCTCGATTCCTCCGACGATCCAGGTGTGGCGACCTCCGGCGACAGCAGCAGCGGCGGCGAAGGGTGGCTGCCGCTGCGTTCTTTCTTCCTCTTCTCTCTTCTTTCTCGCGATCTCACTCTTCTCTTTCTCTTTTGCGGCCGGCCGAACACACCAAGGGGAGGGGTAGCCGTAGGTTTTCCTTATGGTTTCTATTTGATTTCTTTGTTTTCCTTGCCAATCACGCCACAAACACACAAGCCACAAATATGGAATTGGTTTAAGAAAAATCATGGGCCGAAATATAGTTTAAGTTTTGGCCCTTGACACAAATGGTCCCTCAACTTAACTTTCTCGCAACTAACCAAAATTCCGACCTTTTTTTTTTCGATTGGGTCTAACTCGACTAACCCCGTTAACGGAAACCACCTTAAATCAAACTTAAAAGAAAAGAATTAATAAAAGAAATTACATACCGGGACACGGGCTTTACAACTCTCCCCCACTTGGATTAGACTTCGTCCTCGAAGTCTAGACCGGCAAATACTCGGAATAGTTCTCGCTCATCTCAACCTCAGGTTCCTAAGTCCACTTGAAATCCCTTCTAAAACTTCTCGAACACTTTTCTAACTAACGTACTCCTTCTAGGACACTGGGATTATGATCGGCAGAACACCCCAACAATTGGAATCATTCCTAGCCAAGCGACTTTGGTTGTCCCTCAACCTTAGATATTCCATACATCCCGAGTCAAATCTCAAGCTCTAACCACTCTAAAGTTGCCCACCAGTTTACCCAACTGGATACTCGGATCCGATCATTCCTACCATTAACCATCGATTAACTCCTACGAATTCTGATAGACTCCAAAGATTTTCAATAAATTATATTAACAAAACATCGACCCCCTGCCAAACATCGGTCCAACCGATTACAATAACAAACATCGGCCACCCGCCGAACATCGGTCCAACCGATTACAATAAATCACATAAGCGTGGTATTATCCCAGACACTAACACAAATATATATCCCCTACAATCAAGTCAACTAACACACACGTAGGTCATTCCCTTAACCGATACTACCCGGCCTACATTACCAACACGCGTGGAATACCCAACCTCTCACCGTCGACGTATCCCCCACACTCGCTCTACAAAGCTAATTTATCTGAACCGAGGATACACCTCGACGCCTACCTCTCAGGTAACGCCTCAGGGCCCCTCACATCGGAATTACCTCTCAGGTAAGTGCCCACAACTATATCCTCCTAGCACCTACTAGAAAGCCTAGGATATAACACCTGAACACCGGGGTCTCACCCCGAGATACCCAACCGACCACTACCAGCGACTGACTAACGTGCCTAAGGATCCAAAGCAAAACAGCCTTCCCACAAGTGCCTATCCCGGATTGTCTCCTTCACCCAAACGTGTAAATACTCGACGTGCAATGAATGCCAAACGGTGCGACAAAACAATTCATCAACAAGACTCCACCTCGAGTCATTAAAACCGGGAAATTAGCCCATGACTAACTCCAAGTCAAAACCGAGCAAAATGCTCCACGCTTGCTAGACCCATAAGTCGGTCAAAAACGCGTTTAAATAAAGTCTAAGCAAGCAATACTCTAAAATCAACATTAGTCCCAAACTCAACACGAGTTAAACAAAAGAGTTTCCCAAAAGGACTCACACCCTTAAAATTCTCAAAACGACACATAACACTTATAAGCGTACTTCCCAAATGGTTTACAAAATCATTTACAAAATATTTTCAACGTCAAGATTTTTTTTTCATTTCAAAAAGACCGTAAGCAATAAAACTACTATTACCAGGTCGGTAGTTACGCAAAAATGGACACGCTCGTCCCACATATGAAAATCATGTTTAAAAAAAATCATTTCATTGCAGCTTAGTTTACTCACAAAACGTAAAGCGAAATAAATAATTCCTTTGTAAATGAACCGTCACGGTTCTAGTATGAATTGACTCATGACATGTAATTCAAGTAACCGCTCGACCTTACACCGGGTGCGACAAAAGTGTGCACATAATTTCAAAATCAGTTCCACGACATTTGACCCCAAAAATTCCTCCTTTTCAACATAAAATGTCGTGGCACAGGGTTCACCAACAAATCTTACGCGCGTCGGCTAGTCATACAAAACGATGAAATGGTTTACAAATATACTTTTGTTAAAACACAACTGTCTCGTGTAAGTTTCAAACTTGAAATTAAAAACCAATCTGTTTTCATCATTTGAAAATATCGACTAAAACCTCATAAAATCTCAAGAGGTGGGGTTCTTTAAATTGATTTCCAAGATTTCCCCAAATGGTCACATAAACAAATAAAATATGCACCTCGTGAAATTAAACCCACACGACTCAACACGCCGTAAAACAAAACTTATTTTAATCAAATCGCTCAAATAGCTTTAAACAGACATCGTAGAATGTAACTTTCCGTCTCAACTCTAACATATGTGGAGGAGTTCCAATGTTAAAGTCACAAGCCGTAGTCACTTGCCCAACATTTTAAATACCACAAAACACGGATATCATCTTATCCGAAAGAACCGTTGGAAAAATAACGAAATGAGACAAATTCTAACAAAGTTTGCACTCCCGTGATAAAACGATTTCATACACTTTCAAAACCATATTTCAAAATCTTGTGTGTGTGCTGAACATTTCCCAGGGTTTCGAAATACAATCCATATAAGGATCGGAACACAAGAATTAATTAGTGCAATCCTATTTTCAAAATAAAACTTTGTGCATGACTCAGTCGGCATTCCACGTCTCGACTCATACTCCTTCAAACCTTCCCAATCCACTATCGTCCTCCGGACATTTAAACCTCTTAGGGCAAGATGGGAAATTACGTCACATAATCCCTACGATTTTTCCTCAATTCAAGGTCTGCTCTATAGGCCTATGACTCTAGCACAACCTTCCATCTTGGCCCGACATGATCTACTTACCACAAACATCGTCGACATCGTCACTCAAAGTGACTAATACTAGGATCGTCCTTCTATTCCAACGACTACGGGATTAGATCCTTCACCACTACCCTCAACGATCATTACATCTAAGCAAGTCAAGTACACACATGTACCAGTGGATCTACTATAGTTGTCTCTCCTCGTGACAGCTATTCTGGGTAGATAATACAGCGCGTTATTAGCACATAACATCGCACACTAACAACACTCACGCCCTAACTCCTTGGATTCCTCGTGACTTCCCCGACTCGAGCATTGATCCTGTGCTTCCGGTAGTAGGAGCTCTACTACTACCTTCCACACCTATCATCACTCGTTCCGAGTCCCATCCCAAGGGTCCAAGTAGTTTCTCGCCGAAACTATACACATAATACAATTAATCCACACATGCCAGTTCAAGAACATATCCTAAACAGGCAAACTCATACAACTACTGTATATATAAAACCATCGGTCACCCCGATCATACAACAACAATTATATATATAATAAACCATATGCCCGCACCAGCATATATATACACCCACTCTTCCTAGCTCTCTAGGAATTTCACCCTATTCCACTACCCTTGCTATGACGAAGTTCCCACTGGCCCTGACGAGTCGCTTCGCGAATGCACAGTCGCATACAGTGTAAAACCAGATAGACTTTTGAATATAAGATTCTATCCTACAACGATTGGACTCAAACAAGAGCTGCGCAATAGGACTAAATCCGACATTCTAAGGCTATTCGGTTCCTACCGCCTACGGCCTATAGTGCATTCACTCAACAACCTATCGAGGCTAGCATAAACTCTGTTTAGCAAGCAACAAACATGCAATACAGTGTAATAAGCACCCAACAATCTGACATACATACTCCTATGTTCTAGAAAGCAATCTAGCACACATACTCATACGTAAGCACCCTCCCCAGCTCTCTAGGAATTTCATCTCATCTCACTACCCTTGCTACTACCTAATCCCTACTAATTATAACGAGTGACCTCGCGAATACCTGATGATATGCAGTGCGAAATAAATAGACATTCGAATACAAGATTCTGTCCTAGAACGGTTGGACTCAAACAAGAGCTGCGCAATAGAACTAAATCAAATATTCTAAGGCTATAAATCTCTTACTGCATACAACCTAAAGGGCATCCACTTAGTAACCTATCATAATTAGCATAAATTCCTAATAGCAAGCAGTACCACATACAGCATAGTGTCCACATCAGGCAATCTAGCATGCATACTCTATGATCTAGAAAGTAATAAAACACTAAGTACTGTACCTTTCCCCTTTGGCTCCGGCTGACTGTACACACTGCGCCTCCGATCACCGTTTCTCAAACGGATTTTTCCTTCTTTTTATTTCCCAAAAACTTTAAAGAAAATTTTTATAGCCGCAAACTTGAGATCAAACACACCGAAATGCGTTTGATTCACTCAAGCCGTGCTCTGATACCAAGTTGTAACGTCCCAAAAATTACAAGCAAATTTGAAATTTTAAATAAACATTTCATTTATAACAACTCATTAAATGATCCCAGCGTTTCGTTTGCAAACTCATAATTAATATCTTCATAATAAAAACCAGCGGAATAAACGTTTAATTATTAAAAACCATAAAGCAACCAGCTCTCCTCGCGCGCCAGTGTGTACTCGTCACGCCTTGGAGCCGCCCGTACCTGAAACCACAAACTATTGGGAAAGGGTAAGCACGAAGCTTAGTGAATTCAATCCTTACATAGGATCGCAATTATATCGGTATCACCTTTAACATACCAGCACATACATTTCTTGGAACATCCATCAAGAAAACATATTACTAACAATAATAAACATTATGCTCCTTGGAACCACCATCAAGAAGACATAATCACAAATACTAAACATTATGCTCCTTGGAACCACCATCAAGGAAACATAATCACCAATAATAAACATTATGCTCCTTGGAACAGCCATCAAGGAAACATAATCACCAATAATAAACATTATGCTCATTGGAACAACCATCAAGGAAACATAATCACAAATAATAAACTAAAACACACACTCCTTGGAACCACCATCAAGGAGCGACCTCAAGCTTCTCGGAACAACCCTCAAGAAGATATAAAATAAACATTATGCTACTTGGAACTACCATCAAGAAGCACATCAAATACAATCTAGCATATACACACAAATACATAAGTAATCCATACCACACCCATATCAACAAACAATCATAATCATCACATACAACCATAGCAACACAGATATAATCCCCATCCTATATAGTGAGAGAACTCACCTCGAACGCAAACTTGTAGCCCTAACCGCAATGCGAACCGGTCAACACCCAATCACCTTTTTCCACCTAAACAAACGTTAACAATTATCAAAATGACGCCCCCAAACCAAGGCCACGACTATTAGCTTTAAAACGCATAACTTCCAGTTTTTACTCTCAACACGCAGGTCTGTTCGGGACCTGTTTAACCCCTCAAAAATTGATTAAACCAGAAATATGTTTCCATAAACACAAAGTCCCATGTCTTAGGGTTCCAGGGACATATCGCACGCGCTCTAACGATTTTTCTACAATTTATTATGGATTTTACAAAACTGGTTAACTGCACAGTGAAAAACAGCACCTTTCGATATAAAACAGCAGTTTGACACTAGCTACGGTCCGAACTGGTTTTTCCGTAAAACATAAGAAACTTACTAGACTCAGAATGGGAACTTTTGGCACCGGTTCCACCCCAATCCGAGTTACGAGTAACAAGTTATGACCAAAACAAAACAGCAGCAGAAAACGACGATTTTACATGAAATGACAAACTGCTGTAAAACGACCACTTTTTCACCTAGCTAGAAGCCGAACCGGATTTCCGCCAAAACATGGAAAATGTGCCCGACCCAGAACGTGAACCGTTGGCACCAATTTCGGCTCAATCCGAGTTACGACGAGAAAGTTATGCGTGAAATAAAAACTGGACAGAACCATAATATTCACATAAAATGACGATTTGTAAACGGTTACGCGGTTACGGTTACGGGTTAGAGTTTTGCGATTAAACCAACGATCGGGATACGAGTTCTAAACAACACCGGCACCCCCTACTGCCACTTCCGGCAGCGGTGGTCGCCGGCGACGGCGGCCGTTTTCCGGCAGCGAATACACACACACGCACACCATCCTCACCACCCTCTCGCACCACCTTCCTCCTCTCTCTCGATCGCCATAAACGCACACACACCTACACTCGCCCACACACACACAGCCACCGCCGTCCACCCACGGCCACCGCAGCGGCGGCGTGCGGCGGTGGTCGTTTCGCCGGAAGAACGAAAAGGAAAAAGGAAATAAACGAGACGAACGAGAGAGCTACTTACCTTACGATGACGTCTCACAACCGAACTTCTCTCTCTCGATTCCTCCGACGATCCAGGTGTGGCGACCTCCGGCGACAGCAGCAGCGGCGGCGAAGGGTGGCTGCCGCTGCGTTCTTTCTTCCTCTTCTCTCTTCTTTCTCGCGATCTCACTCTTCTCTTTCTCTTTTGCGGCCGGCCGAACACACCAAGGGGAGGGGTAGCCGTAGGTTTTCCTTATGGTTTCTATTTGATTTCTTTGTTTTCCTTGCCAATCACGCCACAAACACACAGCCACAAATATGGAATTGGTTTAAGAAAAATCATGGGCCGAAATATAGTTTAAGTTTTGGCCCTTGACACAAATGGTCCCTCAACTTAACTTTCTCGCAACTAACCAAAATTCCGACCTTTTTTTTCTTTTCTTTTTTCGATTGGGTCTAACTCGACTAACCCCGTTAACGGAAACCACCTTAAATCAAACTTAAAAGAAAAGAATTAATAAAAGAAATTACATACCGGGACACGGGCTTTACAACTCCTCATATCATTCAGTATGAGCAAATCACATTTATTACATATAGATTCCTCATACCAATCAGTATGAGCAAATCTCCTTATAAATCTCTCATATCATTTCGTATAAGCAAATTACATTTAATATGTCAATTCCTTATAACATAAATCTAACCATCAATATTATCACTTACAATTCTTGATATAAATTTTATCGTAACACACTTGCCCAATAAATCCAATAGTTATAACTCGTACAAGTTATTGCTATAAATCATTTTCCAACGTCTTAAATGAACTTAAGCAAAACCGTCAACTTTAATAATAGATTTTACTTTATAAAATCATTCTTTCACAATCCATCCAAACAATTCATTTATAAAATACACCTTAAAAATATTATAAAAAGGTAAGGTAAGAATGAACTCACCTGGTAGCAGAAATATCAATATTGCTTTACTTCTCCGAGTTGTAAGAACTTCTGTCTCCAACTTCACAATTAACTGAAATACCCAAATGCATAATGTACCGGTATTAATCTACTGTTTAGGACCTTTAAAGACTAAAAATCCTAAAATTCTCGTCTCTTATCGCAACCAACTAGCTGCGATAACCCCTTGTCGCAATACACAACACTTGTCGCAACCCACTGTTGCGACACAGTATCTCATCGCAATCCACTGTTGCGATATCTAGCCTTATCGCAACCAACTATTGCGATACACTCCATGTCGCAACTCATTGTTGCGATACTATAGCGCTTGTCGCAACCTAAAGCTTGTGATACTCATAACTATCGCAACTATCATAATTGTCGCAACTATCATAACTGTCGCAACTAACTGAGTTCATAAATATCTCAACCAACTGAAAAACGTAATAATCCAGAAATCTATAGTTTTAAGCCATGCATGTTTCTATAAATTTGCAGATATGTTCAATACTACTAATAAAACATTATTATCAGCTCAGATTTATCATAATCATCAAAATCATCATAACCCATTTTCTAAACTCCATAGAAACTTTATCTTCATAACATAAAAGTTTAATATGAGATGTTTACCTTTAATCTCTTAGATTGATTCCAAAATACAGCTGAAGAAATCTGCTTATCTTCTTCCTCTTCCTTCTTTTCTCAAATCTCTCTCTCTCTCTTCTCTCCTTTTGCACCGTAAACACACACATACACACACTTTGAATACTAACAATTGAGGAAATGAGGACACCTCATCTCCTTTAAACAAAATAGGACGGTGGTGGTGACTAGGTTTAATCAACCTAACCAAACAAACCTCCAACTTTCCTCAAGTGACAACTTTAACCCTCCAACTTCTAAATTAAAATTAAAGTCTACCCCTTAACTTATAATTCCATAAAATAAATAACGTAACTTACTCGGGGTTAAACTCTAAAATTAATCTATCACATCATAATTCATAACTTTATCAATTAATTATACTCAATTATTTAATAAACCCATACATCATCTTTTATAAAAATCGAGATGTTACTAAGAAACACCTTGATAACTCTTGGATTCTCCCTACATCAATTAGTATAATGTATGGACTATGGTTGTTTTAATTAACCGTGTAAACTAAATACATATTCCAGATTCGAAATTACATTCAATCAAACTAATTGTATTACTATTAGTCAGTTTTAAATCCTACAATATTAAGTAAAAAGAAATCCATAATTCAAATAAATTGAAGTTCAAACTATATTATCTTATAAAGCATTTTTAGCTAAAAGTCTTAAAGTCTTATACAACCTTTTTAGCATGGAGTACAACACTTTCATGTATCTCTTTTTCATTTTTTATACACAATGTTGTACCATGATTGACATTTGTGCTGGGTCTCCTGATCGAACCACGTCTATACAGAAAAGAATGCCTTCATGTCTAAGTGAGTTTGCTTATTCCTACAACATAGAGCTTGTTTCTTTGGTGCAGTCTTCTAAGCTTGAGGATTCTTGTGGGTCAAAGATCGAGTAACTAGCTAGATCTGTAAAGGTGTAAATCTTGTAAATTTCAGTTGTTATATATTTCTGTCCTAACTGTTCTGCGATCATTGCATCTCATTAGATGTTTATGTACCCTTTACCAAATGAACAGATCGGAGTTGGCATTGCAAACTGGCGATGCCCGTAAGGTCTTCAATGATCAAAATGTGTCTATAGACGAAGCTTTAGAAAGATCTTTCAAGTTTAGCCAATCAAAATCTTGAGTTGGGGTCTGGCATCATTAACCGAGAAACTTACATGCAAACAAAAATCTTTAAAATAGGTAACTTACTACCCGGTTTAATTGTACATTAATCATGCACTTTCAATTTACGTTTTGCTCATCAAACAAGAACCTTATCTATACTACCTGAATGCTTTCTTTCTTAGATTGTGGTTTCTTGAAATTCATGAACATTTCAATCTTGATCTGCCATGGAACTAAAAATTTGTGTGTAATGATATATTGGAACCTTATAAGCTGTTAATTTGTTTTAATCTGTATAGAGGCATTTTATGCTTGTTTTTACTGTTTTTTTTTTACCAATTTGCCATATGGTTCTTATGTAAAGAGTTTTAAGATTCCTAAGATCGGTATTCCTTTTGATGAGATATCTAACATTTTTTTTCTTATGAAACAAAAATTCATATTTAATGTTAAAGTTAAAAACATTATTTATAATATCATTAAAAGTTAATGGATGAGGGTTGGGTTCAGGTGAGAAGTCAAGATTAATGTGAGAATCATATGAGAATTGGTTATCAACCGTTGAATGAGATGCACTAGATCAATTCTTTTCTAAGGTGCAATTCATGGGAGGGCATTTAATTAAAAGTGATAAGGTTCAATTTTCTTTTATGTTAATTCAAAAATAAAAAGTTTTATACATAACGGGTATGGTTGTTTACATTAGTTCAATTTTCACCTCCCGCCGCATTGCGCGGACACATAACTAGTATATATAAATTATACTTTATATATATTGAGTATATACACCATTATATTAATTATTTGGTATATATAATAACAAAAAAATATTCTCTTTTAATTCATTGTTAGAAGCAAACATGATGTATTTTGTGATATCAAAAGTTTAACATTTAACTAATTTCTAATAGGATCAAATTTTGAAAAGTGATACTTTTTAGGGAATTTAATTAAAATACCCAAAGTTTGACTTTGACTTGCAGAAATACCCAAAATGTCAACCCATTTTGCAGAAATACCCCATTTTTCGCGATGGGGTCCGCGATCGCGGACCAGGCCCACGTGGCCCACGATTTGGTCCCGCGGTGATCCCGCGATGGGGTCAAAATTTTCACTTTTGGCCCCTCCCTCGATGGGGGCCGCGATTTCGAGCCAAAATTTTCAGTTTTGGTCCTTTTTCACGTTTGTTTTGCATGTTTTTACTGTTTTTTCCACAATTATTGTACTTGGAAGACCAAATTGTGGTTGAAATTCACTGGCTTGTTTCATCAATGTTGAATTATTGTACTTGGAAGACCAAATTGTGGTTGCAATTCATCTTCCTCAATGAAATTTCATCCATAAATATCAGTAAAATGCAATCCATAATCATTCATCCATTTCATTGTGGTTGCAATTCACATCCATTCCATCTTTCTTTCTTGCTTTCTTTCTTGCTTTCTTTCTTGCTTTCTTTCTTGCTTTCTTTCTTCATCATTTAAGTATTTTCTTTTGGAGATACTACTGAAAAAATGAGTTCTTCTGTTGCAAAAGCTAAGCTATTTTTCTGTTACGATGGTGAATGGGTGCAAGACAACAATGAGTGGAATTTTGCTTATAAATCTAAGCATGGTGTAAAATTGCCAGTAAACTTTACGCATGAGAAGTTTGTTGCATACGCCATGCAAAAATGTGGAATCGACCCTTCTGCTGTTTGCAAGTTAGTGTTTAAAAATGGTGATGGGTCAATTGTGGAGTTATCCAACGATGGAGATATCTCTGGTTTTCTGCAATTTGCAGCCTAGTCAGAAAGACCTCCATCACTTTTTGTGTATGTCGATTCATCGGTGTGCGACGAAGACGATGACGAAGGTGATGACGAAGACCTCCAACTGGAGGAGCCTGATTCTCAATTTCAGGCGTCCTATGACCCAACAGTTTATTCAGATCATGCATATAGTCTTAACGACTGTTATCCTGATTTTGTTCCGGAGACGTAACAAGAAGAAGAAGAAGACCAAGAAGCAAGGTTCAAAAAGGCGTAAGGCGTGACGTGGCGGCGAGGTCAAGCCTCAAGCCAAGATATGGCGAGGACACGACATTTTTTAAGGCATGAACTAAGGCGGCAAATTAATATATCTTATATATTATTATATATGTATAAATAGATGTTTTATGTTTTTATTCAATGAATACAATTATATCCAACAATTTAATATATATATATATATATATATATATATATATATATATATATATATGTGTGTGTGTGTGTGTGTGTGTGTGTGTAATCGTGTAATCGCCGGAAGAGATGATCTGTCGCTGCTCGTGTAATCGCCTAATTGTGTAATCGTGATTTCAATTTGAAAAACATTGACTGAACCTCAATTCTAAATAAGTCAACAAATTTAAGTTTTAACTTTTTAGTTTTTACCCTCTTACTTTTAACTTTTCAGTTTTAACAAAAATTTAAGTTTTAAAAAAAGTACAAATTGTAAAAAATACAAGTGACGCCTAACAAAAAACTGACGCTATGGCGCGCCATATCGCGCCTTAAGCCGCCATATCGTGAGCCACGCCTTACAGAAACGTTATGGCTCATATGACAAGAAGGACGTTTTGCTGGAGTTGCTGATGACGAAACCCATGTTTTCACAATAGGTAGATCTGATATAGACAGATCAGCTACCGATAGTGATGAGGACGAAGAAGGAGGAAAATATATCCCTAGTAATAAATCATTTAGTCAGTTAAATGACTTTTTTGATATGCCTCCTAGTCTTCCAACCCCGGATACCCATACACAAACCTACGAACCTGCACCTTATAATCGCAGTTCAAGGATACAAGTAGATGAAATATTTGATTCGAAGGATGAGTTAGCCACACTTGTCGGAATTAAGTTCATAGAAGAGGGTTTCGAAAGTTACACACAGAGATCCGACAAAACCATATATGAAGTTGTATGTGCGAGAGAAATTTGTAATTGGAGGTTGTACGCGAGGTCTGTGGGCTCTAAAGGAGGGATTTTATCATTAGAAAGTTGCATGACGAACACACTTGTTCGAGGACGCAACTGAATCCCAACCACAAACAAGCCAACAAAGGACTTTGGGTGCATTACTGAAAGGCAAACTTCTTGATGCTAGCAGGGCATTTCGTCCAAAGGACATCATCAACGACATAAACCAGCAGTACGGGATCACAATTGGTTACCACCAAGGCTGGCGTGCGCGATGCAGGGCACTGCTAATGGTCAGAGGCACGTTCGAGGAGTCGTATGAACGACTCCCTGTGTATTTATATAATTTGCAGCTGCAAAATCCAGGTACAATCACCAAGATAAGGACCGGCTCAAAGGGACGTTTTGAGTTGTTCTTCATTGCCCTTGGACCCGCGGTACGCATATTAACGCGTCATATGTTTACACATTATAAACTATAACATTTACAAAGGGAAACCACCTACGTTTTTGCAGATCCGCACATTTCTGGCAAATCTGTGTCGTGTCCTGGTAATAGACGTTGCCCATTTAAAGGGGCATTACTTGGACATGATGTTCCTGGCAGTTGCCATGGACGGGAATAACGCCATCATTCCCGTAGCTTTCGGAGTAGGCAAGTCCGAGACCGGGGAGGAGTGGACTTGGTTTCTGTCCATGTTGAGACAAGCTATCGGAGACCCGGAAGGGTTGGTGTTTATGTCCGACAGGGCTGCTTCCATAAGCGCCGCAATCTCTGCTACGTACCCAAACGCCCCTCACGCCTTATGTTGTCGACATTTGGAGATGAACGCCAAAAGCAAGGACAAACGTATTACAACTCACCACATCGTCTACTGGAAGGCATGCAGAGCGTATACGGTTCGGGAGTTTGACCGGTACATGAATGCACTACGAGTTAGTGCCAAGGATGCATCACAAGTAATGGACGATGTTGGACCGGAGAGGTGGTTGACGGCCCATTTTCTTGCACAACGTTATGACATTCTGACCTCCAATAGTGCCGAGTCGGTGAATGCACTCTCCCGTTTTGCTCGTAGGTTACCGATTGTACAACTTATGGAGTACTTTAGGGCCTTTCAACAAGAGTGGTACCAACTTCGACGCCGAAAAGGAGGTGAGATGCGTAATATACTCACACCAAAGGCGGAGGAGATAATTCTCCTCAGGGCGGGAAAGGCGTCAGCATGGAGGGTAAGCGAAATTGGGTATGGGAGGTACCAGGTTCGTGATAACCTACTTGACGCGATTGTCGATATGACCGACATATTTGTTCATGTTTTCAATGGCAAAAATCTGGATTACCGTGCAGCCATACCATCGCTGCTGCAAGATATATGGGTCATAGAGATTGCAACGACTTGGCTGTAAATTTCTTCACGCCCGAAACTTACCGGGCAACATACCAGGAGGTAATAAATTCAACTGGACCCTCTAAAGCATGGGTGTCTCCACCCGACCCCCTTTCGCCATGATATCCACCATTAAACACTAAGAACAGAGCCGGGAGACCAAGAAAGAACGATCGACGTCCATCACGTGGTGAAGGTATGATACAACGAAAATGTACTCGGTGCCAATGCGTAGGACATACTCGTGGAGAGTGTCCAACTCTCGCCCCTTCAACCGTGCCAAACAGTAGACGTTCAATCAGCCAACGAAGTAGCACGCAGGGCCCGTCGGAGCTTAAACGACATGGAAGTATAAGATATGATAACGTTGATCTGAACATTGATTTCCCTTGATTGGGACAATAAATCTTGTATGCTTAGTGCTCTTGTTTTATATATAACATGATTTTAATTAAATTCCCTAAATTAAATGTTAATACCCTCGTATTTGGATGGTGACGTGTGACTAGGGGTGAGCATCGGAACTGGGTACCCGTCTTTGGAATCGGAACCGCTCCGGAACTGTCGATTCCAGAACCGAAACCGATGTGATTGGTTCCGGTTCCTAAAATACAGAACCGATTAGGACTGGTTCCGGTTCTGGTTCTCATTTTTTTGGAACCGTTACCCGCTGGGTACCCGTCGGGACCGGTTCCGGGACCGGGTACCCAGACCCGCTGGATACCCAGAACCGGAACCGACGGGTACACGCTATTTTTTAATAAAAATTATTTATATATTTATTATACTTAAATATTTAACGATGTGTTATTGGTTTTGTTAGGTGTTTTATTCGTTTTGATCCAAATGTTTTATTTATTAGGTCTTGACGTAAGGACGTTATGTATTATGGAAGTCGTTTTGTTGATGTCAAGACTCAATACGCCGGAGTTTCTAATTTATTTATGTAATAATTAGTTTTTAAATGATTATTTTTCACCATTTGTTGTGTTTATTTCTTTAAGTTGGTACTTTGTAGTTTGCAATAGACTTAAAATTACATTTTTATTGTATGAAATGTTAAAAATAAATTTAAAAAAATTGATAGCGGGTACCCGGAACCGGAACCGCCGGTTCCGGGACTGGTTCCAAAATATAGAGAACCGATTTAAGCGGTTCCGGTTCCTTCATTCTAGGAACTGTAACGACCCCCGCCCTTACATATAACACATTTACATGAAATTACTACAACCCATCACATAGGTCCGCATATTAGGTCTTCATTACAATACTACAAATACCACTACTAACTTTTTCCTTCTACTTAACATAAATACATATTCGTATATATACAAAATAGTTACACATATCCGATATCAACTAATACATATAATCTTCAGCTTGCACGTAAAGCAATCCCACACATACACGTCATGCCTTTTTCCTTTTCTTTATCAAGTATCCAAACCTAACATGGAATACATTTTTGAAAACAAAATGAGGGTTAGACCAATTGGTCTAAGTGAGAAAATCCCTGCATTTTTCATACATTGGTATGATCATTTAAAAACATAATAATTCAATAAATCATTCATCAAGCCATTCATGTCAAAACATCCATGTCAAACCTTTCTTCACTTTATTCAAAAACCGTTGACACTCTTCTTCATACATTGGCACTCAGGCCCTTTCGATGTACCTTTAAGTACAACCAACACCACTGACCTTCAAGTACAGCCAAAGTACAAGTGAAGCTGGCGATTCTTAAGCACATCGCGAAGTGTAATGTTCTAGAACAACCGATAGTGTCACCGATTGGCCTCTTTAGGCTCAACCCCCGTATACTAGTGCCAACCACATACATATCCATTATCATTCATTTCATATCATGAAACACTTTTATCCAATTCATATTATATGTATTCCAGTTTGAAAATAGTTAAATAAAAACTCACCTTGCTAATAGTTTGAAGCCACACACGCGCAAACGATACAACACCACTATCAAACTTCACTAACGAGGGGCAACCGAGCCTAAAATATATACACATTGATGAAATCCACATAATTATATATATATATATATATAAGACTTACTACGACAACTTACAACCTTAACAACCCACCGGACGCCCCCGAATCGCAACCGAGCTAGAAACCGAACAACCAACATCAAAAACAAGACTTGGAGTTGCGATATGCCCAAAATAACATGTTCAAAGTGTTCAAATGCTATCTTACACTCAAAACGAGTACCCATACCCCTATATTACTCCTAGAAACGAAACGAGTACGGAATAAACAAAAATCGGAAATGCTAAAACAGTGCTTGGCGCGACTTTGGTGCGACCCAAACCGCTCCAAAGGGCGCGCGGACCTCTGTGGTCTGCAAAACAGCCCCTGTTCCAGCTCTTAATACCCCATATCAAACCCAACTGAATTCCAGGTCATTTTGGCTCATTTTTATGGAAGGAAAGCATGTAAATAAGGTTCTAAACATGGATGAACTAACCGCTACTTTTCCAATAATATGAGTAACATCTAATCCATTTACAACCATTAAGATACATGATCAAGGATAGCCATGGTAGAACATATAACCATGAACTTGAACAAAATTACTATTTTAAATCATAGAAACCTTTAACATTTAAACACAAAATAATCTTTTCAATACACTTTTGGAATCATCCATGGAAAGACAAACCAAAAACCATGAACTTATACAATTCAACCCTATTCCAAGACTATGATAACAAACCATGAAGAGATAAGGAATCAAGGAGAAGGTACCTGCAACTATTCTCTTCTTCAAAGAAATATGAACTCCTTGAGTACCACCACCATAAGACTCCTTTATCTCTTCTCTTTCCCTTCTCTCTTTTCTCTCTCTACGTATTACACCCACACACACAATTTCACACACTTAAAATCTGAGAATGAGAATGAAAGAGGAGGTGGCATCCTATTAAAAGGGTGACTCATGACAACTATGGTCACTAAGGCCATTCCAACCCTCAACTAAGAGAAATGACAATTAAACCCTCAAACTTATAATAAGACTAATGCAAATAACACAATCTACCCCTAGACTATATGATCACATAAAATACTAAGGTTACTTACTACGGGTTATTATAGTAACCGCCAGTTCCGGTTCCGGTTCCGGTTCCATGAAATTTAGCCGGGTACCCCGGTTATGCTCACCCCTACGTGTGACGACAAGTCCTTGGGAGTTGGTTTACCCGTGCAATGTTGCGTTTTTGTTTTACGTTTCTCATCAATTTGTTTAATTATTTACAAAAATACTTTATTTTGTTATTTATTAAAAAACAAACTTTCCATTAATCAAAGAAAAACAAGGCAAATGAAATATCATTTTTTAATTGCTATTTAACAAACATAAGGGACAGAAGTTGTAATTTATCAAACAAAAGAGACTCAAGTTGAAAAAAGGGACCAAAAATGAAAATTTTGGCCCCAAATCGTGGCCCCCATCGAGGGAGGGGCCAAAAGTGAAAATTTTAACCCCATCGCAGGACCACCGCGGGACCAAATCGCGGGCCAAATGGGGTATTTCTGCAAAACGGGGTGCCATTTTGGATATTTCTGCAAGTCAAAATCAAACTTTGGGTATTTTAATTAAATTTCCTACTTTTTATTGGTAACAATTGAATGTCACTCTATTAAATTTTACTATTAGAAAACATGTCCTCTTGCTTAATGTTTGGGTAAAATTTCACCAGTCTCGACCACGACCAAGGTAAGGAAAACACTTATTTCCCTTTTCCATAGTAAGGTAAAAACATAGTACTTTATCCCATGATTAAAGTTGAAAGCGAAAGTTATTCACCTCACAACACTCGACCATGACGTCGTCTAGTCCACACGACCGTCGCATGGGACCTTACGACCTCGACCGACTAACGTGCAATATGACTGTTACGTTTGTTCAGTGTTTAATGCAGGAATCAATGTCATTAATGACCAACGGCTATAACCGACAAGGTCAGTTATGAGCATTCAATCCAGCAACCGTTATGGCAGTTATTGAAGCACTTAATGAGTCAATTAAAGCGCCCGAAGACTATAAAAACGAAGGTTCAATCATCATTTCGGGGACAACGGACACAACCAGCTGAACTCATAAGAACATTCGAAACAAGGAATTCTCTCTCGAAGAATCACTCTCGACGCACGACATTCACACACGACACTTCATTTTCACACACGACACACGTTGTTTTTACATTCGAAACACTTGTTACTTTACATTTAAAGTATTTCTTTCATTTGTATTGTAATCTCTGTACGATTGACACCCCTGTTTGGCGAACATAGTGCAGCGACGACTTCCCCTGTCGTCCGCGGGTTTTTTCCTCGTTGAGGTTTTTCCCGCGTCACCAAATTCTTTGTCTCATTTACATTTTTGTCTTTGTCGCACGCTTTGTCAAAAGATTCCTTTCTTTAGTTGTTAAATTCCACAATCAACCTTAAGTTATCTTTTTGGACGATTTTTGGCATTAACAGTTTGGCGCCATCTGTGGGACCCCATCTAGAGAAAAAATCTTCGACAAACGTGCGTCCTACTAACGATTTCTTGTAGTTTCCTCTGTTTTCTGTTTCAGGAAAATGACAGCCCCTGGAAATCCAGAGCAAGTCATTGCCCAGATGTACCAGGAGTTGGAAGATGCGCGAAATCAAATCAATGCCATGGCTGAGCAGAGTCGAAGAGCAGCTGAGGAAATCGCACGGCTGAGGAATCCCTTCGGACCGTAGAACGGTCCGAGACCATTCGTCCAGAATCCAGGTCAAGGATCGTTCGGTCAGAATCCAGGATCCACCCCATTCGTCCATAACCTTGGTTCGGCTTCGTTCGTCCACAACCCTAGTTCGGCTCCGTTCGTCTGTAATCCAGGACCAGGTCCATTCATGCAGAATCAGCAGCCAGGTCCGTTCGCGCAGAACCAGCAGCCGGGATTGTTCAACCCAAATCCCCAGTCTGGGCATATCCCTCCTCAGTATATTAGGCCTCCACCCATGCAGAATGGGTCGCAGCCTTTTCAGAATGGGTCGCAGCCATATTTTGTTCCTTTCACCGGGGACGCCAATGGCTCTTCGTACGGCAATGGCACCAGTTCGGGAGTTGATCCATTGGCAGGTGCGAATCCCGATCCTAATGACCACGTCGCCCAGCGGTTGAAGATGCTAGAAGACCAGAATAAGTGTGCCCTGTCCTTACTCGCTAAGCTGCCAGGGGCAGTCGTACCCGTAGACGTCGAGCCTCGATCGGGATATCAGGAGTCGCCTTTCGTCGACACGATAGCGACCGTCGATGTCCCGAAGAAGTATAATACCCCCGCCTTCACGCCCAAGTATTCGGGGATAACCGATCCGACGGAGCACATCGCGCAGTATAAGCAGCTAATGTGGACGATCTCGATCCCTCAAATGTATCAAGAAGTCTGCATGTGCAAAAGTTTTGGGGCGACCCTCACAGGTCCTACCCTCCAATGGTTGATCAACCTCAAACCCAAATCCATCGGGTCGTTCGCTGAGTTGGTCAACCAGTTCTCCCAGCAATTCGCCAGTAGTCGCAAGATGGAGAAGCAGACCAGCGACCTGTATTATGTCGTGCAGAAGGCCAATGAATCCATTCGAAGTTACTTCAATAGGTTCAATGCAGAGATGATCAGTGTCCGTAACTGTGACGTCAAGACCGTGATCGAAGCCTACAAGCGTGGTCTAGACGACAGTTCGGGTCTATACACCGATCTAACCAAGTATCCCTCGGAAAACTTCGAAGACGTCCGGGCCAGAACCCTTGCTTATTTGAGGGTAGAGGAGAATGCTGCCTTTCGACGTAAGCACACCGACGACAAGAGGTTGCTTGGTGTTAAGAAGCCAGAATTCAAAATAAAGACAGCATCCAAGTCAGAGCATGTGCGACAAATCTCGAACGTCCGGTTCAAGACGAAGGCAGAGTCCAAAACCGCAAACTCTACCAAGTTCCCTCAGTACCCTAAGATATCCTCTTACAGATTTAAAGGAACTACTAAGGACTTGGTCGAGGACTTGAAGACCATCCAGACGACCATCTGGTGGCCGAAGAAATCCGATCAAGACGACAGAAAGAAAGACAAGTCAAAGTGGTGCGACTTTCATGTCGACCACGGTCACCTGACGGACGATTGTATAGCTCTCAAAAAGAGCTGGCGTATCACGTCCCGAAGGGTAATCTCAAGAGCATCATCTACGACGTCGTTACTCCAGCTAACGACGATCGACCGCCAACCCCCGAGCATTCAAAAGTCGTCAACTGCATCACTGGTGGTTCCGACGTGTGCGGTCTGACGTATTCTGCAGCCAAACGTCACGCCAGTCAAGCACCCAACGATCGACCTATCCCGCATTCATCAAGACCCAAAGGAGATTTGGAGCTAGAAGCCATGAAGATCACGTTCGACCAAGACGACCTCGGTGATTCGTATCAGAAGCATCATGACGGGTTGATCATTCAACTCACGATTGGTAATTGTTTAACCCGGCGAGTCTTGGTCGATGGAGGCAGTTCAGCAAACGTCATCTTCCTTGATACCATCAAGGCAATGGGAATCGATCGATCGGAAATCACCCGACGCACGACAACCTTGGTCGGTTTCAATGGAGACGCGACGAGTACCTTTGGAGAGATCATCTTGCCCGTCTATGCAGGAGGAATCAACAAGCAGACCAAGTTCAGTGTCATCGGCTGTGTTGTCGGCCTATAACATCATCTTAGGTCGACCATGGATCCATGAAATGAAAGTCGTTCCCTCGACATATCATCAGACCATGAAGTTCTCTACACCTTGGGGAGTCCAAGAAATCAAAAGTGAGCCGAAAGTCGCCCGTGACTGCTATAAGACCACCCTAAAACCGCAGAAATAAGCCGTCTTGCAGTCATGGGTCGAGGAAATCATCCTAGATCAGAGCAAGCCTGATCATAAGGTCTTGACAGGTTCGTCTTTCTATCCCTTACCTTAAGAGACAAACTAATACCTTTCCTGCAGGAACATACCAACTATTTTGCCTTGTCGCACGAAGACATGGTCGACATAGACCTTGGCATCAATTCTCATAAACTCAGTGTCGACTCGTCATTTAAACCTATTTACTCCTGAAAGGAATAGGGTGATAAACGACGAGGGGCAAATACCCCCTTTTTTTAACAAGAAAAATATGTGAAGGTATTTTTCTAAGTCCTTTTTCTTCTGTCATACGATTTTTTATCACAAACGATTATTGACTTAAGCATCGGAGGGTCGTTGGTTAGCCAACGACCAACCTCTGACAATATTTTATCGCAAGATCGCACGATATAGGTTATTAAACTTTTGCAGGATCGCACGACATAAGCGATCGGGTCCATAACTCGATTATTCCGTCACGGAAACGCGTGATTCAAGTTCGTCATATGATCTAGTCGTACGACCACAAAGTCTAACGACCCCATGATTTCAGTTCTCTAACTTAGAAGAATTTTATGTTCTGAATGAATGCTGTGATCGCATGTGCTTATGTTTGCCAACACGATTTAAAAGTCTTATGACTTATGTTCTAGTTGTTGTGTTGCAATGGATGCCTAAGTCGCATGATTTCTTGTTCATTCTATACTTAGTGAATTTCACAGTTGTTGTTGTATTTATTCACAAAATGTATAAGATACAAGTTCAAAAGAGATCTAAGTTTCATTCCTTGAATAAACTGTCATTTACATCAAAATAACTCGACCATCAACGGTCGAGTAGCAGGAAACAAAAAATAACAAAGATATTTTCTAAGGAAGAGGAGGAGCGTCGGTCGCATCCTTGCCTGACGCCTCGCCCTGGAGACCTTCCTCCTCCTCGGTCTCCTTCTCATCGTTCGAGTCGAGATCTCTCTCGGTCCCGACCTCCCTGTAGAAGAGGTCCAGCTCTTCCGATGCCGAGGCCAGAGGATTCTTGCCCAACAAGTGACGTCGCATGATCGCCGCACGTGCAGTAAGTCGAGCAAAGGCAAAGAGGGACTTATTCTCGTCCTTCAGCTCTTTCAACTCCTTCTCCAAGCTCGCCACCTTGGACTTGGATTCCTCGGCTTCCTTTCCCTTCATATCCAAGGATTCCTTCATCCCCTCCATCTTTTCCTTTGGTCGTACATCAAAGATAGGGACTGCTTTAGACGTGAGTTCACCTCATCTCTCGCATGACCGACAGCTTCCAACTCGTTCAGAGCATCGTCGAGTCGCACCGACATCGCCTCTTCACATTCCAGAGCGGACCTTTCCCTCTCCAACGCCGCATCTTCTTTCTTGATAGCAGAAGCCACTAGGCCTTCTATCTTCGTTGTTTCAGCATGCAATGCCAAGGAAGACTGGAACGTCTGAAAAAACACGATAAGCATCGTTAAAACATTCGGCAAAATTAACAAACGACAAAACACAACAAGTTTTGAAAGAAAAACTTATCATGAACGCTAGTCCAGCAACATGGGACTCCGCATCTTCGATAGAGACCCCGTTGAAACGCTCTCTGAAAGAGGGGAGCTGATACTTTCCCAAATGAGGGAACAGTTTCGTCTCGTCCAAGACATTATCCACCAAGAAATCCGACGGCAACGTAAAGGTTACCGTCGTTTCCTCTCCAAAGCCCGTCTGCACGCCTTTGCCCTTGTCGGCCGACGAGGGGCCTGACGCGGCGGTAGGAGACACCATCGATTTCGCCGGTTGAGCAGTATCGACGGGTGTCGCGCCGATCGTGTCAGAAGTCTTCTCGACAGACACGGTCGACGTCTTCGCCTTCTCAGGCGTGACGACCCTCAACGAGTCGCCCGTCTTCAAAGATGGTTCCTTCAGGACGGACGTCCTCGTCCTCTTTAAGACTCCCGACCCAGTTGTCGGAGCCTCTTTTCTCTTCAGGACTCCCGACCCAGTCGTCGGGGCCTCCTCCTTCTTTTCCCTCGCCTTGCGAGCCAGTTCGATTTGAGCCGCCTTCTTGGCAGCTGCGGGCATCATCTTCGCCCGAGGTTCTCCTGTATGGCAAAAGAAAGAATTATTAGACGACTGAGAGAAGGGAGAGACTAGGTCGAACAAAAAGAAAGCGAAGGGATACTTACCAATCGTTTCATCCTTTTCTCTCCTCGACTCCTCTTTCTCTTCTTTCTCCTCTTCCTCCTCAGTCTCTTCTCCCTCCTCTTCGTCCTCTCCTTCTTCCCGTCTCGCCCGTAGGCGTTCATCCAAGAACATCAGGTCGTCGTCCTCATCTACCTGGTGGCGTGTGACAAACGACCGGTCGTCAACACTAAACTCCAGGAACTTCTCAACCTTAGACTTGGAGTCATCGTCGGGCTTTACCTTGTCGAAATTAATATCTGCACATAAGGGAGAAGATTAGTCGAAAAACAACCAAATAAATACAGTGAAGTCACTCGACTAAAGCTAGGAACTCACCCGCCATGTTCCAACCAGACCTGATCCAGTCACTCTCAGGGTCCAGCGTCGCCACCCGCACGAGTACGTACCTAGTCTTCCATTTACGGTCGTTGATCGAAGTTTTTAAAACCAAGGTGCGCTCGCCCTTGTATCTCGAAAACAGGCTATAGTGACTGTTAATGCCAAAAATCGCACAAAAGTACAACTTAAGGTCGATTGTGGAGCTTAACAACTAAAGAAACGTATCTCAAGTCAGAAAACACAGTCACGAGGAAAAAGTAAAAGAGACAAGAGATTTGGTGACGCGGAAAACCCCAAAACGAGGGAAAAACCCGCGGTCGACTTGGTTAGAGTCGACAGTGCACTATAGTTCGCCAAACAGGGGCGAAAGTCCTTGTGTGACGGATGATATGTGTACAATAGGTTACAAATGAAGTAAAAATACACTTAGTCGTGTGTAAAAAGTGTGCATGTGTTTAAACGTGCGAAACAAGCTGCTGTCGTGCGATTTGAATTGTTGTCGTGTGGTACTTGCATTAGCGACGTGTTCTCGAATGTGAGAGAGAGAAAATGTAGAAATAGATGAGGATGCCCTTCTATAGCTAGATGAATTCGTCTCTCCTGCTCGAGGTTGGAGCATGCCTTTATATAGGTTTCGACGGTTATTGATGAGCTTTAATGGTTGGTCTTGTAACCGTTGTCGACATTAAACGCGCTTTGATGATTGTCTTTGTAACCGCTGTCGAGTCTTTAATGTCATTAAGAGCTCGACCGTTATTGACCGTTGTACCATAATGGCTTGTAGACCTGCATTAATGAACAAAAGAAACGGCTGTCGACCATTAAGGGTTAGTGGAATCGTAAGACCGTCTTAAGTTCTGGACGCTGGTCTTTATGGAAATGTCGTAAAACCACTAAGTCGCTAGACCAGGATGACGATGTCGCAGGACTAGAGCGATATAAGACCGATGACAGGAGACTGTTGACGTAAGATCGACGATTCGTAACTGGCGACGTAAGACTAGTGACGTAGGACAAATAACGTAAGACTAGCGATGTGCGACGTGCGACACGTGATGTGCAACACGTGACGTGCGATCATTAGATGTAAGATGACTATTGACCCAATATGTCTTTTAATAACCAATTATCGTGTGTCGGGGATATGGCAATAATGGGTATTACCTTTGTCGGTCAGGGGAATTTACCAAGTCGGTCGAGGGTGTGATTTTTTACCCAAACAGTTAGCCCCCCGAGATCTGAATTTCAAAGCCATTTGAGCTTCAGATCTCGCACCAAAGTAAAATGATGAGTCGTGTTATTTCTGCTAATTGGATCATTAGAAGGCAATCGACTTGGTCAGCTAAAATCGCGTGACCAGTCGATAATATTAAGTAAGTTGCGACGATCGAAAAATGATCTTTAATGCGCAAGATACTTGTGGTGTTCATCTGACGGTCGTAAGACGACCTTAAAACGTAAGGAACCGACGGTGATCGTAAGACGATCTTTATCAAAATGAGACGTATGGGTCGGGAGTTAATCGTAAGACGATTGGGCCGAAATAAAGCTTGGCGGCGATCATAAGATGATCGAACCAAGATAAAATTTAAGGATCTTGTGATACAGTCGTTAAAGGCTTATGTTCTGGCGGTCGTTATAGACTTTTGATCTGGCGTTTAGAGCCGATATGGTCGTTATAGACTTATGATCTGGCATTCAGAGCCGATACGGTCGTTATAGACTTATGATCTGGCGTTCCGAGCCGATACGGTCGTTAGAGACCTATGATCTGGCGTTCGAGCCGATACGGTCGTTAGAGACCTATGATCTGGCGTTCCGAGCCGATACGGTCGTTAGAGACCTATATTACTTTAGCGCTAATCGGTAAAAAATTTACCTTACTCGTGATTATACGGTTAATCTTGCGACTTGCCTTTATTGGCAATCCTGAGATTTAAAATGTGCGAGTCACACTTATTGGCGACTTTTGCGTTTTGACATGTGTCTTACCATGACTGGTGATTGTGAGATTCAATGTACAAGTCGTCTTTATTGAAGACATATGCCATGACTAGCGATGAGATTTTAACATGCGAGTCGCGAGAATTTTAACCTGTGTTTGTCGTGACTGGCGATCATACAAAAAATGTGAGTCGTTTCTTATCAACGACTTCAAATCGTAACCTGCGTTTGCCATTACTGGCGATCATAAGATTTTAAAATGTCAGTCGTCCTTATCGACGACTACAAAATGCGTTTCAAGTCGTGGAGACTTTATTTCTCACGATGTAAATCGTAGGACCTGTGTTTAAGTCGTAGAGACTTTATTTCTCACAATATGAATTGCAAGATTGATGTTTTATTACGATATGAATCGTAAGGAAGAAACTATTTTTTGTAGTAACCGGGCGACTGGGCCGAACATATATTCGAGATAAGTCATAAGACTTTATCTTCAGAGCTTAGCTTTGAATGTACCTATTGGATCCTGCGATTTATGCATTGACTAGCAAGATCTGTTTCATGACATGTCAGTGAGAGGTTGACATGTACAGTCGTAACCTAATAGTCTTTGGAGATGTTATTTCTTATAACATGAATCGTAAGACTGACGTTCGTGCGCCCCTGCGTGCCTGTAGGTTATTGTCGTGTGTGATTTCGGAAGGAATTCCGAATTTGCATTGAACGTTAGTATGGATAATTTGATGTTCTAGGGCAGGAGATAATTTATTAACGATGTCCGCTCTTTCCTTATGAAGAGTCGGAGGATTAAGGATATATGTAAAAGTTTATACTCGGGTGCCGTTCGACGTGCGCTACGTACCTGGTGGTGTTTATAGAGAATTACCTCTATCGCGAAGTTCGTCTGCCCTCGAGTCGTGAAACTGAGTGTCGTATGGGGTATACCATTTTGCCCTTGTGGAGACTGCGAGACGATACCAAGTCCTGCCTTTTCTGGCGTATGGATCGGTTGGTCGTGTCGAATAGGTTAGTCTACAGACGTTCGATCCGCCCGTCACGTAGTTGACAACTTTTTCGTGGACGGGTGATTCGGGTCGTATGTTACCGACGGGTATAGATTCTTTTATCCCTAAGGTCTTGTAAATGACCTTTGGGGACGATCCAAGCTAGCTCTTTTTGTAAAGCCAAGCAATTGTCTGTCGTATGGCCATGCACGATCACTTGGTCTTGTCTTTTTTGTCATCCATGCTTGGCGATCGTAAGGAAAAACGTAAGCCGTCGCCGAGACCATGCTTGTAGGCTTCGATGGCGGTTTTGACGCCACAATTTCGAACGATGATCATTTAAATGACCACGGATGGACTCTCCGGGTTTTTGGGCGATGTAGCACAGGTCGCTGGTCTGCTTCTCCATCTTGCGACTGGCGGCGAATTGCAATGAGAATTGGTTGATCAACCCCACGAAGTTGTTGATGGACTTGAGTTTGAGGTTGATCAACCACTGGAGAGCAGGATCTGCAAGAGTCGCGCCAAGGCTTTGCGCGAAGCTTAAATTTGACTTCGAGTTGCATTCAACTCTGCGTGAAGCTGAGCCATGCGATCTTGTTGGTTTGTCATTTACTTGGAAACAACAAAAACTTCACCAAATCGTTAGAGCAATGTGTGTATTGGCTTGAGACTTTCTCTAGATGGGGCCCCACGGTGGGCGCCAAACTGTTAATGCCAAAAATCGCACAAAAGTACAACTTAAGCTCGATTGTAGAGCTTAACAACTAAAGAAACGTATCTCAAGTCAAAAAACACAATCGCGAGGAAAAAGTAAAAGAGACAAGAGATTTGGTGACGCAAAAAACCCCAAAACGAGGGAAAAAACCGCGGTCGACTTGGTTAGAGTCGACAGTGCACTATAGTTCGCCAAACAGGGGCGAAAATCCTTGTGTGACAGATGATATGTGTACAATAGGTTACAAATGAAGTAAAAATACACTTAGTCGTGTGTAAAAAGTGTGTGTGTGTTTAAACGTGCGAAACAAGCTGCTGTCGTGCGATTTGAACTATTGTCGTGCGGTACTTGCGTTAGCGACGTGTGCTCGAATGTGAGAGAGAAAATGTAGAAATAGATGAGGATGCCCTTCTATAGCTAGATGAATTCGTCTCTCCTGCTCGAGGTTGGAGCATGCCTTTATATAGGTTTCGACGGTCATTGATGAGCTTTAATGGTTGGTCTTGTAACCGCTGCCGACATTAAATGCGCTTTGATGATTGTCTTTGTAACCGCTGTCGAGTCTTTAATGTCATTAAGAGCTCGACCGTTATTGACCGTTGTACCATAATGGCATGTAGACCTGCATTAATGAACAAAAGAAACGGTTGTCGACCATTAAGGGTTAGTGGAATCGTAAGACCGTCTTAAGTTCTGGACGCTGGTCTTTATGGAAATGTCGTAAAATCACTAAGTCGCTAGACCAGGATGACGATGTCGCAGGACTAGAGCGATATAAGACCGATGACAGGAGACTGTTGACGTAAGATCGACGAGTCGTAACTGGCGACGTAAGACTAGTGACGTAGGACAAATAACGTAAGACTAGCGATGTGCGACGTGCGATACGTGATGTGCAACACGTGACGTGCGATCATTAGATGTAAGATGACTATTGACCCAATATGTCTTTTAATAACCAATTATCGTGTGTCGGGGATATGGCAATAATGGGTATTACCTTTGTCGGTCGGGGAATTTCCCAAGTCGGTCGAGGGTGTGATTTTTTACCCAAACAGCGACGGTATGCATCCTTCTTGATCTGATAAGCCGTCAGCAGGTCCCTCACGTTCATCGGTGACTCCCAATTCGAGGTAAGTCGCTCGATGACCTGAATTACGCACCAGAATTGGGGCATCAGTTGCCCTGGCGACAAGTCAAACTCGCACATAAATGCCTTGGCCAGAGGCGAATATGGCCAGTGGAAGCCTATCTTGAACGGGTACTCATATATCACGACGTACCTTTCGGGGCACATCTCCGGTCGAATCTTACCGGCCTTGCTCACAGTAATCCCCGCAGGGATCTTCGCTAAACTTCTGAAGTCGTCAAGATCCTCTTCGTTTCGAATAGTACTTCTAGGCTCTGTCGACATTGCTAACCCTGTCAACCAAGTCTGTCTATCTGAAAGGCCTCAGATATCCCAGTTTTTCCTAGGCTTTCTAGCAATGGATTTACAACGCATACAAAGACTGAAGGGTCGTACCTTAAATAGGTGCTCTGAACCTTGAAAATCCTAATTGATTCGAAGATTCTTGCAGGTTTAGAAAAGATTCGACGAAGAACGACAAGAAAATCAGGAAGAATCTCTCTCTAAAAAACTCTCTAAAAGCGTGAAATGGAAAAGATCCATCGTGGTCTCTATTTATGTAAACGATCGTGTCAGGTCGAGTCCTTCGATGATCGACACGCGCCCTTGTCTTTTCGTATGACCACACGGATCGTCGACACCTGGCAATGACAGCTGCTAGGCATAATCGTGCGTCAGCGTGACGTCACGATCATGTCCTCTTTTCGTCTTCCCCTTTAAATTAGAATCGAACCAATCCAGTTCCAAGACAACTAAGGTAACTTTCGACACGTGTCACGATCCTAGGCGTCCGACTGACAAAATTTAAAATTTGAATTTGCCATTCTATTTTCAATTTTTGGGGGCAAACTGTTTGGGTAAAATTTCACCAGTTTCGACCACGACCAAGGTAAGGAAAACACTTATTTCCCTTTTCCATAGTAAGGTAAAAACATAGTACTTTATCCCATGATTAAAGTTGAAAGCGAAAGTTATTCACCTCACGACACTCGACCATGACGTCGTCTAGTCCACACGATCGTCGCATGGGACCTTACGACCTCGACCGACTAACGTGCAATATGACTGTTACGTTTGTTCAGTGTTTAATGCAGGAATCAATGTCATTAATGACCAACGGCTATAACCGACAAGGTCAGTTATGAGCATTCAATCCAGCAACCGTTATGGCAGTTATCGAAGCACTTAATGAGTCAATTAAAGCGCCCGAAGACTATAAAAGCGAAGGTTCAATCATCATTTCGGGGACAACGGACACAACTAGCTGAACTCAGAAGAACAATCGAAACAAGGAATTCTCTCTCGAAGAATCACTCTCGACGCACGACATTCACACACGACACTTCATTTTCACACACGACACACGTTGTTTTTACATTCGAAACACTTGTTACTTTACATTTAAAGTCTTTCTTTCATTTGTATTGTAATCTCTGTACGATCGACACCCGAAACATAAGGACATCGCCCCTGTTTGGCGACCATAGTGCAGCGACGACTTCCCCTGTCGTCCGCGGGTTTTTTCCTCGGTGAGGTTTTTCCCGCGTCACAAAATTCTTTGTCTCATTTACATTTTTGTCTTTATCGCACGCTTTGTCAAAAGATTCATTTCTTTAGTTGTTAAATTCCACAATCAACCTTAAGTTATCCTTTTGGACGATTTTTGACATTAACACTTAATTAACCTTAAAAGAAACAATATATATATATATATAGCTTCATAACATAAAGGGAAATTAGTTAAAATACCCTAAGTCAAACCAAGTGTTACCAAAATACCCAAAATCTCTCTCACTTTGCAAAAATACCCCTTTTTTCCGCGAAGGGAGCCCGCGATCGCGGGCCAGGGACCATTTCTGACACTTTTTTAAACTTGCAGACCATTTTTTGAAAAATGGAATCCCGCGATCGCGGGCTCATCCCGCGATGGGGTACTTTTTGTGACTTTTCAATTGCCAGGGACCATTTATGAAAATTTGAACCGCGATCGCGATGGAATCCACTGTTCACCCCCGCGTTTCGTCAAATTTTATGAATTTAAAATGAAATGTTACACTTTCAACCCCTATACTTATTTACTAAATTTACTTTATACCTTTTAGTTTCATTATTTTAATTTTACATTTAACACATATAATCGTTTATTAACTAAAATACGTTAAAAAATACGTTTTAATTTTAACAAATTACACCATTATAATCGTCTCTGCGATACGTTCGAAATGAGCCCAATCTTGAATTTTTTTTATATATATTTTAATATATCATATACAGTTATACACAACATAAAAAAATATTTTTTATATTTAAAATTCATACCCTTATAGTTAATTATTTAATTTATGGTACATCTCTTATTTTTTTTCAATTTTTTTACACTCCTATCGCATTAACATAATAATCATATATTAATTAATTCATTAAATCGTTTTAAATTATTATTATTTGAATGTGTTTATAGATATCGTGAATGGCAATAGGAGAAGGTTTCACGAGAAGAATATTAAATGGGGTTTTGACAAGTTGGTATCACTGGACTCATTTAAGAATTGTGAAAATGAGTATTTGGCGAATGATGATTCATGTGTGTTTGGAGCTGAAGTATTTGCAGTTACAGAGTATGCACAAAATGATCGATGTATTTCCAACGTAACTTAGATTAAAATTATCTCCTTCAGTTCAGTCCCATCCCGTCCCATCCAGTTCAGTCCCGTCCAGTTCCGTCACGTCCCATCTAGTATGCGTACCAAACGCTACCTAAGAGTACCGTAAATTAAATAAGGGGCCTATTCATGGGAGATCTTAGTAAAAGGTGATAACTGTGAGATCCAATCTCATCCCTTCATCACTATTATCAATGGTCCAGAATTTGTTTAAAAACATTAATTACTGCCATAATATATGGAAACAAAATTTAAATAAAAAGGGTAAAAATGTCAAATTCAATAAAATCTAATTTGGGCGGTATGCTATAATCATGGATGAAATCAATTAGATATAGACAAAATCGTTTATCAGAAAGATTTAAAGCATCGACCAAGGTGTAAACACATATCATCACTATTTTCTTCAAAGAAACACCATTAAACCCTAAATCTCATCTTCAAGCTCTCTTTTTCTGGTGTGACGAATCGAATAGGGGAACGAAAAGGTAACGACGATAAACTATGATTGTTGGGTTTTGGGTAGCACAACATTATCAGGGTTTTTTAATTCGGTTTGCATGTTCTGTCGAAATTCAATCCTCGCCACCAACGTTAGGTATCATTGACCTTCAAGATTCTGTAGTTTTTTTAGGGTTTGGTATAATCGACTTCTAATATAATGGTACCTCAACATTATTGTTTAATTTTTAGGGGAAGATAATCGACTTTCAATATAATGGATGAACACGCAGACGGAGGTGAAGTGTTATTCATGTTATATAATGTAACACATTGACTAATTACCTATCTTATGTTAACTTTTTGATTATGTTGACTGCTAAAACAGGAAGAAAACGTGGTAGTGTCAAGAGAAAGAGATCTTTCACATATGTGAAAAAGAATGAAGCCATCGACGTTGTTAAAGATAATTGCACCTCTGAACCGAATACAGGTAAACAGTATGTGATACACTGTGAAAATAGCAATCTATTGGGGGGTTGGGTTGTAAAAATAACAATATTTGTGATACACTGTGAAAATATCAAGCTATTGGGTGATTGGGTTGAAAATGTAACAATATATGTGATACAGAGTGAACATATTAAGATATTGGGGGATTGGATTCAAGCTATGTATGTGACACACTGTGAACAAACTGTGCTACTGGGGGTTGGGTTAAATAAATGACCATGTTTGTGACACTCTGTGAACAAACTGTGCTATTGGGGGATTGGGTTAAATAAATGTCCATATTTGTGATACACTGTGAACATAATAGATGTGATACCCTGTGCATAAACTATGCTATTGGGGGGATTGGGTATAAATAGATGTGATACACTGTGAACATAATAGATGTGATACCCTGTGCATAAACTATGCTATTGGGGGGATTGGGTATAAATAGATGTGATACCCTGTGCATAAACTATGCTATTGGGGGGATTGGGTATAAATAGATGTGATACCCTGTGCATAATAGATGTGATACACTGTGCAGGTAAACAATCAGTAGTTACCACTTCTTCAGGGGTAAAAGTGATGCTACCGTCGAGTACGGTAGATAAAAACGCGAACATGCACGTCACCGATAACACTACAATGTCATCCGTCAAAGAAGAAAATTCTAAGTCACCGTGTAAAGAAAAAAGTTTGAGCACTACAAGGAAAACAAGAAGCGGACCAATATATGGACCGATAGAAAAAAGGGGTTCTATAGATCAAACACGCTCAAAAAAGCGCATTCAAGGTAAAGTTGTTGAAAAGGAGCCTGTTGATGAAAATCCGATAAAGAAGAAGACCGAAAAGAAGGTTGGACCACCATAATCATACCCCCCCCCCCCCTCATGGATGTATGAAACTTATGAGCGCGTGTGGCACCCATATTAGAAGTACCGGCATCTTGCACAAACCGTTGATCCGAGTATTTCAGTTGGCGTGATTTTCTGGTGAATACCATATCGTGGGTCATTAAAAGAGAATGATTATGTTGCTCTTTCAATCCATAACACTCATATGTTGTGGTTCCTTTCACCAACCGAAATTTAATACAAGTTGTACACCCTGTCCTCTTCACATTAGAGTTGCGTACCTCTCTTTGACGTTTACTAGGATTCAATGAATCGAACGTCTTCTTCATTGGTAACCCGAACTTGCTACATACAAAATACTTATTCTGAATTAACCCATCGTTGTTAATCTTTTGTGATGATCGTCTGATCTCAAATCCCGCCATCTCAGCATACTTTTGGTATACCGATTCTGCTTCATCCAACGATGAACATATAACACCGATAGCGGGTTTGACCGATTCATTCACATTGGGTGTCCACCACCTAGTTCCGCCAGGGGAAAAGGTGAATGAATGATTTCCTGATTGACAAATACCTGCAACTGTTTGTGTAAACAACCGGGTGAGACTCAACTATTTATTTAATGTATCATATAATATCACACTGTATTACAGTGTTGCACACATTTTCAAAAATAATAATTGGTAGAAAAATATACCAATCGACAACAAAATACCAACAAAGTTTGATGTTAAATTGTAAATCAACATGCATTTGAATTTTTTTCTCGTGGAACATAAGAAATAACAATATTTGTGATACTGTATGGTAGCACAGTTTTGCACAAATATTCAAGATATTAATTGTGATAAAAAGATATACAAATAAGTCTACACCAAGCTACCAACATAATTTGATATTGAATTGAAAAACAACATGCATTTGTATTGTTTTCTCGTGGAACATAAAGCTATGACAAATTAGGATACTCATGTATCACAGTAATACACAAAAACTTATATTACCAAGATAATGTAAAAGAAAGATTCCTGGTCCACCATTGTTGATTAAGAAGATTACCTGGTACAGTATCCACCCCATCTGATAGACCATGATCGATCAAGTCCATCCCTTCATCTGATTGTTGATTACATGTAACTTCGTTCGGCTTAAAGGGTGACATACCAATATCAAATTCATCTGGATCCTGCCATAAACTAACATCCATATCAGATGCTATAACCTCATCAGATTCAACCGACAATGAATCATCAACAACAACACTTTTTCCTGGTTCCATCTAATCGCACAAATGGATAAAATATATATAAAAAAAATAAGCTCTTTGAAGAATGCAGTGATCAGGGAAGAAGATGATAAAAAGAATGATATTTGAAAGAAGTAATTGATTGTCAATGAAGAAGATGATTTGATTCAATAAAAAACGTATACTGTGAGAATTAGTTTGTTAGAGATAATTTAGGAAAGATAATCAATAATTAATACAAAATCAATGACAATCGATATAATAAAAAAGGTATATTATAATTAATTTATAAGATTACTAAAATACCCTCACCTATTAGTTAATAAAAGAAAATTAATTAATTAAAATGAGTGGATGAGATTGGATCTCACAGTTATCACATTTTAAAAAGTTCTCATTTGATTACACCCCAATTAAATAATTAACTATAGTTTGTCTAAATTGTAAATATTAAAAATATTTTGATGTAGTGTATAACTGTATATGATATATATTAATATATATAAATCAAAAAAATTCAAGATTGGGCTCATTTCGAACGTATCGAAGAGACGATTATAATGGTGTAACTTATTAAAATTAAAACGTATTTTTTTAACGTATTTTTATTGATAAACGATTATATGTGTTAAATGTAAAATTAAATTATGAAACTAAAAGGTATAAAGTAAAGTTAGTAAATAAGTATAGGGGTTGAAATGTAAATATCAAGTCAAAATCACAATTTCGAATTGAAATGTTACACTTTCAACCCCTATACTTATTTACTAAATTTACTTTATACCTTTTAGTTTCATTATTTTAATTTTACATTTAACACATATAATCGTTTATTAACTAAAATACGTTAAAAAAATACGTTTTAATTTTAACAAATTACACCATTATAATCGTCTCTTCGATACGTTCGAAATGAGCCAAATCTTGAATTTTTTTGATTTATATATTTTAATATATATCATATACACTACATCAAAATATTTTTAATATTTACAATTTATACCTTTATAGTTAATTATTTAATTTACGGTACTTTTAGGTAGCGTTTGGTACGCATACTAGATGGGACGGGACGGAACTGGACGGGACTGAACTGGATGAGACGGGACGGGACTGAACTGAAGAAGATAATTTTAATCTAAGTTACGTTGGAAATACATCGATCATTTTGTGCATACTCTGTAACTGCAAATATTTCAGCTCCAAACACACATGAATCATCATTCGCCAAATACCCATTTTCACCTTCTCCTATTGCCATTCACGATATCTATAAACACATTCAAATAATAATAATTTAAAACGATTTAATGAATTAGTTAATATATGATTATTATGTTAATGCGATAGAAGTGTAAAAAAATTGAAAAAAAAATAAGAGATGTACCATAAATTAAATAATTAACTATAAGGGTATGAATTTTAAATATAAAAAATATTTTTTTATGTAGTGTATAACTGTATATGATATATATTAAAATATATAAATCCAAAAAAATTCAAGATTGGGCTCATTTCGAACGTATCGAAGAGACGATTATAATTGTGTAATTTGTTAAAATTAAAACGTCTTTTTTTAACGTATTTTAGTTAATAAACGATTATATGTGTTAAATGTAAAATTAAAATAATGAAACTAAAAGGTATAAAGTAAATTTAGTAAATAAGTATAGGGGTTGAAAGTGTAACATTTCATTTTAA
Organism: Saussurea involucrata; assembly: GCA_033807775.1. Classification (NCBI taxonomy): domain Eukaryota; kingdom Viridiplantae; phylum Streptophyta; class Magnoliopsida; order Asterales; family Asteraceae; genus Saussurea; species Saussurea involucrata. Next base: position 65,010,126 of record CM066326.1, read on the forward strand.
ATTCATAAAATTTAAGGAAACGAACAGTGGATTCCATCGCGATCGCGGTTCAAATTTTCATAAATGGTCCCTGGAATTTTTCAAAAATGGTCCCTTGCAATTGAAAAGTCACAAAAAGTACCCCATCGCGGGATGAGCCCGCGATCGCGGGATTCCATTTTTCAAAAATGGTCCCTGCAAGTTTAAAAAAGTGTCAGAAATGGTCCCTGGCCCGCGATCGCGGGCTCCCATCGCGGAAAAAAGGGGTATTTTTGCAAAGTGGGAGAGATTTTGGGTATTTTGGTAACACTTGGTCAAACTTAGGGTATTTTAATTAATTTCCCTAACATAAATATATAACATATCATTTAATTATCTTCTCTAGAAGAGTACGACCATAGGGTCCAAAGGCCTCAAATTTTGCTAACATAATATATAATAAGTTGTCTCAAACAAAACAGCGCAAGGAGTAGACAACTAGCTGCTAATTAACGTCTAGATTATAACTAACTAACTAACTAAATATAAGTTGTATTGTTGTACACGGTCGTTACTAATCAACTAAATAGCTCAGGCAAATTATTTGGAATAATCTCAACATGTAGGATCGGATGTAACAACATGCATGCATGTTTTTGAAATAAAGTATCATGTATTCAATTCGTTACAAACTCATTTAATAAGTTCAAAGTACTCCCATAATATAACCAGCCCATGCATGCATGCATGCATTACAATAACGTACGTTTCTTACTGCCACAACTGAAGTACTTGACTCACCAATATAAATTAAGTTCACACATACTCGATCACAATTAAGCATTATCATGATATTCGTTGTCACAATGTTGCATCAAATACTTAGCTAGCTAGTTATATATAATAAGATTACATGGAACTCGCTTGTTATCGTAGGTTTTTTTGCTTTTATTGAAATAGTATCTGTTGGAACCACGTTAATTGTGACCGTCACTGATCATCTATCCTTCCTAATATGATAATTGACAATAATTGAAATCCCTATGTCTGGTAAATATATGATGGGCGTATTTATCATTATTGACATACTATAGGGTTTCCCATTAGGTGATTGGAACTTTGGGGACTTATATGGCATATATTAAACACCAAAGGGTTAAAGGTGCAAATACTATTATTATAAATAAATGCATAAACCTAAACCCTAAGAGATATATAATTGTGCAGCCTCCCCCCAATTCGGCTCTCATCTCAGCCGAATTCATACACCCATCTAAACACAATCATCTTAATCTGGGAACCTGACAATCAATGGCAAACATGTTCAATACTTTCACCGGGTCCTCAGGATCATCAGGTACGATTACTTATCATCATGTTATTATCATCTATCAAATACATATCTAGATTATTCCAACATGTGGTATCAGAGCCTATGGTTCATAATTGATTCATGATTTGTATTTGTTTTTGGTGATTCCATTCACGTTTTTTTCTATTGATATGCGATTATAATGGAATTGAATTGTTATTCAATTGAAAATTGTTTTGAATGGATTCATAATTTTGCCTACGTTCATATTGAAATTAAATTGTTGTTCAATTTTTCGTATATATATGTTAATCGTATTTCTGATCGAACCCAGAAAATTTTCGAACCTGAAATTTTTTTTTTCTTCAATCGAACCCAGAAAATTTTTCGATCGAATCCAGAAATTTTCGAATCAGTTTTTTTTCGAACTAGGTTTTTCGAATCCAGAAATTTTTCGAATCAGAAATTTTTTCAAACCAGAAAATTTCCTTACTTGTGATCGGTTCCATTAAAACGATTGATTTTAATTGATTTGCTGAAAATTTTAATCGGTTTACCTAATATTGTTTATAATCGATTCCTTACTTGTGATCGGTTCCATTAAACCGATTGATTTTTAATAGATTTGCTTAAAAAATTGCTTCTGATCGATTTTCCCCGATTAGAACGCCAAACAGGAGTGCTTGAAATTAACAGTAATTTGTGATCAAAACCATTCCAATCGCGTTAATTTTTGGCACTAATATACATGGTCTCATTATTTGTGCCCAAAGGTCAAATATGATTCTCATGTTGCATATTTTTTTTTCCCTTTTGCATAATAAACACTGAGTATATTAATTCTGCCCAAAGGTGATTTAATATATCTGTGTGTCAAGAGAACTCTTTGCATGCATAATACACACGATGCTTTATTTTGTGCCCAAAGGTCAAAAGATAAGCATTGTGTTGCATGAACCTAATGCTCATATTTGCTTAGATATTAGTTATTTCTGCCCAAAGGTGATGTAACATCTAAGTAGAGCCTTACTTTGACTTCTTGTTTAGGGTGTTTACAATAAGTCTACTTATCACTAGCTTCTTCACTATAATGGTCATAAGCTAATTTCTCTAAGGAATATTACTGTTGGGCCTTCATACTTTGACATTACTTTAGTTCCATTACTTTAGGAGAAATCACTTAGTCTGCCTTTTATAGCTAACTACGTCACTACTTTAATCTTCTATAACTTATATCCTCTTTTCCAAATCAGTACCTAACTTTGGCATTGAGCCTCTCACTGGTGCGAACTTTGCTTCATGGAGGGATCAACTACTTCTTACTCTGGGGATGTTAGACCTTGACTATGCCATTCGCCATGATGAACCCGCTGCTGTTACTGATGAGTCTTCTGCAGCTCAGTTTGAAAAGTGGGAAAGGTCAAATCGCTTGTCACTAATGATGGCCAAGAACTCCATCAACCCCAGTATCCGAGGAGCTATTCCTGATTCTGATAAAGTCAAAATCTACCTCAAATCTGTTGAGGATCACTTCAAGGGATCTTCTAAGGCACATGCAAGTAGCTTAATGCTACAAATGCTCACTCTGAAGTATGAAGGAAATAGCAGTGTCCGTGAACACATCATGAAGATGATTGATATGGCTCACAAGCTTAAGAGTCTTGAAATGGAGGTCTCTGATAATTTTCTTGTGCATTTCATAATGACCTCTTTGCCTGCTCGGTTCGACACCTTCAAAGTCAACTATAACGCAATGAAGGATAAATGGTCGATAAGTGAACTGATAGCAATGTGTGTGCAAGAGGAGGATCGCCTAAAGCTGACTCAACCTGAAGCTGTTCACCTGACAACTACTGCTAATTCCAAGAAAAGGAAGGGTAATCAAGGTAATCAGACTATAAATAAAGTTCAAAAGGATAATAATCATGGTGCTGTTGCCTCTGGCTCTAAACCCTTGACAGGCAAACCTAACTGTAAATTCTGTCGTGCAAAAGGGCATGGACAGAAAGATTGCCCTAAGTTCAAGGAATGGCTAGCTAAGAAAGGTAATTTTCTTTATGTAATATTTGATTCTTTTACTACTGATGTTCCAATTAATACATGGTGGGGTGACTCTGGTTCTATGGTTCATGTGACAAACTCAATGCAGGGATTCCTTACAATCCAGAAGCTACCAAAGGGGCAAAGAAAACTTAGAGTTGGAAGCGGTGATCTCTTAGATGTCGAAGCCATGGGAACTTTAAATTTACATATGAGTACCGAAAAGTGTATTAGACTAGTGGATACCTTATATGTACCGAGAATTACACGGAACCTTGTATCCATAGCTAGACTAGACCTTGAAGGTTATGTAATAATTCATGGTTGCGGCAAGATTGCTATTACTCATAATAATGAATTGCTTGGTCGTGGTTTTTTGGATGGATTACTGTATAAGTTAGAACTAGATCATAATTTCTCACAATCTTTGTTGTCTCTTAATATTGATGATATAACTAAAACAACAACATCAACTAAACAATCAGAGAATTCCCCCATGTTGTGGCATAAACGTCTTGGCCACATCTCACGAGATCGCATGACACGACTTGTGAAGGATGGAATCTTACCTTCTCTTGATTTTAGTGATTTTGAAACATGTATTAAGTGCCTCAAAGGCAAAATGGCTAAAGGGAATAAGAAAGGAGCCACTAGAAGTTCCAACTTGTTGGAAATAATTCACACTGATATTAGTGGTCCCTATCCCGCATCAATCACAGGACATACATCATTCATTACATTCATTGATGATTATTCGCGTTATATGCACCTTTATCTGATTAAGGAAAAATCTGAATCTCTACAAACTTTTGTTGATTTTAAAACCTTGGTTGAAAACCAACTTGATCATAAAATAAAAGTTGTGAGATCAGATAGAGGAGGTGAGTATTATGGTAGACGTACTGATATTGGTCAAGCTCCTGGTCCTTTCTATAATTTTTGCAAGGAACATGGCATAATTAACCAGTACACCATGCCTGGTTCTCCTCAACAAAATGGTGTTGCTGAAAGGAGAAACAGAACCTTAATGAACATGGTAAGAAGTATGCTTGCTGACACTAACTTACCTACTTTCCTTTGGACTGAGGCATTAAAAACAGCTGTTCATATACTCAATAGGGTTCCATCAAAATCTGTCCCTAAAACTCCTTATGAGATCTGGACAGGTAGGAAACCAAGTCTAAAATATATGAAAGTATGGGGCTGTCCTGCCGAAGCAAAAGTCTATAACCCTAACTTAAAGAAACTGGATCCTAAAACCCTTACATGTTTCTTTATCGGTTATCCTGATAACTCAAAAGGTTATCGATTTTACTGTCCTTCCCACACTACGAGAATCATTGACACGCAGCATGCCACATTTCTTGAGAACTCAAAGGTCAGTGGGAGCACGTCAAATCATGATTCAGATTTGCAAGAAGTACAAGAAGCGGGGGGAAACCATCATTCCGAAATTTTCATTCCTCCGATAATTCCTCTTGTACCCAACGCTGCTCCTAATATCACTGATCTAAGTGATCCAACTCCTCCTAACCAAGAAGCTGAGGGAACATCAGCATCGCCTCATATTGATCCCACTCCGACTGTTGTCGCTGATCCCACTCCGACTGTTGTCGCTGATCCCACCCCTCCTGTTACTGAACCTGAAAATCAACTCAGGAGATCATCTAGGGCACGCAGGGCCACAAATTTTGATGATTTCGTAACCTTTGTAACTGAAGTTGAGAACATTGGAAAGCTTACTGATCCTACCTCTTATAGAGAAGCCGTTGACAGTGATCAGGCCACTCAGTGGAATGAAGCCATGATTGAAGAGCTTAATTCCATGCAGCATAATGATGTTTGGGACTTGGTTGAACTTCCTGAAGGATCCAAAATCATCGGTTGTAAATGGGTCTTCAAAACCAAATTAGACCCGAAAGGAAACATCGAACGCTATAAGGCCAGACTGGTTGCAAAAGGCTTTACTCAAAAGGAAGGAATCGATTATCAAGAGACCTTCTCTCCTGTCTCTCGTAAAGATTCTTTAAGGATCGTCATGGCACTTGTAGCTCATTATGATTTAGAGTTACATCAGATGGATGTCAAGACCGCTTTCCTAAATGGAGACTTGCAAGAAGATGTATACATGCGGCAACCTGAAGGATTCATTCCAGAAGGTAAAGAGCACATGGTCTGCAAGTTGAAGAAATCCATTTACGGGTTGAAGCAAGCATCACGACAATGGTACCTCAAGTTCGATAAAATCGTGAAAGGGCAAGATTTTATAAAGAACCAAGTGGATCAATGCACCTATCTCAAGATCAGTGGGAGTAACTTTATAATCCTTGTTTTGTACGTAGATGATATCCTACTTGCAAGTAACAACTTGGATATGCTGCATGAGTCGAAGCGGATGCTGTCGCAGAATTTCGACATGAAAGATCTCGGTGATGCCTCTTATGTCATTGGTATCGAAATACATCGAGATAGGCAAAATGGCGTTTTAGGTCTTTCTCAAAAGGCTTACATTGACCGTATCTTAAAACGCTATAACATGCAGCACTGTACACCCACTGTAGCTCCAGTAGTTAAAGGGGACGTATTTGGTTCTTTCCAAGCTCCGAGCACTGAGATTGAAAAGGAAGAAATGAGAATGATACCTTATTCGTCAGTAGTAGGGAGCATTATGTACGCTCAGGTCTGTACTCGACCAGACATCGCTTATATCGCTGGTATGTTGGGACGTTACTTATCTAATCCCGGAATAGCACACTGGAAAGCGGCAAAGAAAGTTCTTCGATATCTGCAAGGGACCAAAGACTACAAATTGACTTTTAGAAGAAGTGACAACTTAGAAGTAGTGGGTTATTCTGATTCCGACTTTGCTAAAAGCAAGGAAGATAAAAAATCTACTTCTGGGTATATATTTATGTTAGCTGGTGGACCTATCTCTTGGCGGAGTCATAAACAGAAGCTGACTACAACGTCCACCATGATGGCTGAATACGTTGCCGTTTATAATGCCACTTGTCATGGGGTGTTGTTGAGGAACTTGATCAGTGGACTCAAAATCGTCAACTCCATTTCTAGACCATTGAAGCTTTACTGTGATAACTCAGCTGCCGTAACTTTCTCGAACAGTAACAGTTCAACTGGCGCTGGATTGTATCTCGATACAAAGTATCTGTTTGTACGCGAACGGGTTGAGGAAAATGTTCTTTGTATTGAGTACATAAGTACGAAAGATATGCTAGCGGATCCGATGACCAAAGGTCTTCCTCCTAACGTCTTCGTAGGACACGTGTCAAAGATGGGGCTTACAAAAGACTTAATTTGATAGCATATTGTACTTATTGATTATTATTATCTTAATAAAAAATTTCCTCTATATTCAGATTCTGTTTGTCTATTAGTTACGCTTTGAGCTCATAATGGTGTATGGACATTATTATAACAAAATTTGTTTTAGTCAATTGATCATTGCTTATTCAGTTTTAAATTTTGAGTCATAGTTTGACTAGTGGGGGTCCTGAGTAGATGATCTTCTCTACGACTGTACTTATTGACTGTGATTTCAGTTTAAAACAAAATGAGTATTATCCCGGCCGGACTTAATGATACTCATAGATAAATGATCGCTTGGTCAAGTGGGAGAATGTTGGAACCACGTTAATTGTGACCGTCACTGATCATCTATCCTTCCTAATATGATAATTGACAATAATTGAAATCCCTATGTCTGGTAAATATATGATGGGCGTATTTATCATTATTGACATACTATAGGGTTTCCCATTAGGTGATTGGAACTTTGGGGACTTATATGGCATATATTAAACACCAAAGGGTTAAAGGTGCAAATACTATTATTATAAATAAATGCATAAACCTAAACCCTAAGAGATATATAATTGTGCAGCCTCCCCCCAATTCGGCTCTCATCTCAGCCGAATTCATACACCCATCTAAACACAATCATCTTAATCTGGGAACCTGACAATCAATGGCAAACATGTTCAATGCTTTCACCGGGTCCTCAGGATCATCGGGTACGATTACTTATCATCATGTTATTATCATCTATCAAATACATATCTAGATTATTCCAACAGTATCTACATGGTTTGCACGACATTCTCACTTAGTGTCTAGTTTTAATTAATACTGAACACTTCTAATTACTTAACAAGCTAGGATTTTAGTTCTAGTCAAGTCACTGACCCACAAGAGTCAACATGACCTCTAATTGCCATTGACTTTGGTCAAGGTGACATTCTCACACTACTACCTCGCGTCACTTAACTCTTGCGACGCCCAGTTTCCTCGTCTTTGCAAGTTGTCCACGCGAGCCGCAAAACGGCACAAGTCATGCCTAAGCTAGCTAGCGAGTTTGCCTCGCCTCAATGAACCAACTACCACTTTCTCGAGTTTTTAACATAGTAACTCAACCTTTCTCATTTCTGAACCAATTATAACGATTCTTCTTGCATGGGTTCACTTGTAGTATACATTTCTTACTCATAAGTATCAAATTAACTCAAGGATCGTGTTGAAATTCCGGGTTTTTGAACTAATTACACACCTCTCATAAACAAATTGGACCCATCTTCCTTCATTTCTTCATATCTCCTTCATTTCTACTCTGTTTTTGGTTATTCAAGTTGCTATATATGGTTTCGTTTTTGAGAGTTTTTCAAGGATAGATTGTGAGTGTTGAAAGTTATTGGAAGATCCAAGAGTATTTGGTGGTGGTAAGCTCCTCATCTCTTTCGATTTTAAGCTAGGGTTTGATGTGTTCTTCATTTTCTCGTCTTTTCTCTCCATTTTGCCTTAGGGTTTGGATCTTTGGAGGTGAAGGAAACACTTTTCAAGTGTTGGATCTAAGAGTTAGGAGGCGTTTCTTGTAGATTCAAGTATTCACCAAGAAAACTCAAGTTTTGGGTAAAAACTAGATTTAGCCTAAATCTAGCAAGGTGAATTCATGTTGCTTTGTGAAAACTGTGTACATGCCAAAATGTGTATTTCGACGTAACAATGTGTTTACTTGGTGTTTATCAATGTGTTAAGTATTTGACAAAGTTTTCATATTTGGTAAATTTGAGTTGATAAATCTTATGAAATGCCTATATTTGGATTTTTGGATATTTTGACGAGTAAATCTCCATAAATGTGTTCTTTTGGTGATTTGTTGTACAAATGGAGTCCAGTTGATAATTTATGCATTTTTGGAATATTTGGTTTTATAAAGCACTTGTAAAATGCACATTATCGTATTATGAGGCATTTTGAAAATATAAGAGTTGAGTTCATTTGGAAAACGGTTTGTACCAATGATGAGTTTTTGGGTTAATTATATCTTTGAGATATGCATTTTCATAAACGCGGGTTATATGTGTTTTATTATTTGAGGACCTTTATTTGATGGTCATTTGAGTTTTGAGCATTTTGGCTCGGTTTTAACTTAAAAGAGTCTTGGGGGCATTTTTCCGATTTTAACAGCTCAATGGAGAGCTTTGGTCATGATTTGCATTTATTGCATTTTATTTGAGAGTTACATGTTTTGAGTGCACTAGTCATTCATTTGGAGTCATGTAGTTTAAACTGTGATGCATTTGATCTATAGGCACGTAAGTCAGTCTTTTATTGGGGGTCTTGGGTATTGCGGGCATGGTCTCCGGGACCCATGTTTTATGACCTTAACCTTCCAAGTAGGAGGGTTGAGTCCGGGGTGGTGCTACCGTGTGGGTAAGCCCTAGGACCTCCGCCATTTCGGGGCAATGCCATGGTTGTAACCCCCGAATGTATCGGGCCTTTTGGTGAAAATTCATGGGGATATATACTAAGCTCAATCGACTATTTGGGTAAAACTTGATGAGGAGTCGTAGGGACATTTGGACTTCATGTCGGGACATGTCATGCGATTAACGTTGTATGAGTGGCATACTTATGTGGTTCCTCCACTCTCAACGGATACGGGTCTCCCCGTTGTTGTCAAACATTATTTTCGGATATTGTAACATCCATGCTTTAATATTGTTTGGGTCTTGTGTGAGTAATTGCAATGGATGACCTTAAAATTGGATCCCATCCACATATATTAAGGTTTGCATGAAGTCATTATGTCCATGCTTTGGTATTTGGAGATTTATCCTATTTGTGCTTCGCATGAGTATTGGGTTTAGTTCCAAGTTTTCGGAGTGTTTCTATTTAAGCGCTTTACTATGAAAAATGGATTTTTGGAAAAGACATCACTATTTATTCTAAACGTTTTGCCTGATAAGAATTGCGATTTAAATAATATTATCTTTGTTTTATTGATTATGTATATAGTGATGAAAACTCGTGAACTCACTAGGCATTAAGCCTAACCTTTTTATTTTTCGGCGTTTGCATCAGGTCCTTGTTGGGGAAAATGGTAATAGCGACACCATGAATAGTTGAGTGCTAGTTAGATGCCCAAGAAGGATGTAGCTATTTGGTGATGTTTCCACATTTGGAGATAGCGACTATTATGGAGTTTTAGTGACACTCGGACTTTAATTAGTCTTTATGTAAGACTTGGTTTGTTACATGTTGAGGATAAATTTATAATTCTATTTGGATATTCCAAGTTTTGAATTGCAGAAAGAGGTTTTATCTTTTGTTTGATGTAATATCGAATTTTTTTATTTAGTCGCTCTTTGCAAATTTGAGAGTGTTACACATGAAATAATGGATATATCTCTTTCTACAAATCAATATTTGAATTACCTTAAATAACAAATCTAGATTCAACATCAACAATAGGTAAACTAAACTTTAAAAAAGTCTATGTTTTAGGGACAGTTACTAAGAGCTAACAACGGTCGCTATCTCCACGAATGAAAGATGTCCCCGGATAACTAGTTTTCTTCTTGTGCCTCTAACTAGCACTTATCTCATCACAGTGTCGCTAATACCATTTCCCCAAAAGACCTTATGTACATACCGACAAAGAAAAAATTTAAACTTAATGCATAGTGAGTTCAAGTTGTTATCATTAGTATATAAAACGGTAAAAACGAAAAGAATATTATTTAAATCAGAATTTCCAAAATGAAATGTATTTAGAATAAAAGCGATATCTTTCCCAAAACCCACAATTTTCGTGATGAAAACTCAGTTAAAACATCCATCAAACACAAAGCCAAAACCAATACTCATACAATATGCGAATAAGGATTAATATCCAAATAATGAAAACATGAATAAAAACTGTATTATCCGAAACATTAATTCGTGGAAGAGATCCACTATATCAAAACGATAAATTTTGGTTACTCTCCAAACCCAAAACAACACTAAAACATGGATGATACACTATCCAAGAATAACACATATAGATGATAGGGGAAACTCGTATCCGTCAAATGTGGTGAGCACAAGTAAGTCATACATCAACGTTAACAAGTAGCACCTCAAAATTCAATTGACTGTAGTACTTACTCATCCGAGTACCACCTCAAGGCTCATGTCCTTAGTGCCTACCCCAACAGGTAGCACCTCAAGGCTCATGGTTCTTAGTGCCTAACAGTTCGGGTAGCACCTCAAGACTCAATAATCTTAGTGCCTACTTTATGGAGAGTTTCATTTCAAGGATCATGACCTTAATGCCTACCCCATCTGGTAGCACCAAAAAGCTTATGGTTCTTAGTGCCTACTCCGTCGGGTAGCACCTCAAGACTCAAGTCCTTAGTACCTACTCAACTAGGCTAAAAGCCACAAAACAAGGCCCTAAAGTCTAACCCCGTAAAACATAGTGAATGTCGGACCTTCATAGCAAAAACTGTGAAGGTTACCTTCACAATGTTTTGTTGAGAAGTTTCAAGTGTAAAAATGTGGTCTCACGAAAATAGTTTGGTCTCACATGATCCCAAGTATATATATATATATATATATATATATATATATATATATATATACATATATAGGGTCCGTTTCCGTTACAAATCAAATGGATTGTACAAACTCTGCAAACCCATCTCCACCAATCACGTAATTTCTTTTTTTCTTTTTCTTTTTTATAAACATTTAGTTTGTAGAGGGTATTTTAGGGATTTTAACATATATTTTTTTAAATTTATTATTTCTTTTTGTCACTGATTATCGAAAAACATCCTGAAACCAAAAATCCAAGAATCATGAAACCAGAAACCCATAATCATGAATATGAAACCCATAATCATGAAGAATAAGCCAGATGAATGAAGATTAACCCAGATCCATGAAACCCAAAATCATGAAGAATAACCCCAGAATCATGAAGAATAACCCAGATTCATGAATCAGAACGACGGTTTTCCGGCGAAAAACCCAGATTCCGGCAAAAAAACCAAGATTTCGGCAAAAAAACAGAGATACCGGCGAACGACGGTTTTCTGGCGAGCGACTTTCAGAACACTTATTTTACTGTTTTCTGAGTCTTTTTTCGATTCTATAAATTGCAATCTGATTGAAATCACGAGTAAAGTCGATCTGTGGAAGAAAAACAAACAAAACATAATCAAAATCGAAATCACGAGTAAAGTCGAACTTTTCTGTCGAACTCCAGATTAAAATTGTAACACCTCGATTTTTGTATAAAATATTAAGTTGGGTTTTATTGTTAAATCTATAATTTAATTATGTGATAGATTAATTTTAGAGTTTATCCCCGATTAAGTTACGTTATTATTTTAAGAAATATTAAGTTAAGGGGTAAACTTTAATTTTAATTTATAAGTTGGAGAGTTAAAGTTGTCAATTGAGGAAAGTTGGAGGCTGGATTGGTTAAAGTGGTGAAAGTCATCACCACCCACCGCCTCACTTGGTTAAGAGAAATGAGGTGTCCTCATTTGGTTATTTTTGAGAAGATATTCTAAAAGTGTGTGTGTTGTTGTTGTGTACGGTGGGCTGGGGATGTTACATAATGGTATCAGAGCCGGTCACCGGCTCGAT